>CM053586.1:307635011-307659187 GCA_028646515.1 Pseudochirops corinnae | reverse complement strand
TGGGTCAAAGGGTATGCAATTATTTATAGCCCTTTGGGCATAGTTCCAGATTGCTCTCCAGAATGGTTGTATCAATTCACAACTCCACCAACAATGCATTAGTGTTCCAATTTTTCCACATCCTCTCCAGCATTTAGACAAATAAAATTTTAACAGAGACAAAATGAAACAATGTATCTTATATTGTGTGAAATATAATTGTGTGAAATATAATGCACCTTATATTGTGTGAAAGCAACTTGTATATATAAAAGGGCTTTATATTAAAAAGGATAAGGGAAGGAGGAGTCTACTTATGTATATCCAGAGTGTGAGAAAGCCAGATATTAAGAACTAATTGTTAAATTTTTAGTGTGAACGTTTACACTAAAGAAATTGGCAAACACTGAAAATTGGGGCTTAATTTAATGCTTTTAATAGTCTGGTCTTTAAAAATTATGGAGAAAATCTTAATAATGCAGATTAAATTTACAAGCATATCCTTTATATACTCTCCTGGCACTAGATCCAGTCATTAAACATTTGCTGACACATCCCAGTTCCCTCAATTTAGATATCATAAGGTGACAGTTCTCAAACTTTGTGGTCTCAGGACACCTTTATACTCTTAATTATTGAGGAGCCGCCACCAAAAAGCCTCTGTTTATGGGGGTTAAATCTATTGATATTTAGCATATTAGAACATATTAGTATTTTTTTGAAGATAGTTTTGACTTCAGAGAGACCATCTAAAAGTATGTCAGAGAGAACCACTGAAGAGAAGAACTTCAAGGAAGGAGGGATAGTTACACTCAGAAGATCACAGGAGACAAAAAAAGGGACTAGTGGGAAGACCCATGGCTTTAAATATCTATATACAAATGCCCAAACTTTAGGCAACAAACAAAAGAAACTAGAAGTCTTGACACAAAGAGCCAAATTTGATCTCATAGGTATCATTCAGAATTGGTGGAATGAAACCAACAACCGAACCATGACCGCGGGTGATTGCACCTATTTCAAGAAAAATAGTATGGGTAAAAGAGGGTAATGTGGTATATAAAAGTTATATTCTTGCAAGGAACTTAAGAAACAAGACGAAGAAACATGACATAGAGTATTTGGGTAAATGCCAGTGGGAGAAGAGACAAAGACAGTTTTGTCATTTTAGAAAATAAGACAGGCAGTTAGACAGAAAGGAAACAGATGAGATGTGTGAAAAGCCTCACAAGCCTGCTACCAGTGGCAAGATAGAGTAGTGGAGGAAGCCTTCAATTATCCAGACTCCTACTGGAGATCGCTTTGAGTGCAATAAGGTAATGGCTAATAATTTCTTGGCTAATGATTATTCCATCCTTTATAATGTGGAAAAGCCAAAAAGGGGATATTCTGTTCTGGATATTTTTCTCACTAACAGGAAAGCACTGGTTCCTAGGGTGAGAATGATGAGAACCCTGGGAGGAAGGAATGCCTTTCTTCTAGAGTCTATGATAACAGAGAGGAAATCTGGGCACATCTGAAGTGCCCCTTAGATGTTAGGAAAGCTTATTCAAAGAGTTCAGAGGAAAGATAGGTAGGGTACTGTGCACTGAAGTACTACTTGGGGAGTCAGTCTGGGAGAGATGGGAGGTGCTTAAGAATAAAGTTCTGGAAACAAAAGGAAACAATACCAGTGAGTTAATACTATCCAGGATTCTCTGAAATTGTCTCTTTTGTCATTACTTATGGCTTGCTGATATTCTATTATATCAATATACCATAATCTGTTTAACCACTCTTCACTTTTCTAAGAGGAAAAATAAAATAGTCTCTTAGATTCCAGTTCTTTATGAATCCCTCAATACTCTTCAGCACAGGGAAGATTATTCTGCTTGCGACTGTCCTCTCACTAATATTATCCTCCAAATGACCTCCACCCCTATCCCCACCCTGGCTTGTGTTACTGATGGGTTTGGTATATTTTTATACCAAAGCAGTATGTATATATAAATGCAGTATGGGGGATGGGGTGGGATGAGGGGGTCAACTCTGCTTTGTCTCCTTTGTCTAGAGCAGCAGTTCTCAACCAGTGGGTCACGACCCCTTTGGAGGCTGAATGACCCTTTCACAGGGGTCACAGGGTTGCCTAAGACCATCAGAAAACACATATTTCCAATGGTTTTAGGAACTGCCTCTATCCATCTCCAGGTGGGTCTGCCCACATGCAGATAAGCCTACATACAAGTATTAAAGGGTCTCGGCATTAGGAAGGTTGAGAACCACTATTCTAGAGTCAGTTACATGGTGCAAAGGATAGGGCCTAAAGTCAAGAAGAGCTGAGAGCTGAGTTCAAATCTAATCTAAGACATTTACTAGTTATGTGATCCTAAACAAGTCATCTAACTTCTGTCCGCCTCAGTTTCCTCAACTATTAAATGGGGATATTAATAGTTTCAGAGTTATTGTGAGGATCAAATAAGATCATTGCAAAGACCTCAGAACAGTGCTTGGCATATAGTAGCTACTTATGAAATGCTTATTTCCTTCCTTAGTTCATTTCATAGAAGTGTAGGTTCATTGGTTATCCATTCCACATACTCCTCCAGTGTTTATATATTCTTCACAAACACCCCAGTTATGGGAAATAGCTATTTTTATCCCCTTCTTTCCATACTACTATTTTGCTCCTTTTCTTTCTCTTTCTGCTCAGAAAATCCTCAAAAGAGAACAATTTCCACCCCAGCCCTTCCCTCCTGAACTGCCAGGTCATTTTTATTTAATGCCCTCAGTACCCTTTTTAGCCATAAAGGTTCTGAAATGACACTTGTTCCTTCTCCCTCTATTAGAACATTAAAATATATCTTGTGAATCTTAAATGAAACTAGTCAATGAGCATTTATGAAGCATTGCCTATGTGCCAGGTCCTGCGCTAAGTCCTAGGGAAACAAACAAACAAAAAGGCAAAAACCACCCCCTACTATCAAGGAGCTTGGTCTGAATGGAAGAGACCACATGCAGATAACTAGGTGTAACTGAGACATATTTGGGACAAAATTGAGATAATCAACAGAGGGAAGGAGGGATTGGGAAAGTCTTCTTGCAGGATGTCAGACTTTTGTTGAGACCTGAAAGAAATCAGGGAAGCTAGGGGATGAAAATGAGGAGGGAGAGAGTTTCTGGCATAAGAGATAGCAAGGGGAAATGTTTGGAGTTGGGAGATGATGTGTTATGTATGAGAAACATCAAAGAGGCAGCAAGTGTCACTGGAGCATAGAATATATCAGGGGAAGGGGTGATGTAAAGTGTAAGAGAACTGGAAAGGTAGGAAGGAAAGGTCAGGTAATTAAGAGCTTTATAAGCCAGAGGATTTTAGATTTGATCTTGGAGGCAATAGGGAGACACCAGAGTTGGTAAAGTTGGTGTGTGTGTGTGTGCGTGTGTATGTGTGCGTGTGTGTGTGTGTGTGTGTATGTGAGACATGGTTGAACTTGTTCTTTAGGAAGATAAATCTGGTAGCTAAATACTAGACTAGACTAGAGTAGAGAGAGGTTTGGCACAGGGAGACCCACTTGAAAACTAAATCAGTAGTCCATGTGTGGAGTGAAGAGAGCCCACACCAGGTTGGTGTCAGTGTCAGATAGTAGGGAGAGTATATGAGAAATGTTACAAAGGTGTTAATGCTGAAACTAACCATTGACTGAATAAGGGAGTGAGAGAGAGTGAGGAGTCAAGGATGACCCAATTAAACCAGGGATTCCAACAGGTACAAGAGAGGAGCATATTGTGGGCATGGAAGATAGTCAGTGTAAAGATATGGATACTGAGTATGGGGTTTCATGTGTGTAGAACACTGTACAGTTAGACTTGAAGGAGGAGAACTAGAGGAAAGCAGCGCCTTGAGAAGCCAGAGGGGAGAAGAGCATGTATCCAGGAGGATGGTGTAGTGGACAAAGTCAGATGCAGCACAGAAGTCAAAGATTAGGATTGAGAAAAGGCTATTAAAGTTGCTGATTATGAAATTGTTGGTAACTTTAGAGACAACATTTTTAGCTAAGTGAGGTCAGAAGTCACATTGCAGGGAGTTGAGGAGAGAATATGGGAAAAAAAAAAGGAAGCAGAGACACTGAATGTAGATGATTTTTTAAAGGTGTTTGGCTGAGAAATATAGGTTAATGGTTAAAGGAGATGGTAGGACCTAATAGATTGTTTTGTTTTGTTCATTGTTCCCCTTCAGGACTAGGGAGATTAGAGAGTTCTATAGACTATAGGAAAAATACAGTGAGAAAAAATTAGAGGGTGAGAGGGATTTTAGCAAGGAAAATCTACTGGAAGAGATGTGAGGGAACAGGCTCAAAGGTTTATGTGGAGATGTTGATCTTGGTTAGGAAAAGCAGTACTCTTTTATCAGAGACTAATGGAAAGGGGGAAGTCCTGGGGTGTGACAAGAGCAATGTGCTCCCCCCCATCCCCATTCCTACCCCCATGAAGTTAGGTTAGTTTTTCTTTAAAATGTCTTGATGTCATTGGTTCGTTGGGGGACTAAAGGCTCAGATTATAGACATCACTTTCTCATCACCTGGGTACAAAGCAACCAGAAGCTTTAGGTGCTATCTCCAATGCTTGGATGATGGATCACAATAGTTATGTAAGGCAAGGGACCCTGGCTCAGCAGAATTAACTCAAGGTGTCCTCAATGCCTATCCTTGCTAAATATCCTCCTTTTATAGCTATGTAAATCTTTCTTTGTTAAATGTTGAATGACCTACAAGTTTTGCATTTTGTTCCATTATTGAAATTAAATTATTGGAGGACTGGTCTGAATCATTCTCAACCTAAAACATGGAGAATGATGTCAAGAGGTTGTGAGATGAGGAGAGTGGGTTATCAGTTTCAGGGGGAGAGAAGTAGAAGTGCTGTATGAATAGCCTTGATTCTTTTTTTTTTGCGGGGGGAGAGGGGAGTATAAAGTGAGGTCTCAGCTCAGAGTGTGGGGGAAAGAATGCTCTTTAAGGCTTAAGGAATGAAGAGAAGAATGAAGAGCCATTTCAGAGAGTGAGATAGACAATTAATTAGAGAGGAGTAGTACAATTGCTGTGCTGTTGTATAGACCTACGTGAAATTAAAGAGCGTAAATTTGTAGCGGATTTAGTCAACATGGTTGCAAGACTTGTTCAAGCTCCATTGAGCAGCATGTGAATAGGAGAGAGGGAAGCAGATGGTAAGAGTAATTGAGGGTAGGGGTTTGCTGAAGCAGGAGAGATGTTGAGAGGGAAAGAGAGACAGAGAAAGAGGGAGGGAGAGAGAAAGAGAAGAGAGAGAAAGGGGAGCGAGCCTTTTGAGAAGATGAGAGTGAAGAGTTTCACTAAGGAATGGAAACTGGAAAAGGAAGAGTACAAGGCAAAAATTCTGAATGACTGCCCAGAAAAATTCTGAGCAGTAGAGAGATTTAATGATACAATGAAGAAGAAGATTAAGTTGAAAATGAATGAGGAATAGGAAGAGATAGAATGATTAGAGATCATGATTAGATTGAAGAACTTCTGAATTCTTACTTATAGTATTGGAAATCTTAAAGGTGATGAAATCAAAGATGTCCAGTAGTATGCTGGTAAATATTTAACAACCTGCTCTCCAGAAAAAAATTGTTTTCACACACTTTTAAGTTTAAATTTGCATGATTACTGTTTTTTTCCATCACTTTTTAAAGTATAGACATTCAACAAAATAATAAATCAAGCCCTGATTTGTAGTTTGCCAATGTCCAAGGTTTAAATACTCACATAGAAAATTTAACAATTGGCTCTAAAAGGTCACGAGCATATCCCTGGGTATAATCACCTTTGTGTACTATCAAGGAATAATGGAGGACTAGGTCATGGGAGCTGAATAAATTGAGGAACTGGAAAATTTGGGTTTTGAAGAAATATCAGTCTATATGTTGAAGTCCTCTAGTTAGGACTTAGGGTGGAGAGAAAAATTGTGAGTCAATGTTCTAGCCTGACACAGTCTCAACTGACTTCTAAGAGGAAAAGATATTTGTAAATCTTCTAGGTAAATCTTTTTGTGCCTCATTTCTTACCCACTAAATGGGGGATAACCATCAATTAGAAAATATCTAAACAAATTAGGATGCATAAATGTAATGGAATATTACTGTGCTGTAAGAAATAATTAACATGAAGACTATAGAGAATCATGGAAAGACTTAACTGATGCTGATGCAATGTGAAGAAAGCCAATCTAGGAAAAAGATATGAACATGACAACAACAAAGTAAATGGGGAAAAAAGTAACCATAAACAACTGAAACAAGTTTGCAAAATTGCAAAAGACAAGCTTGGTCCCAAAGAGATGTGAAAAGATGCCTCCTCCCACTCCCATGGGTGTGAAACGTTGCATATGCTAAATTTTTCTTATGTATTAATCAATTTTATTTATTTTTCTCTTCATCTTTTTTTTCTTTTTTAAATTATTTGCTGTGAAGAATAGCTCTTTTGGAGAAGGAGGAAGGAAGGATGCAGAGGAAAATTTAGCTGAAGTGAAAACAAAAGATAATAAAATATATGACAAAAATGGGGATAATCATCCTTGGACCCCACTTCGGAAAAAATTGATAATGTGCCCTCAGTATTTGAGGCAGACTGATCTCCCCATCAACCATCTTCCACAGACTCATTTTTACTTTACTGCCTTGTTTGTTTCATTCCTGAAATGTCTCTTCCTGTCCTTTCTTCCCATCCTCTCTATCCCATCTATCCTTCAAGACCCAACCTAAAACTGATCCTTCCAGAAAACATTCCTCCATCTATCTTGTGCCCCAGTATTCCATCCATAACCAATACCATATAATTTAGTGGAATATTTCATGTGTCAGGGTAGTCTTTATCCCCATCTTCATTCACCCAATACAGGAGTAGACTATAACCTCTTCAAGAGCATAAAATGTGCCTTATTCCTCTTTTGTTCACTTTCCCTCCCCCTCAAAAAAATCTAGCAAAGAGCCATACAATAGATGCCAAATAAATACTTGTTAATTGAGTGAATCTTGGCAAAGAAGTTTAAAATCCTGAGCCGTGGCCCATCATTCTTAGAGTATAATGCTTTCAGTTCAATTAAAGCTACATATTATTCAACTTGTACTTTAAACATCATGGGAAAACTGATGGGCCAGCTTTGTAATATTTTAAAGAGGTTCCATAGTGCTCTAGAATAGTACGTGGCTATAAGAGTTTATGTATATTTAATAGACTTATTAAAATATTCAGTAAAGCCCATGGCAGCTTTTCTCTCTGGACTTCTCAGGGCTGAGGTGGGACTTAAATGTTTAATACTAATAATACTACTCATAATTCAAATTCCTCTAGTGTTTTGCTTCCTGAGGGATCCCTAAAGTCTGTCAATTCCACATGAATTGACTATAGCACGACTTGTCTGCCAGCATCCTACAGTGTGGATCTGGCCTGCCCTTGCATATCCAGAGGCTTTTTAATCTTCCTACGGGGAGGAGGACAGAGGGAGAGTTAGAGGTGACATCAAAGATTGCCCATCGTTCTTCTGCTTAGAGACTTCACTCACTCTTGTTAGCTGGCACATGCTTTAATTGTTCTTTTTTTTTTTTCTTACCCAGACTACATCAGCTCTTCTTCAAAAAGCCTCAGGATTCTTTTGGCTCCCAAATGAAATTCAGGCACCATGGAGCTCTGGGGCATAACTTTTCTTAGTCAATTGTATACTATATTCTGCTTCTGTCTTAAAATAGGGAGGAAGGAAAATTGAGCCATAGTCCCTGTGAAGAAGGCATGTGAAGTTCTATTGTATTGACCATCCCTTATCCCTGGAAGGCTTTTCTTCCTCACCATCTCTTCTTAGCTTCCCTAGCTTACTTCGTGATGAAACTTCAAGACAGCTTTCTATAGGAGAGCTCTCCTAGATGCAGGAAGGTTGCACAGTAGATGGAACAGAATTCAGGAGTTGAAGCACAAAGACCTGAATTTGAATCCTGCCCGAGATACTTCCTGGCTATGGAACCGTAGCCTAGTCATTTAATATCTCTGTCTAGGTTCCCTCATGTAAATTGGGGATAATAATATCTCCTGTTTGAGAATCACATGAGATAACATATATACAGCACTGTAAGGATTGTGTAAATGCTGTTCTTACTACTATTATCACTATTATAATAACTGTTGTCATTATTATTTTCTCATGCCTCCTGCTGCTAGGGCCTTCTTTCTTTTGGGCTTTGTTTTGCTTTTTGGAGGGCAACTGGGGTTAAGTGACTTGCCCAAGGTCACACGGCTAGTTTTTTGTGTCAAGTGTCTGAGGCCAGATTTCAACTCAGGTCCTCCTAACTCCGGGGCCTGTGCTCTCTATTCACTGCACCACCCAGCCACCCCAGTACCTTCTTTCTGAGATGATTTCCATCTATTCTGTATATATCTTGTGTTTACCTAGTTGTTTACATGTTATCTCCCCCATTAGTCTCCTAGCTCGGTGAGGGCAGGGACTACTTTTTCCTTCCTTGGTAGGCCCATGGCATCTCATGGGCCTAAGAAATAAGTGCTTAATAAATGCTCAATGTCTTAACCCGATTTGACTTCCTTGAGGGAAGTCTAGGATGGGTTACCAAAGCCCATTTGGATGACTTCACTGGGGAGTCCTAAAGGAAAATGATGCCTGTTGACTGAAAAAACCCCTCTCTGCTTACTTTTCTAGGTCACAGAGACCCGGACAGGCCCTCTGGGCTGCAGTAACTATGATAACCTGGATTCTGTCAGCTCAGTCCTGGTGCAGAGTCCGGAAAACAAGGTTCAATTGTTAGGTAAGAAGTCTTTTCCCTACCTTTTCACAGTCATGACAGCGTCTGTAAACTGCTACTCAAACAAGAAAGGGGGAAAAACAGAAACAAATCAGAAAACAAATTAACAGACCGAAAATGCACTCATTTCATGCTGCTAAAACCAAGGTAAGACACTTTCTCTGGACACTGGATTATCAAAGCTTAGGTTTTGAGCTGGAAAGGTCCTCAGAGACCATGGAGTTCAGTTTTCTAATTTCCTGGATAGGGAAACTGATCCAATTAGTAAATGTCTGAGGCAGAATTCATGTTTTCCTTTTCCTCCTTAAGAAACAATGTTGAGATGACTTGCCCACTTCCCGAGTCCCTGGATCTGTTCAAATCCTCTCCAAGACAAAGCTCTTTCTGCAGTTACCTTCTTTACCTCCAGACTGTCTGTAGTGAAGGGAGCATTGATACCAGCCTTCTGTAAAAGGTACACAAGGTTTCTGAGATAGAAGAAAACTTAGAGATGTCAGGATTGTAGATGTAGAGATGAATTCAAATCCCTCATTTCATAGATTGAGTTCAGAGAAAGGTGAAGTGACTTGGTCTATGTCACACAAGTAAGAAGGGAAGATCCAGGATAATCCAGGGGAAAAGGAAAAGGAAGGGTAAGGAGAGAGGAAGGGAATGAAAAGGGAGAAGAAGAGAAACGGAGGAGAAGGGGAAGAAGAAAGGAAGAAAAAGGGGAAGGAAAAGAGGAGTGGAGAGGGGAAGGGGAACAGAAAGGGCAAGAGGGAGGGGAAGTGGAGGGAAGAGAGAAAAGAGGAGGGCAGGGGATAAGGGAAGGACAGGGAACAGGGGAGGGGAGAGAGCCTTAGTTGGAGGTTAATAAGCAAAAAGGGGAGGGAAGTTAGAAAAAAAATTGCATTAGGCCTGGAGACTGGAAGATAAGAGGAGCTCCCCTGCCCCTGCCTTTGTACTCCATTTCCCTTTGACATTCTTTGGACCAAGGCTATGCAAATTGATATAGACAGAGCTGTTTGGCAGGGGGAAAAGTTCATTTTTCTTGAGGCTTAACTGAATTGGACTCTGCTTAAGATATTATTGTCTCTACATTATAAAATCAATAACCTCACCCAGGATCTATTATTACAGATGCCAACCAGTCTGAGCCACAAGCAACCTACTACCGCCATGGGAGGCAGATTTTTTTTTTAATTTATTTATTTTTTTCTTAAGAAATAAAGAACGCCTGTTCCCTGGTGCTAACTAATGCAATTATCATCCATCCTTGTTCAGGTCCCTGGATGGCCTAGTTTGTATGTCTGGGAATTAGTGACGGGTGAAGTTCAAAATGTCTAGTGGTTGGTTTGGAATGGTTTATGCCATTTAATTTTATAGCCCATAACTCACACAGCTGTTACTCAGGGTACCTCTATTACAGCTGTAGAGAAGGTTCCCATCAGGAGGGGGAGAAAACATGAAGGTGGGGAGGAGTTTGGAGAAGATAGGGAACCATTGTATATGATGTGGGGGCCCTCTTCAAGGGTGAACTGGTGGCAGCCAGCAGCCTAGAAGGGGAGGGTTGAGAGTAGCATGGGGATGTGACATGAGTGTCTGACTACAAAAATGCATCAGCTCCAACTTTCAGGAGGCTTCATGCTGTAGACCAAGACTGTGGAACTGATTGTCTCTCTGGTTCTGTTCTCTCTGTTTGTATACGCCCTAGCCATGGAAAGGTCAAGGAAAATAAAAATGTGGCAGGAAGTGAGCCAGAGGAAGCTGTGCTTTGCTGGGGGAAAGTATAGGATAGGAAGGAAGAAAAGGAAGGAGGGAGGGAGGGAGGGAAGGAAGGAAGGAAAGAAAGAAGGAAGGAAGAAGCAAATTACTTATTAAATGCCTATTATGTACTAGACACAGTGGTAAGATTTTACAAATTATTTTATCTCATTAATCCCCATTTTACTGTTGAGGAAACTGAGGCATAGAGAGGTTAAACTAGCTGCCCACATAGCTAGTAAGTGTCTTAGTATAGATTAGAATTCAAGTCTTCCTGCCTCCAGGTCTAAGACTCTAACCACTGCACCACTTACCTGCCTCCAGATAGAACCCTTGACCTGGAGTCAAGAGGACCAGAGTTCAACTCTCACCTTCCACACGTGGTAGACTGGTAACTTGGTCAAGTCTCTTAATCCTGCTGGCTCTTGATTTCCTCATCTGTGAAATGAGGGTGTTGGATTCAGTGTCCTCCTTTCGAGTTCTAATGCTGGGGTCCTTTTGCTTCCCTGCTCTCAACACTGTAGAAGGCTTCCCCATTCCCTAAGTCACAAAACTAACAGGTTTGCTAGGGTGATTCATTCCTTGCAGGCCAGCCTTGGGAACACCCATATATCAGGAGTGCCGGCCTCCCCCCACTGCAGGTCATCCACGATCAAATTCTTAGCTGTTCTACAGGTAGCTAGGAAGCTAGATAGGGGAGTTGTATTTCTCTGCATTCAGCTCAGGTGTGACTCCAGCTCACAGTGACTCCAATGGAACTGAAGCACAGAAATGTTCCGTGATTTGCTTCCTGTTAACACTGAGCTGGAAACATAGAGCTAGGGCTCCTTCACACCAGCTCTAATGTGAGACTACTATCATCTGACTTACCCTTCTCTATATCAGGGGATTCATGGGGTGCCCATATTAGGGGATTCATAAACTCATAGAGTTAGAACTGAATGTGACCTCAGAGACTATCTTATCCATCCCTTCCATTTTAAAACTAAGGCAACTGAGACCCAGGGCGATTAGGGGACGAAGTTATGATTGAATAGGTAGTAAAGTGTCAAAGTTGGGAATTCAGCACAGGTCTTTACTCCAGAGCAGGAGTGGGGAAGCTGTGGCCTCAAGGCCACATGTGGCCCTTCAAGAGACTGCACTTGAGGACCTACAGGACCACATGTCACCTTGAGGTCACAAGTTCCCCACCCCTGCTCCAGAGCATGGTGTTGTGTTAGTCCATTTGTGTCTACTGGGGAATCAGTGAATGAGTTCCATTCATATTTTCAAAATAGCACAACTTTCATTGTCTACTAGATTGGGGTGGGAACCTCAGGAGAAGATACTGCCAAATGAAAACTAGGGTTTTTGTTGCCAAACCTAGTTAAATAGGGGAAGGTGAAGGATGGGTTCAAAGAGATAGGGCAAGAAAGCACTATCTCACCACAAATCTCTTACTGTAGTTCTTAAACCCCTCATTTATCTAAAGACCTCTTCCCATTTCCGTACTCTAAATGCTGATGTAAAACTAGAAATCCCATTCTCTTTCCCTGAATTCCTTTGACCGCTGGATATCTCTGTCCTTGAATTTGGGTGAGTTCTTGTGAACACTAATTGCTTCTTCTGTCAAATGCAAGAGAATTGACTAAGCTTTGAGGTTATAATGTTCTCTACTGAATTTCCAGATGCTCCGCTATCAGTCATGGGGATACAGGTACTCCCTCACTCAGCTGGCTGAATGAGATGGAGCCCTTGGGTTTATGTCCATGTGCAGCAGCCAGACTTGTTGGTGTCATGGACTGAAAGCAACCTTAGAGATCCCAGGAGGGAGCTTAGAATCATAAAATAGTGGACCTGAGAGGAACCTTGGGAAACTTTTACAGAGCAGGATTTTTCCCATTTTTGTGTTATATTAATTGTCTTTTGGCAATTTGGTGAATGCTACATACCCCATCTCAGAATAATGTTTTCAAAGCATGAAATACAATACATAGGATTACAAAAGAATCCAATTAAAATAGCTATCAAAATATCATTTGGGAAAACAAACATTCATGGACCTTAGGTTAAGAACCCCTGATGTAGGGGAAAGGGAAAGACAGAAACATTTATAAATAGGCCTAATATGTGCCAGGGACAGTACTTAGCAAGCACTTTACACATATTATCTTTTCTGATGCTCATAGCAATGCTAGGAGGTGTGTGCCCTTATTACCCTCACCTCATATTTGAAGAAACTGAGGTAAACAAAGTTGAAGTGACATGCCCAGTGTCACACAGCTAGTAAGTGTCTGAAGCTAAATTTGAACTCAGGTCTTTTCTAACTCCAGGCCCAGCACGAAAATAGAATGCTGGATTTAGAGTCAGAAAGACTTGGGTTCTAATCGCATCTAATCTCATCATTTTTTTTTTTTGTTGTGTCACCCAAGTCAAGTCACTTAACCTTTGTAAGCCTCAGTGACCTCATCTCCAAAAGGAGAAAATTGGGCTAGATGGCTTTGTAGGCCCCTTCTGCTTCTGATTCTGCGATCTTCATTTTGATAATGGAAGGGAGGCTCAGAAATGTTAAGGTTCTCCTTAAAGTCACATAGCAAATTAGTGGCAGAGATCATAACAAAAATCTTAATAGTTAAGATTTACATGACATATTAATGTTTATAGCAGATATTTACATGCATACATACATGTACACACATGCACACTCCATATACATACATACTATATGCATACACTCATGCATTATATTTAGACACCTACACCCACACATTATATATACACAGTAGTATATATAATACACTTGCATGTGTTACATGTATATGCAGACACATGCATTGTATGTACACACATTATATACATGCCGTGTGTTATATATTACACACATGCCTATGATACCATACAGGCCTACATGCATTGTATGTCTAAACATATACATACTATATGTATACACACATACATGCATTGTATGCACACGCATTTTATATATACAGTGCTATCTATAATACACATGCATGTTATATATACATACATGCCTATGATACTATAGGCCTACATACATTATATGTATACACATACTGTATGTACATACATGCATGTAGTATATGAACACACATATATCATATACACACAATGCTGTGTATATAACATACATGCACATGCAACACATATACTATATCTACACACAGAAATTATATGTATATACATACTACATGGACACACATATATTATATGTGCACACATATGATATATGCACACACATTTTATATATATACATTACATATAAAATACATAATATATGCATGCATACTATATGTGCACATGTATTATATACATATGTGCGTGTATATGTGCACACACACATATACACATATATACACACATACTCAGATCTCTTGCCACTCACAGGCAGCATGGTCTTAGGCAAGTCTCTTTGTCTTCCCAGACCTCAGGTTCCTGGGCAGAAGCAGAGCATCTTAAGCTAGGGTCCTGGAATTTAGTTGGCCTTGTAGTTTTAAATTTCCATAATTGTATTTCAGGATGATTGGTTTCCCTTATAATCATTTACATTTTATTTTGTGCATTTAAAAACATGATTGTGAGACGGGATCTGTAGCTTCCCCAGATGACTCACACAAAAAGGTGAAGAGCCCCTGGGCTGGATAATCTTTAAGGTTCCTCTCAATGCCGCTCTTCTGGGAATCTGGCTGGAAGCTAACTCCTTTTTGACTGAGGGTCAGGGCTTTGTTTGTGGAGTCGGTCCCTCTCCCCTGACAGGTCTTTTGCCTCAGGCCTGCAGGTGCTGCTGCCTGAGTACCTCAGAGAGCGATTTGTGGCAGCTGCTCTCAGCTATATCACCTGCAGCTCAGAAGGGGAGCTCATCTGCCGGGAGAATGACTGCTGGTGTGAGTGTGGACCCAGCTTCCCAGAGTGTAACTGCCCAGAACCGGACATCCAGGCCATGGAAGAGAGTCTGCTCCAGATTCAGGACACCTGGGCTACTCACAACAGGCAGTTTGAGGAGTCAGGTGAGACACCTGACAGACACCCCACCCCACAGGCATTTGCCTGGCCACAGTGGGGTCTTTCTCAGGACCAACTAGGAAGGGAGCCTTGAGGCCCACACTCACCTTTCTTTCCTTCTTCTCATCCCTTCACTGGTTCTGGGCTCAGCCAACCATAAGAAGCAGACCCTTTGGGTAGTTCTGTCAGAAAAAAAGACTAAGAGCTTGCCAGAAGACTCTAAGAGAAGGGCCTTGCCAGGGGCCCCCAGTGAAGATAGGAAAGAAATATAACATTTATAGGTAGAAGGGACCATACAGAGGCTGTTTAGATGACCTTCCCCTGGGTGCATTATCACATTATTTGCAAGAAGTACCTGGCTCAATGCATTCATTTTACGACTAGGGAACATGAGATTGAGAGGGTAAATAATCTGAGAAATAAGGAAATAGAATGATATGTGACCCCCAAACTTCTGAGTCCAAACTGAGTGCTTTTCCCCCTGTGCCATAAGAGAGAAATCCTTTCCAGAGTATTCCATAAGATGCAGCATATTGTTTGTGGTAAGACTTCCAGAAAGGAGTCCTGTATGGTTCCCAAGCTGTCCCTTAGAAATACTTATTTTCTTTTCCTCTCCTTCTGATAGTATAAGCCACTTGGTTTCTCCCCACAGAGGAATTCCAGGCCCTGCTGAAGAGGCTTCCAGAGGACCGCTTCCTGAACTCAACTGCTATCTCCCAGTTCTGGGCCATGGACTCAAGCCTCCAGCACCGTTACCAGCAGCTGGGGACCACCCTGAAACTGCTGTCCAAGAAAACCCACCGGGTCATTCGCCGCCTCTTCAACCTTTGCAAACGCTGCCCCAGACAGCCTCGATTCTGGCTGCCTAAGGAAAGGTGAGCTGCTCAGCTTGACCCCTCAGCCAGACAAGGCCGGAGCTCCAAGCTCTCCTTTCATGACCTGGGACAATGACCCTGTCCATATTAATGAGAACAAGAGTGACAGATTGTATCGGGTCTCTATGAGAAAAATAAAGGGTTGGGTGGGACGACTAAGCTGTGTTGTTGATGTCATTCATTCAACACATATTTACAAACAAAAGGAAGTTCAGACTGGGAGAAAAATGAGCTGGGCAATTTTGTTCATTTTAACATACGTTTTTAATAAAAACAAGCTAAGAGACAGAAGCTCATAATTTTGTATTCATTTCTCCTTTTGTTCTGTGCAAATGTAAATGTTCATGGTTGATTAAGTTTATGATTAAAAAAAATTAAAAGTATGTATTTATGCAGCATACACTATATATCTATTCATCACTATGCTGGAGGCATTAGAAGATACCTCCAGAAGTAGGAAAAGTGGTCTTTCAAGGAACTTTTAATTTCACTGGAATGACTAACTAAATTTATGGGAAAAAATGTAAAACAAATTAGGGGATAGGGATATGCTAGATGATAGGTGGTGTAGTGGATAGAGTGTGGGGTCTGGAGCCAGGAAGACCTGAGTTCAAGTGTGGCTTCAGATTTTTGCTAGCTGTTTGACTCTGGGGAAGTCACTTAACCTATATTTCCTCAACTGTGAAATGCAGAATTTAGCAGCACCTACCTCTCAAGGTCACAGTAGAGCGTTTAGCACAGTGCCTGACATGTAGGCGGTGCTGTGTAAATACCTATTCCTTTTCCTTTTTTTTAGCATAGGTAACTCATAGCTGGAGGAATTCCCTCTACTGATGTAGGTCAGCACCTTCTCTGCATCCTACAGTCTTAGAGAGTTATCCAGAGCACCGTGGTTAAGGGAACTATCCAGGATCATTCAGCTAGTATGAATGGAAGAATGGAACTCGAACCCAGATCTTCCTGGTTTTCAGGTTGACTCTCTAGCCAATAAACCATGCTGCATCTCTCACAAGGGAAAGATAGCAAAGGACAAAAATTGTTTGTGGGCACCAGGGAGCAAAGCAATGACCAAGGAAGCCAGAGACAGGAAGTGATGGACATAGATCTATGGATGAGAGCCTTCCAGGCAGGTGGAACAACCTGTGAGGTAAGGGAGGCATTTCATCACAGGTGAGGGCACAATAAGTCAATGAGCCATCCTGAAGAGGAGGGGGCATAATAGTGGGGAATAATCAGTGAGATGGAGTGGGTCAGCAGAATCATTTCATGGAGAGTTTGCTGATGATGGTAAAGAAGGGATTCTGGATTCAAGGGAGCTCGTGGATTTTAGAGTCAGGGTAAAAATATGGTAAAAATGGTCTTGCAATGATCTTACCTCACAGCTCTCAAGGATAAATTCAAATTTCCTTGGTGCTCATACAGCAGAGACTGAGCAAGGTGGGACAGACTGCTTAGTCTTACATGGGCTTCCAGGGTCATTCTCTATTCTGCAGGCCTCTTTTCTCAGCCACTGTTATACTGTGCCTTTTTGACTCTTTTCTTTCTTCCTATTAACCCTTCCATGTGAACCTAAGAAAGATATATCCATGTATTTCACCTTAACTTTTTTAAAGCTTCCCTCTTGTTTTCTCTCTCCAGACCCTTATCCTTTTGGTGGAACCGGATCCAGTCCTTCCTATACTGTGCAGAAAGCACTGTCCCCGGGACTTTCTTAGAGCAGAGCCACAGCTGCACCTGTCCTTATGACCAGTCCTCCTGCCAGGGTCCCATCCCGTGTGCCTTGGGTGACGGGCCAGCCTGTGCTGTCTGTGCTCCAGACAATAGCACCCGCTGTGGGAGTTGCAATGATGGCTACGTGTTGACCCAGGGGTTGTGCCGGCCAGAGGTGGCAGAGTCCTTGGAAAATTACCTAGGCTTGGAGACGGATCTACAGGACCTAGAACTTAAGTACCTGCTTCAGAAACGGGACAGCCGCATTGAGGTACACTCCATCTTCATCAGCAATGACATGAGACTGGGCAGCTGGTTTGACCCCTCATGGAGAAAGCGTATGCTTCTGACTCTAAAAAGCAACAAGTACAAGCCAGGGCTGGTCCATGTGATGCTGGCCCTGTCACTCCAGATCTGTCTCACCAAGAACAGCACCCTGGAGCCTGCCATGGCCATCTATGTCAACCCCTTTGGGGGCAGCCATTCAGAGAGCTGGTTCATGCCTGTGAATGAAGGTGATTTTCCAGACTGGGAAAGGACTAATGTGGATGCATCAGCCCAGTGCCAAAACTGGACACTCACCCTGGGTAACAAGTGGAAGACCTTTTTTGAGACCGTCCATGTCTACCTGAGGAGCCGAATCAAGTCCCTGGATGACAATTCTAATGAGACACTTTATTATGAGCCCCTTGAGATGTCTGACCCTTCCAAGAATCTTGGCTACATGAAAATCAACAGCCTGCAGGTCTTTGGCTATAGCATGCCCTTTGACCCCGATGCTATTCGGGACTTAATACTCCAGCTGGATTACCCGTACACTCAAGGTTCCCAGGACTCTGCCCTCTTACAGCTCATTGAGATCAGGGACCGAGTCAACCAGCTTTCTCCCCCTGGAAAAGTCCGGCTTGACCTCTTCTCTTGCTTGCTCCGGCATCGGCTCAAGCTGGCCAACAATGAAGTGGGCAGGATTCAGTCCTCCCTGAGGGCCTTCAATGCCAAACTGCCAAATCCCGTGGAGTATGAAACTGGCAAGCTCTGCAGCTAACCTGGGGGCCCTGGTTATGCCCCAAGGCTGGAAAGCAGGGGGAACCAAGACTGTCTAAACGGCCTTACCCTAGTGCCAATCGCGTGCATTTAAGCAAATCAGAGTTGAAGGGATAGATCGAGTCACATGCTGGGGAGAAAGGATGGATGCAGATGTGGGCACACAGAAGCATAAACATACATATATGTTATCTCCCTCACTGGGAGACTAAAAGGAAGCAGAGTCTAATTGGTGAAATCAGTGATTTCTGACATGAGAACAGTTGATAAGAGAAGAGATTTTTAAAAAACCTTCTCAAAAAAAAACCACACAATACAGAAATCTTTAAAAGTGATTCTTGCCATTCAAAGGAAAGAGAAAGAAAAGTGGGGTTGAGCGTTGGGCCTCCCCCTCCAAGGAGTCACTTTTGTATTCTTTTTAACCAGATGTTTCTAACAATGTAGTGGTTTTGTGTTCCCCATTTTGGTTTTTCAGTTTTTGTATTCTTCCTCTGCTGTGCCCTCACAACACTGCCTTTCCCCACAGAACCCATGCCTTTGGGAAACCCTTGAGAATGAAACAGACAGAGACCATGTTTGTTGCTTCTCCTCATCATCCCTATTCCTCAGCCCCACTTTGATCCCCTCCTCTCCCTCTGTCCCACCCACAATTCCAGGGCTCCACACTCCTCCCGTCATCCCCATGCATCTCCTCCATCTAACTGGACTGATTTCCTGAAAGCAGTGCTGTCAAGTTAGTAACAGGTATTCAATGTATAGGGACATCTTTCTTTTTTTTAACTAAAAATATATTTATTTTATGATTTTTTTTTTGTTAATTTGCTCCAGCCAAGTGACATCTGAGTAAAATTTACCTGGTTTAATATATTTTTTAAAAATGCCTTTTTGAGGAAAAAAAAGAGAAAAGAGAAAAAAAAGAGTGTCTTTCTCTGAGTTGGCTAGAATTTTGTTTGTTACTTTGCTTGCTGTGAACATGTTGGTGTGCTGTGACTGAATGATTTGACTGGTATGGAATCTTGCTTATACCTGTGGCATTGCAAGACATCCTAGTATGTTCTAGGCATGTGTGCACATATATATGTGTTAAAGGGTATGTGTGTGTGTGTATGCAAATTGTGGGCATGCTTAGGAATTCTAAAACGTCATTAATAGGTATTTATTAGCTCCTGCTATGTGGTAGGCACTGATTAAGGGAAAATATAAGCTCTTCACTAGCCCTTTTTCTCACCACATTGTCTTTGTTCTAGGATTAGACTCAATCTGTTACCACATACATGCATACACAGTAGGTCAGTTTAGCCGATTCTTCCTTCAGAGAGGAAGCTCTGTGTTTTGGCTAGTTGCTGGGTGAAGGGCAAGCAAAATGAGAGATCTCTCTTTGGCTCTGCTGCCAATGGTCTCCTGGGCATCATTCAATATCCTTTCTTCCATGGGATTGAATCACTCCCAGGGGAAACTGGACAAAATCCAGGGAGCAGTCCCTCCAAGACCATCCTCTTTTCACTACCCATTTTCCTCTTAAAAAAACAAAATAAACAAACAAACGAAAACCCAAGAATCTGAAAGGAAACTTTTGCTTTTGACATGGAGATAGATACATCATTTCCCACCTGGAGTGTGGCATGGTAAATGTTGCCTAGCCCATACCTAGGTGAATCAGATTTCTCTCTGTTCTCTACATGTTCCCAGTACAATTCGTAGGCATGACAACCCCCATTCTGTTCAGCAGAGAGCACCACATAAATACCAAGTATTTCATTCACCACCTATGGTATATCACAGTTGGTGTAAGTGGAATCAGGAGACAGTGGGGAGCCAGTCAGCTCTATTCAAGTCTGTTCAAAGATTACTGTCATGCTCTAGCTTCCTGCTTTTTGTATTAAATCGCGACCCAGAATTTTTGTGAGGTAAGTGGCCCAGGGCACTGATGCCTTCAAAGCATTCACTGAACCCTTCTGGGTCAGGAATACTGAGCGATGGCCTGGTCTCATGATCAACAACATATAACAACTAAAGCTGCTACCTCCGATTCTATTGCTCCCTAACTTTGGAAATTCTCCATGTCTCTTTCCTCACCTGCAGAGATGAGGCCAACACTTGTCATGTACTGAGGCAGGACTGTGGAGTTAAGTTAGAGTCTGGTGCTAGAAGAAGAGAAGGTGGTGCAGAGTTGGTTGGAAAGAGAAAATGCGTTCGTTGTTTGATAAAGGGTGTTTGAGAAGTGTGAAGTGAGTATGAAAAGTGTGATTTTACAGCTCTGACATGCATGTCTTCATCTTGTGTAAGTAGGGAGAGAATGAGAGAGAGAGAGAGAGAGAGAGAGAGAGAGAGAGAGAGAGAGAGAGACTGAGACTTTAACTCACCAATTAAAATCATCAGGGTCTCAGGTGGGAGACTCAGCTACCTGCCATAGCAGCATGAGCATTTTGGGAAGGGGAGCCTCATCAGACTGACTGAGCATTATTGTCAAAACTGGAATCTCAGTAAAACATTTATGATTTATTTATTTAGGTGGAGATTGAGTCAGACCAAAGGATCATTGAATCATGAATTGGTACAGAAATTATCTAATCCAAACTCACTTTATACATGAGGAAACTGAAGCTCAGAGTGGCTGAGTATCTTTTGCTTAAGGTTACATGAGTGCTAAAGTATGGAAGAGTCAGGTTTTGAACTCAGGCTCTCCAACTCCAAAATCTGGACTTTTTACTCTGGCACCATGTATCCCTCCCCAACTCCCAAATGAGGGCAATCTCCTCACTGATTCCCCAGCCCTTAAAGTCTCCACAATTTTATGTATCTAGAATGATGGGGAATTACAGCTACTTGGTTCTAAATAAAAGATCCAGTTTGGGGAAAGAGTGTGGCCTCTTGAATTCCTTATAAGATGGATCTTGAGAATTCCCCAGCCTTGACCTTCTTAACTTGTGTGGTCTTGTAGGAAGGTCGAGGTATAAGAGGTTTTAGAAATACCCAGACGTGCTTAATACCTGCTGCCTGGCTCTTTGCTAGTTCAGATGTTAAGTTATGAAAGCTGAGGCTTGCACCTTGATTCAAGCAATCCTGAAGGCTTCCCAAATATCAGCTCTATGTTGACAATAGACTGTCTTTATTATTAATTGCATTTCTCCAATGCTTAGCACAGTGACCTATATAATATTCCATTTTGAGGTATTCCTCTGGTACTTCTGGAAGCAGCTATGTTTCTTCAGCATAGAATACGCCTCACATCCAAATTCCCTTTGTTAACACAAATGCTATAATAGTGAGAGATTTAGAGCTCCAAGTAGCCTTAGATGTCTTCTAGTCCAAATCCTTCACGTTGCAGAAGCCGAGATGATTGTGATTGCCTGTGGGGCAAACAACAGTAATGGTAATAATAATAATTGCTAGCATTTATATGGCACCTATTATGTGCTGTGCTAAGTGAACTGTGAGTACAGTCTCATTTGATCTTCTCAACAGCCCTGGGAAGTAGGTGCTATTATACTCATTTTGCAATTGAGGAAACTTGCTCAGGGTCACCCAGTTAGTTCACTGGTGTCTGGAGGCTGGATGTGAATTAAGGTCTTTCTGACTCCAGGCCCAGGGTTCTATCTACTGGGCACCTTAGATGCCTCAGGTATAGCTGAACCTGGATCATAGCATCAGGCACCTAGAACCAAAGGGAACTTTGCAGGTCATGAGGAACTGAGGCCAAGAAAGTGAGTTTTAGTGACTTGCTCTAAGTCAGGCAGTTACTAAGTTGAAGAACTATGAACTAAGCTGAAATCTTTCCTCTCCAAATCCAGTGACTCCTAGGGCATTAGTTGTCCCAGTTACATTTAGGTTAAATGACTTGCCCAGGGTCACACAGCTAGTAAGTATCAGAGTCAGTAAGCATTATATAAGCCACCTAAGAAGTGGAATTGTTTCAGTTATACTAGGAAGCAAAATAAATTCTAAGAAGAGGAGCAAGTGAGAGTAGCTCCAAAGACATTCTTTAGAGACCTGTGTAAATCAATATTACAACCTTGAAATAGTAGTAGAATTTCACAGCTAGCTAAGTTGAGAAGTCACATGTGAGAGGAGAACACAGCTACAACTGGAATCATCAGAATTTGCATGAGGGAATGTCAACAGCCTTTTTCAGGATGTGATTGTAAGTATGGTTAGTAATGGTGCTGGCAAGCTTATCATGAATTGGAATTCGGAGCCAAATCTCTGTTCAGCCACTAACATACTTTGGGCAATAATCATCAGAAATGCAAGCCTTAATTACAGCCCCAAAGAAATCATACATCATATACTAATCTATACTAATGTACTAGATTAATACCTCTAAGACTAAATAATACTTTTAAGGCTTAATAGTAATAATATAATGCCATCTTGAGCAAACTCAGCCAATGCCCCAAATGAAGGTGATGTCAGGGCTTTGTATCCTCATGTTAAGCTTAAGTCCAGACCCTGACCTTTTCTCATCAGCATAAGAATGAATTCATGTGGGCATTATGAGTAGGTGCACTAAACTTGCCTACATGGTGTGACTTCAGATAGTGCAGGACATACCCCTTGCTCCCAAATATCAAATTATTACTCATCCCTATCCTTTGGTTCCTCCAGAGCAGTGATTCTCAACCTGTGGGTTGCGACCCCTTTGGGGTCGAACCACCCTTTCACAGGGGTCACCTAAGACCATCGGAAATTCCGATGGTCTTAGGAACCGAGACACTGCTCCTCTATCCATCTCCAGGCGGGCCCGCCCACATGCAGATATTCCCACATATGGGTATTAAAGGGTCGTGGCATTAGGAAGGTTGAGAACCACTGCTCCAGTGTCTTGAAGACTTCTGTCAATATCTCACTATTAAAGCACAAAAATCCAAAGAAAGATTAACCACACAGATGCCAAGATGTGCTCAACTGCCCTCATTTGCCCTTTTGATAGGAACCTTATTCTGATAGATCAAGGAAATGCCACAGACATTTGTATAAATCTAGATTTCAGCAAAGCATTTGACAATGCCTTTCTCTCTATACTTGTTTTGCTGAGGCCTTTTTTATATTTTAGTTGTTTAGGAATGATACTACATCTCCCCAGCATCATCATCACACACACACACACACACACACACACACACACACACACACCCCTACCTTGTACTTGAAACCTCCTTCCAAAGAAAAAGTTAAGAAAAAACATTGATACTGTGCATATACAACATTCTTAACTGAATATATATAACAGAAAAGTCTGCCTGACTTTTCACCAAGAGAAAGGAAGGATCACTATATCACTGAGGAAAAGATGAAGATTTGTAGGATGGGTGAAACCACAGCCTGGCTTAATGACCAGATGCAAAAAGTGATCTTTAAAGGATTGATGTCAAGATGAGAGTTCTCTAGTGAAAGCCATGAAGATATTTCTGCTCCTGATTGGTTTTTTTTTGATATTTTTTGAGTTTTTATTTGAAGATAAAGTCATTTTTAATAATGATTCTCAGGAAGTGTGTTACAATGGAAAGAGTCTAAACTTGGAGTAGATTTGGATTAGACCTGTGCTATTTGGACACAAAATGGCAAATTTAGGTTTGATGTCAGCAATATTTTTAACAATTAGAGCTGCCCCAAAGTGGAATGAGCTACTTCAAGAAGTGGCGAGTTCCCTCTTTTTGGACATCTTCAAACAGAGGCAAGGCAATCCCTGTTTTGGTGCACTACTTTGGGGGATTCTTTTTTCACTGGACCAGATGACTTTTGATCTATATTCCAATTCCCAAGTAATGTTATTCTGAATCAGAGCAACCAAATTCATTTTCAAATACTAGTCATATGACCATGGGAAAATTGTTTCTCAGTTTCCTCAACTGTTCTTTTTTTAAATTTTATTATAGTTTGCATCATTCATTTCCACAAGATTTTGAGTTACATATTTTCTCCCCCTCTTTCTGCCATCCACCGCCCCAAAACAGCCATCCCAGTGTGTCCCCCCTCCCCCGGTCTATTCTCTCCTATGTCTCTTTTCAGTAGGGCAGGATGGATCTCCC
>CM053586.1:307618302-307634511 GCA_028646515.1 Pseudochirops corinnae | reverse complement strand
TTGGGCATAGTCCCAGATTGCTCTCCAGAATGGTTGTATCAATTCACAACTCCACCAACAATGCATTAGTGTTCCAATTTTTCCACAACCTCTCCAGCATTTGTCATTTTCCTGTTTTAATCCTGACCTTTTTCTTGCCACTGGATTCCAATGACTCTGAAAGAGAAAGTGAGACTGACAATTTTGTGTAGTTCTCCCTCACTTAAATCCAATTTATACCAGAGTCAAGACTCCATGATTCCACTGGTCTTCTTCAAAATGAAGAACAAAAACATGTTTTAGAAGAAGGACTTGACCCCCACATCTCCCTGACTTTAAGGTCAGTTTTCTATTCCATTTTGCATTTCTGAGTTATTATTATTGCTAAATTGAGGGGCAGCATGACATAATGGAGAAAAATGAGACCTGAGTTCAAGTGTGTTCTTTGACACATTTTAGCTGTGGGACTCTGGGCAAGTCTGTTTACCTTTCAGTGGTGTAGGCAAATCTTCAGGAAGCTAAGTTATTGCAGAATTACAGATGTTATCAATCTGTCTGAGTTCAGGTAGTTCACTACACTGATGAAATCATAGGTTCAGACCTGAATGCACCACCCATATAAAAAGCTGTTATTGTATGGGTGACAGATTAAAGGAATTTACTGAATGATTGTAAGGGAGAATGACAGAACAGTGTGAAATAATGAAACTTTAGGTTCATCATAAGAGGAAAGGATAAGAGAAAATGGATAAATGTTCACTTTGTGATGATCCAAGTGTCAAATACTTGGCTAGGGAAAGGATAAGAGAGAAAGGTTTGGATTTCTGAAAATGAAAGGATCAGAGGAAATCACAGATGGTGGGGGCTGGGAGCTGAGGTTAATATACACCCATCTAGGTCAGTCTTCACTTTCCTGACACTTTCTAAGTATGAAGGTTGTTAAATATGTTCCATTCCTGAAATTGTTGGGACAGCTCCCTCCCTGACTCTCATTAACCCCCATGCACCTTTGCCAGAAACATGAGCTCATTTCATTCAAGTCTGTCCACACTCCCAGCAAGCACGATGAAACTTTATGAGGCTTGTTACAAGCAATTTACATGGGAAACTAAAAAGGAGATGCAGACAGGGGGAGGGTAAGAGGGGAAAAAGGCAGGGATGACTGCCAGGAAAGGGGAATGGGTGGGGGAGGGTTGAGTTGTGCACGGCTGGACTTGGAAGGAGTCAGGGCCCATCATTGGGCAGCTGGCAGCTCTGCCCTCCAGGGCCCACTTTCCAAAGTGATGACTTGAGTGTTCACACCTGCACTGGCAGGGACTGAAACCCTCCCTTTGCAGAGTTAATGGAGCGGGTAGGGCCCAAGAATGCTTTTGGCCACAGAAATAATTTCCCTGTACTAGGGCCCCCGCCTTTTTCTCAGACAGATCAGTTTGTTCTTAAGTGTTCCATATATATTCATCTGTTTCTCCTTAGCTTCCTCCTAACCCTCATTCACTAAAGGGGAAAGCGTACCTCTGGGGCAAAGTTTCTCAACTTGGGGTCCACGGTCATAGATTTTTTGGGGGGGGGGATAGGGAATTTGGATAGGGAAAATCAGGACAATTGGTTTCCTTTAAAATCTTATTTATTTTATACATTTAAGAATTATTCTGAGAAGGGATTTATAGACTTTACCAGTCTGCCAAAGGCATCTATGACAAAAAAATCTGAACACCTGCTCTAGAGTATATGACAACAGAAAAGACACATGACTTATGAGATGTGGTTAAAACATGTGTGGTGCTTGATTGACAGACTCCTATTCTTTCTTTATAACTTTCATTAAATATCTTTCTTCCTCCACACTCAAAACATCCATAAATTTGCACAACCTTTAAGACTTATAATATTTTCTTTAAAAGTGTAGGGAGGGGGGTGGCTAGGTTGTGCAGTGAATAGAGCTGGGGCATCATGAGGCCCTGAGTTCAAATCCAACCTCAGACACTTAACATTTACAAGCTGTGTGACCTTGGACAAGTCACTTAACCCCAATTGCCTTGCCTTCTCCCCTCCAAAAAGACAAAAAAACCCAAGCCTATAGAAGCCTGGTGTAGTCTGAGTAATAGGGTTGGATATCAGAAGACCTGGGTATAATTCTCACCTTTGAAATTAGCTTCATGATTCTGGGAGAGTTGTTCAATCTTTTGTACATTATCTGCATAGTAAAAGTACTGCATAAATGTGAGTGATTGCTATTACAAACAATTTAATTAACCTCTCTGAGATTCAGTTTTCTCTTCTGTAAAATGGGGCTTAAAACACTTGTGTTTATGGAAGCACTTTGCAAAATGATATGTGTATATGTATATACAGATACGGATGTATTCAATGTTGTTGTTGTTCTCTATTTGAGGTTTTCTTGGCAAAGGCACTGGAATGGTTTGCCATTTCCTTCTCCAGTTCATTTAACAGATGAGGAGCCTGAGGCAAATAGGGTTAAATGACTTGCCCAGGGTCACACAGCTAGTAAATGTCTGAGGCTGGATTTAAATTTAGGAAGATGAGTCTTCCTGACTCCATGCCCAGTGCTCTGTCCATTGTACCACCTAACTGCCTCTATATATGTATATACATAAACATATATGTGTGTGTGTTTATCTACATATAGACTATATATATATACACATACACATCTATGTTTCTTTGCAAAGCAAACTATAAACATATCTGCATATATGTTCATTTACATACTGATATCTATGTACCCATATATGTGTTTACATGCACATATATATTTGTATAAATATAGCTGTTGTTCAGTTGTATCCATGTGGCCTCATGAACACTGTCTATAGGTTTTATTGGCAAAGATGCTGGAGTAGTTTGCTATTTCCTTTTCCAGCAAGTCCATATTTTACAGATGAGAAACTGAGGCAAATGGGGTTAAGTGACTTTCCCAGAGTCACATAGTTAATAAGTGTCTGAGGCCAAGTTTGAGTTCAGATCTTCCTGACTACATGCCTGGTGTGCTATCCACTGCACCACTGAGCAGCCCCTGTATACATATATGTGTGCATGTGTGTGTGTGTGTGTGTGTGTGTGTGTGTGTATTTTATACCTCTCTCTGTCTTTATATCTATCTTATCTTTTACTAGATTACAAAAGTTCCCATAGCATTGAATGCTGGACTTGAATTCAGAGAGATGCAAGGTTAAATGGCCCCTACACTTACTGGCTCTATGGCCAAAATTAAGCCATCAAAATTATAGTTTTATTTTAAAATTTCAGAATAAGACAGATGATTTCATTGATGCAAGAAAATCTCAGTGGGGAGACTCATTTCAATATGATCATCACCTCCTCCTTAGTTTCTAAGACTAGAAAGGACATGGAGGTGCTGCATGGTAAAGCACAGGTTCAAAAAGCTAACATATCTTTGACACAATATTTGAACCCAGGAATTCCTGAATCTAAGGCTAGATCCATATGACTGATACCTCAAGCTGCCTCTTGTGGCAGTTGGTAAATTACAGACATTAAATCAAAAGCATAGGACCTTAACCTATCTATGTAATCTGAGATCTAGTTACCGCCCAACCAGGCTGGAAGAAGACCCTATCATAGTATCTGGAAGTCTGAAAAAGCTTTCTGTAATCAAGGTAACTTAAGAGATAGCCATGGGGAGAGGAGTTTGGCCAAATTCCTCAGCCCATTTCTGGATGCAGGAAAGAAAAGAAAGAGAGGAAGATGCTATATACCTTTTGGTATATGAATTTCCTCTCCCCAGAGCTGCCTGAGGTGCTTAGATGCTGTTTCAGTCTAATGGGAGCTTCTTAAGATCTTCCCCTAATGCTGAAAAAACATTCTCTTAACAGGCTTGTCCAAACAATTCCATTTTTAATTCAGACATGATGAACTGCAGGGGGGAAGCAGAGCCCCAGGGCTGTCTGCCTCAGTATCATCACTCCTGACAGGGCACAGAGCCACATACTTCAACCTCAATGGCCCATTAAAAAGCCTAATGGGGAAACTGTGTTTATGGTCAGGTTACAGAAACAAGCAAAAGGCTATTATTCCCTTCCCCATTGCCCCTGTCTCTCCACTTTCTTTCCCTTCTAACACCTACAAGTGAAATGCACATGCCACCCTCTCTTCTTCGGTTTCAGTCTCTCTTAGGAACTCACTTCCCTGACAGCTACCCACCTCCTTGCACACACTAATACAACTACTCTCAGATTTACAAATCCTCTGAGGCAACACATTCACACATCCCTTCACTGATACTTTGGCTCAGAGTGATCCACCCGCCCACTTTCTTCTCTTCTCTCCCTGGATACTCTTCCCTGAAATGATTCCATGGTCCTTATCATCTCCACTCTGTCCACACTCCCTTCTTTTCCCCTCACAGGCAATCAGTCTTTCATCTAATGTCTTCAGCCAAAGAAAAGCTCTTTCCTCTCTCTCTCTCTCTCTCTCTCTCTCTCTCTCTCTCTCTCTCTCTCTCTCTCCTTCATGTAGACAAGAAAACAATGTTTTAACATATGACATTCCTATTGCTGTCTTATCACTCACTCCCTCTATTAATATGCTCTTATGCCCTTCCTTCCAATGAAGCTAGTTCTCTGAGCTAAAAAGCCTGGCTTTGTTTGAATTATGTAACAAGTTCCTTAGGGGAATACACAGAGACTGAGCTAGTTACTTGGAAATAGAGCAAACTGCCAAAATTACAAAAAAGAAAAAGATAATAATGATAATGGCTAGTTTACATCAGAATCCAATTAAAAGTAGATCCAATTGGTGGAAAGCAGTGGAAATAAAAGAAAGTTTCAAACTGCATGCTGTTAGTTTCTTGTCAAATAGCTATTCTGTAGGTGCTAACGGTGTGGGGAAAAAAAAATCTAAGGGGGAGGAGTACTCATGCATACATTTCGCATAGCTAAAATGTGGGCTTCATAAACAATACTGTGCATATTTAAGATGCAAACTGTCCACCCACAACACACAAACCGTGTTGTTAACATGTCTCATTTGTCAAATACTTTGTATATTATGTGACAGAGTCCATAGTATATTATAGTTTAATAATGGCACACAATGCCATATAACCAATGCATATTCAATTACTGTCTATGTGACTTTGGGTGAGTCACTTCAGTCCTTTACGTTGAAGTCTCTTCCTCTGTAAAATGAGGAGGTTGGACTAGAAAGCTCTAAATCCTATGATTCCATAAAGATGTGCAAACTGATTTTGCTATGCTAAAGAGATTCTTTGCCAGAGATGAAAATCATTGTAACTCCTTCTGCATATTACCATACGTAATGTTCCTTGCTATTTTTCCAAAAGTTGTTTTGGCAGTGGATGTTTTTTTCTTCAGAGGATGTCATTATGCGCACTGAATCTAGGAGAGAAAGAGGCTTCAGAAAGAGGGTCTCATTAGTTAAGAAAAGCAGGAGATTTAACTGACCAGTGACCTTCCATCTGGGCAACCTAACAGAAGAGTAAAATTGAGTGGGAAGGAGATCAGGTCAGGGATGAGGTACCTGCAGGATTCAAATATGGAGTGTTTTCTGTAGCAAGCTAATAGACCTTTGAAGCCTTTTCATTAATTCATTTATTAATTCCATTCATTCATTCAATGCTTATACAATGCCTACTCCATGCCTTAAGTTCTATTCTTTTCTTTCTCAGAAACATGAAGGACAGATCACAGAATATTAGAATTGGAAGAGACTCTAGCGATCATTCAGTCCAGCTCCTCATTTTACAGAGAAACAAATTCTTGAATAATGATGTGATTTGCCCTAGGTCACACAAGTGACCAGGGGCAGAACCAGCCTATGGAACTAGGGCATTCTATTAAACTACCTATATCTTTTGACCCAGCAATACCACTCCTAGGTCTTTTTCTCAAAGTGATTAGGGAAAAAAGAAAAGAACCTATGCTCTAAAATGTTTATAGCAGCTCTCTTTGTGGTGGCAAAGAACTGGAAATTGTGGGGATGCCTGTCAATCAGGGAATGGTTGAACAGCTTGTGGCATATGATTGTGATGGAATACTACTGCTATAAGAAATGATAAACTCAATGATTTTAGAAAAACATGGAAAGACTTGCATGAAATAACAAGGAGTGAAATGAGCAGAATCAAGAGAACATTGTATACAGTAACAGCAATATTGTTTCAAGAATGACTTTGAGTGAATAAGTTATTTTAACTATTATACATACCCAAACTAACTATAGAGACATTATCTGCATCCAGAGAAAAGAACTACTAAAGAGAAGTATGTCTAGAATTTTACATACACCCATGCATGCACACATACACACATATGTGTGTGTATTGTGTGTCTCTGTGTATCCCTCTTTATGTCTAATGGTAGCCATCACTATGGGAGGAGAGAAGGGAAAAAGGGAAAACATTTACATGCTAACTTCATTGTGTATTTAAAAAGGAATAGCAAATTGTCAGAGTAGATTTGCAGTTTCATGTGTAATCATCTTTTTTATTATACTATGTTATGGAAATGCTTGTTTTATTTCATAAATTAAAAATATAATAATTATCAAAAAAAAGAAACTAGGATATTCTGATTAAAATTCAACTCTTTCCTCATGCACACACACCATGGGAATGCTTATTCCTCTGGTTTTGGTTCATCAAGATGACTGAATATGCTGGAAAAATAATGTCAAATGCTAAGAGATACTTAGGAATTCAAGTCTTCCCTGAATTATTAAAAAATTGAGCCAGGAGTAAAGAAGAGGGTTTTTTTTGTTGTTTATTTGTTTGTTTTTAGGTACCAGCAAGTGATAAATCCTTCATTACGTATTTTAGTCTGTTGTGTAACTTTGGACAAATGCTTTGGACTCAGTTTGCTACATCTGGAAAATGTAGGAGCTGGGCTAGATTGTTCCAAATGTGGGAAGTATTGACATGGGCAGGAAACATACCATTCAGGGCCACTACCAGAAAGAATAGTTATTAGCTAGGACTTATATAGTACTTTAAGGTCTGCAAAGCCCTTTACAAATATTATCTCATTTTATCTTCAAAACGACCCTGGCAGGATGGAGCTTTTATTATCTTCATTTATGATAGTGGAATTTGAGGTAGACAGATGTTAAGTGACATGTGTAGGATCACATGTGCGTATGGACCTGAGGATGGATTGGAACTCAGGTCTTCCTGACTCTAGGCCTAGCACTCTATCCGCCGTATGACCTAGTTGCCTTATAAAATCCACAAGCTTGTGAATTTCCCTCCAGTTTAGCCCATTGTTAATAATACAGACGTGGGCAAGATGAGAGAGGTGCATATGTTCCTGATGACTGGTTGAATTATTTTGTGATGGCAGGGATCTGTGTGACCCCTAGCACAAGAGAGAAGTTTCAGAAAGTTGGCACCCTTCCGTAATATTTTTAATTAAAAGGGACATTTAAGGAATGCCTCTCTGCCATACAAAAAAGGCCCTTGACAGGAGTAGATCTTGGGTAACTCTGCTAAAAGCTGTAGTTACCAGAAGGAGTGACACCTGATAATGTTGGCTGGGAGCTGTGGAGAGAAGTAGACGTTAATGAGAGAAGCCATATCATCCTAGAGGGCAGACAAGAGTAAGGCACGTAAGCAATTTCTTGTTACACAGAGGCAAATTTAAGCTACATACAAAAATCTCTAACAATTAGAGCCTGTGAAAAATGGAATGGGTTGCCTAAGAAGGGAGCAAGTGCCCTGAATTTTTGGTCTTCAGGTGAAGCCCAGGTGACCACTTCTCATCTATGTTACAGATGGGGTTCTTGGTTAGGTATAGATCAGAATAGATAATCCTATAGTTTCTTCAGTGTTTCTGTAAAAATGGACTTGGCAAGAGTACTCAACTTCTAACTAACCTCTTCTACGTCCTCAGAGTTCCAGTTCAAGCCCTAATTCTGCAGTTGAAAGGTGGGAACATAAGGGAAGAATTCCAAGAAGATCTTTATTGGCTTTCCTCTTTTAAACCAGCAGAGTTGGAATAAGAATCAGATCCCTTGAGGGTGCCAGATATAAACGGCATGGTATAAAATGTTAGCTCATGCCAGCACTAACTAGGACTGGTTATAAGCATTATAAGCAGTATGTGATGTGTGAGAGGCCAAGTAGAGTGTTATATTATCCCCAATTTGCAGAGGGGGACACTGAGGTACAGTGAATCAAAAAATATGTCCAGGCCAAATGTGGGATCCTGCTGCAATGGCAAATTGAAATAACATTTCTCCATTATCAGCATTCTGTCTCCATTGCAGGAGTCCTGTTTGAATATGGGTTTTGCCATCCTTCCTTAGTGGGCAGGTGTTCTGTATACATCAGGTTTCCAACAATAAAACCATGCATATAAATTAGTTTGATGATCCTTTTTCCTCATGCCCCTGGTCCCTTGTCCTCAGTGAAATTAAGTTAGATCTGAAATAAATCAGGCTATAAGGAAGTAAGAATTTGAAATAAAAATGGATGGTATTCTCTGCTGCCCTGGCATGGTACTGCCTCCAACTACCGATGCTCCCTGCTGAAAGATACAAAATTGCAATGATACCAATCATGGAAAAAAAAGAATTGGTGCAATATTTGTGAATGGATAAAAGTTTGTATAGTGTGCTAGGTTTTTAAAACTTTTTGGCAAAGTCTGCTACAGCTGCAAATCTAAAACTTGCCTCAACTCATGATATTCAGCCAATTATTCTTTTTACAAATATTTGTTTTTTTAAATTATCTTTTGTTTTGACATATCTTCATTTCCAAATATATTCCACCCACATCCTCTATCCAGCATGCCTTCCTTTATAACAGAATAAAAAAGAAGGAAAAAAATAACAGTTCTGCAAAACTAGCCAACACATCAAACCGGTCTGACAGTGTATGCAATGTTTTGTACCCACATTCCCCCATACCCCTGAAAAGAAGGGAAAGAAGTACCTATTCTCATTACCTAATTAATTCTATAAATTATCTGTGAAATACTTCAAGGCTCCTGCCAATCACCAAATATCTCATGCCTTATAAGGAGATATTCATAATATTCTTTTTCAGCAATAGTGTTCTTCATATGAGAAAGCTCATAATTCTGAGGGTCCCGAATCCATTTTAGTACATTAAAGTCTCAGTTGTATAATGGGAAATTTGGGAATACAGTATCTTAAATTTATTGCATTGGTCCAAATATAGGCTGTGAAAGCTGTCTTATGCAGAACCTAAGTATGGCCTCTAATTGTGCTCTTAGTAAGATAATGATAACTTAAGTGGAAAAGATGAAGAGAGCAGTGATGACAAAAATGAATAAAACATCTTCATGTGAATTGCAATAAATGTACAAAAAATTCACTGTGAATATATGTATGTATGTATGGTAATTTTCCATAATTATCCGTCATTATTTCTCCCCCCCAAAAAATGAAGATGGTACAGTGCTGTGGGAAGAGTGTTTTACTTAAGAATTAAAGGATCTGAATTCAAATTCTTCCTTTGCTACTTCCTACCTTGTGATCTTGCTCAAAGTCATTTAACTTCTCTGCATCCAGGTTTTATCACATTTAAGTAGGGATTGGACAAGATGTCCTTTCAAAGAGGCATCCAGTTCTAAATCAATGACTCAATGAAATTTTGTTTTAGGGGTGTGACCTCTATTTGAGAACAGCCTATATAAATATATATATAGAGAGAGAGAGATAGACTAACACTAGAACTTGTGTTTTTAAAAGGATGTCAAGAAAGGATTTAACCAATTCCCACCCTTATCTCTCTTGAGTTACAAAAAAAGGCTCATGTCATTACTCCTATTTTACAAAAGAAAAATCATTCATAGCAGGAAGCTGATTGATCAGTGCATAGCCGCTTTGAGAATAGAATTAACTTGGTCACATGAAAAAGGCTTGAATTGCCTAAGCCATATCAAATGGGGCTCCGATTCATTATTTGAAATTTAATAGTTCATGGCCCTGTGATTTTTTTTTCATTGTGCAAGTTCTCTTCACTGATACAGATCACAACCCCTTCATGCTTCAGTGGTGGTCTTTATGAATTGTTGCAGCTGAAAAAATTCATCAGCTGGTGGCCAGTCCAATGATTCTGACCCTCTTTGAACTTAACTGGGCTGGTCATTGGATGACAGTCACACTGTCCATCACCCTGCCTATATTAGAAGCCATTTTAGCTTGGCAGGTCCTGTCAGAGCTTACACTCCACCAGCAATGCATTCTTCTTAGAAACCAGGGTCACTACCTTGCTATGATCACGTATTAGTACTTTGGGGAAGGATTTTTTTTTTAACACTAGACCTCAAGTGTTTCATGTGTCAACAGTTTTAAAACCTGACTCTGACCTTGTTCATGTTCATACATAGAAATAGCCTAGCCATATCTTCAATTCCATCCTGTCATTTTTCAGGACCAAAGGATACTAGATTTTTAAGAATAAATTTAATTTTAGACTTTAAGGAGTCATGTTGGTAATTCTCCTGCCTGAATAACCCCCTGAAATGAAAGTCATTACTAAATCTCCTACAGAAGGAGATTCTATCCCCAAATCTCTTTGGAAATGTATAGAACTCCCAAGGGAGAAATGATTATAAAAGTCACCCAGTCCAGTTCCTCATTGCATAGATTTCAGCTTCAACCTGAGCATTTCTAGTGACTGGGAAAGCTGTACTGAAAAAGGAAGCCCATTCAGTTTTTTGGATAGCCACAAATGTGAGGTCATTCTTCCCTATAATGACATGAAATTGACCACTTTGTAACTTATATGAATTGCTCCTAGTTCTGCCTTCTCAAAGGAACAGCGTTATTTTCATAGTATAATAGAATCTTAGAATTGGAGAAACAGGAAAGATGCAGGTAGCCATTCAGTCCAACCTATACAGAAAGGAATCCTCACTATAAAAAAAATAATTGACAAGTGGTAGTTTTGCCTCGGTTTTTTTTCTTTTCTTTGTATCCCCAGCTTTTAGCACAATGCCTACCACATAATAGGTGCTGAATAAATGTTTATTGACTTACTTGCATTTGCTTGAAGAACTCCAAGAAGGATGAATCCACTGTCTTTGAATTAGCCTGTTCTATTTTTGGACAACCCTAGTTATTAGGAAGTCTTTTGTGGCACAATGCCTTAACTGGTCTCTTTGAAACTTCCATCCATTGCTCCTGGTTCTACCATTTGAGCTAAAAGAAAAGAAATCCAATCCTTCTTCTTTTTGACAGCCTTTAAAATACATGAACATAGCTATTATGTCCCCCCCCCAAGTCTTCTCTTCAGCAGGTAAACACCCCAATTTATTTAATAAATTCTCACATGACATGAATTTGAGACCCTTTGCCATCCTGGTGTTCTCTGGACTTTTTCCATGGATCTGATCATTTTTCTTCTTAAACTGTGTTTTCATCATCATCAGTTATATTTATGAGGTACTTTATAACTTCCCAAATTGCTTGGCATATGCTATCTCATTTGAACCTAACTGGTATCCACAAGGGAAGCAATACAAATTATGTCATATCCATTTTACAAGGGGAAAACTTGAGGTTCAGGCTTACACAGGGACACACAGCTAGGAAGTGACAGATTCTAAACTTGAACCTAGGTCTCGAAACTCTCAACCCCTTTGTATTTTCACTTTACCCGCTTCAACAACTGTGTAGAATAAATTGAATCCCTTTTCTAGGTGACAATCTTCTTAATATTAAAGAAAACCATTATATTGATGTCCTTCCTTAAATTGATACCCATAGGACATAGTTTAAAGACTACTTATGATCTATCCTTGTCAACCCACTTTGACCATCCCCATGACAGGAGATTTTGTCAAAGTCCCTTCTCAAATAGAACACAGATATAGTCTGACCAGTCAGAGTCAAATGAGCCTCTTATTTTGTTTATTCTCAAAAATACTCTTCTATTAATCCAATCTAAGTCTTCATGACCTCTTTTACTACCAATTTAGCACTATTATGAAACTCTCCTCTAGCAGAGTGGGTCTCCTATGTGTCAAAATCATACATGATTCCTTGAAAGATGCAACAACATAAACAAGTTTATTCAATAGCCTTTTTATGGTCAATATTATGCATAAAGAGGGACTCATATGCTGCCAGAGGTGTTTGACATTGTCTTAAGGGATGCGCAATATACAAGTTCCAAAAGGAAAATAGATTTTCCCTAGGTGGTGAGGTCCTCCAAAGGGTGCTGCCTGTGATTCAGTTTGTCTTAGTTTCATCAAACCCTGAAGATTGTAGGGCCTCCAAATTTAGCTTCATAATAAGTCAGAAGAGTTTAGTTTAACTAACTACACACACTTGAAAAAAATGAGTGGATGAAGACTGTTTATTGTAGTTAGATAGATAACATGTACAACTGTTCCATCAGTACATTCAGTTCATGTTTAGAAACTGGACACAGAAAATGGTATAAGCCCAAAACAAGGAAGAGTGGAAGAATCACACTGGATAGCCTTTGGGAAATTTTACAATACTCTAAGTGGGTCCAAGCTTCTTCCTAAACAAAAACAAATCTTTAAAAACAAAACAGCACAATATTTCTGGTTTTGCTATATGTCTGAAGGTCATGAAATACTACATTCTTTGAAAGATTAATGTTTAGAGTCACTCAAAGAACAATGGAGAGGTGAATGTTGAAGTGGATGTAGTCACATGTCTGTTGTAATATATTACCAGCAAAGAGGAAATAAACAGAAGATATAGAAAGGATGTTGTCAGAGATATGTATGACTATAAAAAAAATGAGAGCCTGGCTAAACAGATTAAAGTATCATAGGATCATAGGTCAAGAGATAGACAATTTACTGAACATTCCATGTGCTCCACTGGCATATGAAAAATGTCAAGAGTTCTAGAAATCAGGATCAAAACCCCCAGCTTGCTGGGTAAACCCCCTGAGGATTTGTAGGTGGTCATGAATAGGAAGTATACAAATGGAAGACATCTTCATCAGCATCACCACCACCATCATCACCATCATCATCATTATGATAAAAGTTGAAAGTTATGTAGTGCTTTAAGGATGCAAAAGGTTTTTTACATGCATTATTTTATTTGATGCTCATGAGTTGATACTATATTTTCATCATTTCATAGATGAATTGGGCATGTTTAGCCTGGAGAAGAGAAGACTCAGGAGGGATGGGGTAACTGCATTCAAGTATTTGAAGTGCTCTCATGTGGAAGAAGGATCAGACTTGTTCTGTTTATCGCTAGAGGGCAGAGCCAGGAATAAAGGGTAGAAATTATAAAAAGACAGCTTTAGTTTTGATATCAAGAGGAAAAAATATCCACATAATAATTAAAGCCCTGGAAAGGGCTGTTGTGAGTGGTGTGTAGCAATTCCCCCTTCCTCAGAGGCCTTCATGGAGGGCCTAGATGACTATTGGTATGCTATATTGTGATGGGGGCTAGACTCCACCCAGTAAGCTCCCTTCCAACTCTCAAATTCTCTTGTAGCCCATGCCCTGAGCTTTCTTAAACCATATCTTTATGGTAGACTTAGATATCCAGATAGTGGCTGGCTGCTATCTATAGATTTCTGTGGGACTCTGTTGGATGGAACTGTCCTAATGCTTATGAGACCCCACCAATGTTCTTTCATTATTGATTATTAGTTGATATCAAGTAGTTATACAGGATTAATTATCTTTTAGACAGAGGTTTTTTACTAAGGTATAAAATTCCTTTCCCACTCCAAAAAGAGAATTTATGACATGGTCTCCTAAAAACATATAAATGGTCCAAGGGAATGTGATTTCCACCTTAAAGAACATATATGGAAAAGGTTAACTCAGAGTTTCTGGTTGCTGTAGGTACTTTTGTCTACTTTAGGGAGTGTTCAACTCTTTATAGAGCCTTAAAGCTGCCTTTCCTCAGTGTGTTTACTTTGTCTTTGGCTCCTGATATGGACACTACTATAAGCTACAGTTGTCCTGGGGACACTTCTAGGATGTCAGTGAAAATCCAAATCTTCTTCCCTTCCTATATTCACCAAGTCATTCTTGGGTCCAGAGTGGGGAGGAGACTGAGATTCCTTTTGCTCTCTCAAAGCAATTGATTGTCAATGGCTTAGCTGAAACTCAACTCTGCTGGGTTCTGATTGGTTTTCTTTTTTATATAAAACAGGAAGGGTATGACCATGTGTCTCCAGTCAATCCCAACCCACTTCTTGCTTCAAAATTGCTTTACTACATCCATTGATCTTCAATCCTTCCAAACTGATCAAAGACTTTTTCTGTACCTTATTAAAATGCCTTTGATAGGGGTGGCTATGTGGCGCAGTGAATAGAGCACCAACCCTGAAGTCAGGAGGACCTGAGTTCAAATACGACCTCAGATACTTGACACACTTACTAGCCCTGTGACTTTGGGCAAGTCACTTAACCCCAATTGCCCTCCAAAAAGCAAAAAAAAAAAAAAAAAATGGCTTTGATTGATTGATTCAATAGAGAGGTCTAGGCCTTGTTCACACTTGGTTGATACCTCTGAATGAATAATTCAATTCAGAAATACAGCTGCCCTGTAATTATAGAGGGTGAAGATAAGACGACTTAAATTGTTAGATTGTGATTCTGTTAAAGTGGTTATGAGAGGTTAAATAAGTAAGAGCATCATATAGCCTTGAAGTGTGGTGGGATTAGAACCCAGGTCTTCTTGGGTCTGAGTGCAATATTCTATCCTTTATGCAATGTTGCATCATGGGTCTCAATCTAAATCTTTGGAGGGATCATTCATACTGATGATAGAAGAAATCCACTGAATTGTACCATCAGATCATCACACTGTTGACCCATTTTTAGCTTGCACCCAACATACACCCCATACAATATTCATATTCTCATTAAAATTTATCTCATTTAACTTTTTGTTTTTTGGTCTTTTTTTTGTAGGGGGGAAGGCAGGGCAATTGGAGTTAAGTGACGTGCCCAAGGTCACACAGCTTGTAAGTGTTAAGTGTCTGAGACTGGTTTTGAGCTCAGATCCTCCTGACTCCAGGGTCTTTATTCACTGCACCACCTAGCTGCCCCTCATTTAACTTTAAAAATATATATCTTATTTTTAACTTATGGAATAAAATAAGCATTTATATATATAACATAGCATAGTAAAAAATCATTGTATGTAAAACTGCAAATCTACTATGCACAACTTGCTATTCCTTTCAAATATAAAACAAAATTATCATGTAAAAATTTTTTCTGCCCTCCCACCCTAGAGATGATTCCCATTAGACACAAATTGGTGTATATATGTAAAATTATTCTATACATGCTTCTATTCATCAGTTCTTTCTCTGGATGCGAAAAGCAACTTTCTTCATATGTCCTTATAGTTAGTTTGAGTATTTGTAATAGACAAAATAACTTATTTGCTCAAAGTCATTCTTAAAATAAAGTTACTGTTGCTGTATACAATGTTCTCATAGTGCTGCTCATTTCACTCTTCATTATTCTGTGTAAGTTTTTCCACGTTTTTTTTTCTAAAATCATTGAACTTATCATTTCTTCTAACACAGTTTTAACTTTCTGAAAGCAATATTGTTACTGAACACACCAGCTGTCTCTGCCAGCTTTGTAAGTTCTGCAGTCTTGGTTAGTATGTCTTCACTCATTGACTCATTGACAAAAAATGATGTTAAATAGAGCAGGACCTATCACTGGGCCCTATGGCAAGACACTAGAGATATACCTTCCAAGTAGTTATTAAGATTCACAAGTTTCTAGAGGCTAATATTTGTTGATGAGCGTTGACCTCAGTCTAGTTCATAGACTAGTGTTTGACAGTAGTATATTAGGCCCCTCCCAAAACTAGCAATAGGGGAATAGAGATGGGAGGTAATGGGTATCCATTAACCTCATAAATTTTATAACCCCAGGATCTAATAATATGAATCAGTAATCTCTTTTAAAAATATTCACAAACCACATGATTATATAAAATTTTGCTGGGTTTGGGCATCAAGTTAATTTCTGGAATCTCTCCCTCTATTGAAAACCAGGTGTATCAGCAAGCACCCTAGCATACCTAGGGCGGCTGCTAGCACAGGTTCTTAGATCTGCTTTTCTAAAGGAAAGCAACTCAAAATGGGTTAGCTATCTTACTTTAATTAATCAAACATATGTCATTTACCTAGTTCAGGGGGAAAAGTCAGCACCCTGAACTTCAGAGAATACAAACAGAAGTTACAAACAAACAGAAAAACAGATCAGCAGACAGACGGCTTCCTGC
>CM053586.1:307563810-307617802 GCA_028646515.1 Pseudochirops corinnae | reverse complement strand
TCTTTCCACAATGTCTTTTCTATCTTTTTCCTTTCCATTCACATGATTGCTATCCTAGTTCATTTCAGGCACTCATCACCTCTTGACTGAATGATTGTAAAAGCCTCTTAGTAGGACTCCCAACCTCCAGTCTTTTATCTTAACAATCTAACTTTCACACAACTAACAAAATCATCTTTCCAAAACACAGATCTGACCATTGAACTCTCTACCTCAAACACCCATAGTGCCTCCCTCTTGCTTCTAAAATGGAAAATCAACTCTCCCACTCACTACTTAAGAGCCTCCACAAACTGTCCTTAGCTTACACTGTCAGATTCCTTTCCCATTATTTCCTTTCATGCACTCTGCATTTAAAAAACACTGAATACTAACTGGTTCCCTAACTTGCTATATCATCTTCTGCCTAGATATCCTTCATTTATGAAATACCTTACTGACTTGTTATAGTAAGGGATAGACTAATTCAAGGAGTTTGTGATGTCATTAGAGTGACAAAGTTAATATAGAAAATGGTTAACTAACCTTCTTATAGAGTCACTCTGCACTTGCAGAGGAAAAGCTCCTCTTTAATTACCAGCAATTCTCATGGTAGACAGAGATGTAACAAGTCGTTTATATACTTGGGAAAAATAACACTAACTTTGAAGGGTGTAGGAAAGATATCGGGTGGCTGATGTCAAGGAGGTTGCTACTAGGGATGAGGAAAACATGGAGAAGATTTCGTCTAGAATGAGCAAGCAAAATCTGGACTCCCTTGGAAAAAGCACAAGTCACCCCAAGATAGTTATTGAAGGGAGGGAAAAGGAAAGGAAAGAAGAAAGGAAGGAAGGAAAGAAGGAAGGAAGGAGGGAAGGAAGAAAGGAATAAAGGAAAGTACGAAGGAAGAAAGGATGAGATGGAGGGAGGAAAGAAGGAAGGAAGAGAAAGGAAGAAAGAGAAGTAAAGAAAGAAAGAAAGAGAAAAGGAAGCAGGAAGGAAGAGAGGAAGAAAAAGAGAGAAGGAAAGAGGAAGAGAGAAAGAAAGAGAAAGAATGAAAGAAAGAAAATCAAAGAAGGAGATAAAGGAATAATGACAGGAAGAAAGAGAAAGAAAAAAGAAAGCAAGGAAGGAGAGAATAAAGAGGGAGGAAGAAGGAGGCAAGGAAGGAAGGAGGGAAGAAAAAAAGAAAGAATGTAAAGAAAGAGAGAAAGCAATGACAAGAAGAAAGGAAATTCAGACCCTGAAACAGAAACACACACACACACACACACACACACACACAAAATGAAAAAAGAGAAAAACACTCTTAATTAAATGAAAATTCTCAGAGTCTTGAATCACTTTGTTTATAAATGCACAATTCCAGTTAAGCATGCTCAGAGATTAGCTGAATTGCACTGGCTGAAAAAGGTCTTCCCCCCAAGCCTATCAGAATAAATCTGTTTAGAAGGGGGACAGCAAACAACTGTCACTCTACAGCAGACCACATCCATCAAACAAAATGATTAAATCCACATCAGTTATTTCAAAGCATCCAGAAGCCCTGGCCTAACAAACTGCTAAGGTTGTGCCAAAACAACCTGTTTGTAGGTGAATGGCTCACACCCCCCATCTTTCTCACCGAATCTCTTTGATTTTCTCTTTTCCCCTCTTTTTGACTTCTTTCATCTATTTTGCAGGTCTTTATCCTGTTTTATTATCACCCTTGCATCATTCATAAAAAGAGCACCATGAATTTATGTACAGCGGTTCTTCCAAGGAACAGAGAGCTTTCTCAGTCAAAAGCTATTTATTGAGTCCTATGTTTGGAACTGTGGGGGTTACAAAAGAAATACTGTATGGATTTAGGATCCCGCTTCTAAAAAGGCTTTGAGGCCACTTTTAAAATCAAATGAACTGTAAAATAGGGCAATGAAAAATAAAACCCTTAGAAAGATCTATTGAGAGAAGCAGATTAATAGATGTTACCAGGCACCTGAGATAAGTTCACAAAAACCCTTAAATACTGAATTTATGTCTGCATTTCCTAAAAGCTAAGGCAAAGAGAACTAGGCAAGGAATAATATAGGTTATCTTGTTTTCATTGTCTGTCAGAGAGAAAGCTCATCCCCTTTTTCCCCTACAGAGACAAATATTTTTCTGGCACTGAATTAAAAGAAGAATTGATTTCATGGGTTCTAGTGTTAGGGCTATTGCATAACCTGACACAAACTTCAACTACTGTTGTGCAAAATATATGGAAATTAAATCTTGTTTCTTGTGTTCAGTTCAAACCCACAAACATCAATTAAACACCTTCTATGTGCAAGACACTGTACTAGGCACTCTCGGGATACAAAGAGAAAAACAAATTATTTCCTCCCCTCAATGATCTCGTAAATCTACTGGGTGGGTGTAGTAGGGTATGATGAAAAAAAAAATCACTGACTCAGATCAGAAAACCAGAGTTCAAATCTTGCCTCCAATGCCTAATACTGTGTGAATTGGGGCAAGACATTTAGCCTTCCTGTGCCTCAGTTTCCCCAAATGTAAAATGAAGTCTTGGACTAGATGGCCTCCAACATGCCTTTGGATTCTATGATCTGATCATTGTAGGTGCAAAAGAAATACAAAGCAATTTCACTAGGAAGAGTGGTGATGGGTTGGGAAATCAGGGAAGTTTTATGCAAGATGTGGTCCCTAAGCCATGCTTTGAATGACTGACTCTATAAAAACTGATTCGATAATATTAGAGCATAAGTTATTGAATGCATTTTCTAGAAGAGGGCTGAGATAACATGGTCCAAGAAGCTATGTACCAAAGACCAAAACTGAATTCAAGGATAGGTGAGAATTTAGAGAAATAGGTAGATAAAAAGTCCATTAGAGTGACTAAAATATCACTTGTCTCAAACAAGTCTTTTATACATTCTGGATACCAGCTAGTTCATAGATGTGCCTCTGATGATGATGTAGGTTTCCAAAATTCTGTATTGTTGATTGAAGTGAAATCCTTGCGGTGTTGAGATAACAGACTTGTGTGAGGCAAGATTGTCATTCTGTATATAGAAGACATGTAAAAATGACCTCTGCTCTTCAGGAATTTACAATCAAGATGGGAATGTAAGGCATGTAAGTATAAAGAAGATAACTAGCTATGCCAGGCAGCTTATAATGAAGACCAAATGATGAGTCCAAGCGTCAAGTGCCACAGAAATACAGAGAAGGGGGAGGTCTCTGTGGATTGGAATGAACTTCATGGAAGAAATGGACCTTAAACTGGATCTGAAAGAATGAGGAGTATTCAATCAGGTGGAGGATATGTGGTGGTACCTTGCACATAGTAGGTACTTGACAAACATGTTTTCATGCCTCCCTTAATTCATTTAAAGACCTAATTCATGTGTCAGCTGCTACAGGAAGATATTTCCTATCCCCTTAATTAGTTATACTCTTTTTTCTTGTTATTATTAGGTCTTTCTATTCCCAGAGCTCAGTGCAGTGCCTACCCCTAGCACATAGTAAGTACTTAAATTCTAGTTGATTGACTCTCTATTTACATTCCATACACCCTTAGTAGAATATAAATTTCTTGAGGACCAAGATTTTTATCTCTTTCCTTATGCCCTCACTACTTAATACATTACCCTACATATATTAACAAACAAACTTGATTGGAGGGAGGTCTCAGTTGAAGCTGGAAAGATTAGCCCATGGAATAATCATACTTCTGCACTGGAAAGTGAAAGAATGGCATCTGAAAGAGAGAAACAGGGAATAAATTGAGGAAATATGGTCTCCTTGATCCTATCACTGTTTTGTTGAATAAATTCTCCTTGACCCCAGGATGAGAGGTAGAGCAGTGGATAGAGACTTGACCTAGGAAGCTAGAAGATCTGAGCTCACATCCTACTTCCAGCTCATGTTGGCCATATGACGTTAAACAAATAACTTATTCTCTCAGGGCCACAGAAAACACTAACAGACTAAACTCCGCAACAGTTGATGGGATCTGCATTTGTTCGGACTAATGAAATTCCAGATTAGGGAGGAAAATCTCAATCTAGGACATTGCCCTTTAAAGGTTTCTCTTGAAGGTCTCTTGCACTTTCACCTCCAGGTCAAGACAGACTTAGTAAATTTATTAGGTGAGATCTGGTTGCTGGCCATCAAAGACCTTTTTAGAAGTAAAGTGGCTAGTGGCTACTTGCTTTGATCTCCAGGGTCTAGGAGCAACACAGCCGAATTAGCTGTTAGAAGCTGCTGTTTGTGCCAATGGCAATGAAGTGTCAATCAGAGAAACACCTTAGGGCTTGAATTTTTATGCTACCTGCAGCTGGCTGCTTGAGGAGTGGGAGAGAAGACTTTCTGTATTGCCACAGGACCTCCTTGAGAAGCTGGAGCACTCAAAATAATAATAATTAACATATATAGCTGTTAATATTGATATATTATCTCATTTTATCCTCCCAACAACCCTGATAGGTAAGTGTTATTATTATATCCATTTTACATACAGAGAAATGGAAATACAAAAAGGTTTTGACTTGCCCAAGGCCACATAGCTAGTAAGAGTTGAAGCAGGATTAGAACTCAAGTCTTCCTAGTTCCTGAGGCTAGTACTGTATCCACTACACTACCTACCTGTCTTTAAAACCAGAGACAATTTAAACATCATGAAAGGTGTGGTGTGGGCCCAGAGTACTTGGGACACTAGGCATTGAATTTTCATGGAGTAAAGGTCTCCATCTCAGCCCTCTAATGCTCTTATCTCAGTACAGGGTTATGTTATCTGCCTAACTAGATCTTCCTTCTGTGCTGATATACATTTCTTCCTTCTACAGACACCATAGAAGGAAAACAAAAAACAGCTCATCAACAAACAGGAAAGCTGGCTAAGGACCTTCCTGGAGGTCCCAAGGAGAGAACAGCCAGGGGAGCCTAAGGCATAGAACCCAGAGCTCGGAGAAACCATTCTTGTACTTTACCATGCCAAGCTGATACTTCATGATTTTCTGGCTTCCCCAATTAAGCTGTTCAGTTCTCAATCATCTGGAGCAGTTGCCAATTGTCAGCAGCTGATACAGTAACTGCTGCCCAGAGTGCCTTTGCTGCCTCTTCTGAGCTAACTTCACAGTCTTATCTCCACCTCCCCCACTCCCTACCCCATCAAGCAGCCAACTCCATTCCTGCAGTGGCAATAGTAAGAGAGACGACAATGAAGTAGGTTTCATGGCACTGGCAGAGATGTTATTATCCAATGATATTTTAATGCCAACAGTATCTATGTGTGCAGCACTGTGTAGTGTTGAATTAAACCTAATCTCTTCTAAGTGGAATGTTAATTTGATTTCTGCTAAGGAGGCTTCTACCAACTATAATGGAAAGAAAGGGGACAAACAAGTCTCCTTCCTCCAACCCAGATCTGTAAGACTTTGAGCTGCTTCCAGTGGGCTATATACATGTTCAGTCTTATAGTTGAAGGACAGGGCACTTTGTGATGACACAGAAAACACTGGATGTTCTCTTGGTTCTCCACTCCCACCCCAGGAGGGGTAGGATGGGTAGGGAGTGTTGTTTCAGTAGAAACAGACTTCTTCTCTATCTTTATCTTTCTTTGTCTCCATCTGTCTTTGTCTCTGTCTCTCTCTTCTTGTCTTTCTATCTCTGTCTCTCTCCTGAATTTGTAGCTTTAGAGCAGTGGTTCTCAACCAGTGGGTCGCGACCTCTTTGGGGGTTGAATGGAGTTGCCCAAGACCATCGGAAAACACATATTTCCAATGGTCTTAGGAATTGAGACATTGCTCCTCTATCTGTCTCCAGGTGGGTCTGCTCACCTACGAGTATTAAAGGGTCGCAGCATTAGGAAGGTTGAGAACCACTGCTTTAGAGTCTCTTTTGAGTATGACCAATGAAGGGTAAAAGTGGGGCACTCTCCTTGATGCTGATGTAAATAGCAATAGTTCACTCAAAGTCACTAGATTGGGTGCTTTTCTGGGTGAGCCTGGGTCAGGATCTCAAGGTCCAGGAAGCCTCTTCTGCTATATGTTTATTTGCCTGAGTATAAGTGACCAAACGATCATCATAAGACAGATACATTTGCAGTGTTTCTCATAGTTTTTTGAGTTTGAGAGGTTGGGGATGTCTGAGTACTACAGTAGGTACCATATGCACTGTGAAAAGAGGTCCTGACAGCTACCACAGTACTTCTTGGTGGAGATGGTGAGCATTGACAAGAGGATGACCACAAGACCAGGTCTGACCTTGTGAAAGAAATGAATTCTGAGGGATTTGTTTAAACAGTGCAGAGTGAAGATGAAATGTCCATTCAACAGTCCCATTAAGTATTCTCTTCTCTAACATGAAAGAGCCAAATCAGGGGGCTTCGGAGGGTCCTTCCATCTTTAGAACTATCATTCTATGATCTAGTAGGATTATATTAAGGGTAGGAAACAGTTCATCTCAAGTATTCCCACCGATCTTAAATTCCCAACAGCTTCCTAGAAGAGTGAGCCTTTGGGAAAAGATTGGTTATGAACTGAAATACCAGGTAGACAATATTTCAAGTAATTGAATTTGTACATTTTAAAAATTTCTTTATTTACTTTTAGTTTACAACATTCAATTCCACAATCCCTTGAGTTCCAAATCTACTCCCCTCCCTCTCCTGCCCTCTTCCCCCATGGTGGCATGCAATATGATATAGGTTCTACATATACCTTCACATTAGACATTAGTCAAGTTCTAAAGAGGAATTATAGCCAATGGAATGAACAATGAGAAAGAAGGAACAAAACAAAACAAAAAAGAGAGAGCAACTAGTTTGCTTCAATCTGCATTCAGACTCCGTAAATCTTTCTGTGGATATGGATATCCCTTTCCATCACAGAGTCTTTTGGAATTGTCTTATAGTATTGCATTGCTGAGAGAAGTCCAGTCTATCAAAGTCAGTCATCACAGATACGATATATGTATAATTGTGTACAAAGTTCTCGTGGTTCTGCTCTCCTCACTCAGCAAAAGTTTATATGTCTCTACAGGTTATTATAAAGTCTGTCTGCTCCTCATTTCTTATAGCACAATAGTATTCCGTTACATTCATATACCACAACTTGTTTAGCCATTCCCCAATTGTTGGACATCCCTTTGATTTCCAATTCTTTGCCACCACAAAAAGAGCTGCTATAAATATTTTTGTAGATGCGGGTCCTTTTCCTACTTGTATGATCTGTTTGCATTACGGTCCTAGAAGTGATATTGCTGGGTCAAAGAGTATGCACATTTTTATAGCCCTTTGGGCATAGCTGAATTTTTATTTTTAAGTAGGAAAGTGTGTGTGTGTGTGTGTGTGTATTGGGGCACAAGACATGACAGTATTTCAATTCACAAAAATGTTCCCAAAAATGTACTTCCAGAAAATCAAGCTGACACTTTGAATATTATATGCTTTATTTATAAAATGATACATGCATGGGAGGGAAGCTATGACTAATAAGGGCACCAAATGCCCAGGTATCTCAAAATACTTTCATCTTACATATTGCAGCCTTCATCCAGGGAAAAAGGAAGAGTCAATCACAGTAGTGACAATGATATCCATTCTAGTGTTTAATCATTGGTGTTCCTTCCAATGTATTCTATAAGCATTAGCTCATTAGTCGCTAAAGTCAGGATGAGAGAAGGCAGGTGTGAATATTAGCACTTGAGATATGTAAAATTAAAGTGATGAGAGAATGAGGTAGGGTACTTGCTTCTTATTGCAATGTGAACCTGTGTCTCTGTAGTCATATGGCTAAAGGAGCATCTCACTGTCCCAAAGGCATCCAGTTCACCTGGATTACAGCCCAGGGTAATGAAAGAGCTTACCTATGTGACTGCAGAGACACAGTGGCTCTTGTGGAGAGTTAAAGAGGCATCCTAGGTCTTGGAATAGAGAAATGTTATCTGAAGTTTCCAAAAAAGAAGGAGAGTAGATTTCCATCAATTTCTGGGGATATTTTAGGACAGTCTTTAAAAGCAGAAGAATTCAGAACATTAAAAAAAAGGAATGTGCAGTTGTTATGAACCAGCAGACATCCCATGGAGCAGGCACGCTACTCTATGGGGACCAATCCATAATTTGGCCTTTAGTTGAGGGATAAACTCCTTACTTTGCTGAGATTATACAGTAACTCCTGATTGGTCCTTGTGTATCAGGTGATTGGGTATTATATCACAGAAAATTAGGAAGGAAACATGCATTTATTAAGCACCTTTTATATGCCAAGGGGCAGCTAGATGGAACAGGGGATAGAATGCTAGGAGGGGTTAGGGAAGACCTGAATTCAAATCTGGCTTCAGATGCTTACTAGCTGTGTGAGTCTGGGCAAGTCACTTAACCCTGTTTGCCTCAGTTTCCTCATCTGTAAAATGAGCTGGAGAAGAAAATGGCAAATGACTCCAATATTTTTACTAAGAAAACCCCAAATGGAGTCACAAGGAGTCAGATACAGCTGAAAGACAATATGTGCCAACAGCTTACAAATATTATCTCATTTGATCCTCACAACAACCCAGGTGTGATTATCATCTTCATTTTACAGAGAAGGAAATTGAGGAAAACAGAAATTAAGTGCCTTGCCCAAGGTCACATAGCTCAGAATTGTCTGAGGCTGGATTTGAAGTCAGGTCTTCCTGATTCCATGCCCTCGCCCTATCTGCTGCAACATCAGCTGTCTGTGAATTAGCCACTAAATGTCATAGGGAATGGATTCCTGTGGAAAAAAGCTTTCCTTCCATTGGCTTTAAGAATTGTAGAAAAGTCTCCATGCCCTATGTCTCTCAGACCACATCTCTTGGGACACATCCAGGGCCAGTTCTTCCTTGGACTACTAGCTATTTGTGTGTGTGTGTGCGTGTGTGTGTGTGTGTGTGTGTGTGAGTGATTTCTTTCTACAATCAGCCTTAGCAACTTCACAACTAAAGCATATGGCAGCAAACACATATGCTTGATTACGTGAACCTGAGGCTGGACCTCAAATGCCTTACTATCTTTTCTGTCCTGTATTTCTTTTTTCTGAACTCAGGGTAGTTAATAATGATCCTGGACATTTCTAACCTTAGCAGTTACTTTGTGAGTTCTAGAGGCTTTAGTCAACACTAGCTGTGTCCAGTAGAACACCCTCTCATTTCTGCAACTAAAACCACATCTGGGAATAGTAAAAAGGCCAGTGACCTGATCATCCTGAAACTGAATGGACTAAAAGCAGCAGGAGAACTGATTTTTCAATTTTCCATGTCAGCCTTCACACCTTGCCAAGAAAACCCCAAATGGGGTCATGAAGAGTTGGACCCAACTAATTGACTAAACAAAAACGACATAAACTTATGGGCCTCACAAGGTTTAAGCAATGCTTTCATAGTGGGAGAAGCCAGTAGTTGTCCCTATGTTTGCTACCTCTTTTGTATAGTGAGCATTTTTTCTAGAAGGAACCCTGTTGATCCTTTTTGATGATACACTAGACATGAACTATACCTACATTTTATTTAAAAGGATTTCCCTGGAATTCTATCCCAAAGTAGGGGTATAAAGAGCCAAAGAAAGAGCCTATGTACTCCCATTGGACTCAAGTGTCTCACAAGATAAATCCTGCTTGACTCCCTACTCTGAAAGAGATCTATCCAGACCATGGATAACAAGGCATTCCAAAGCAAACTCATTTAATTTTTTACAGAGTGGCCAATTAAATTACTATCAACCAACATAGTATATAACCAGATATTGGACAAAGTCCCAAATGACATCCTTATGAACGTAATGGAGAAATGGGGCCTATATGACAGTGAATCAGACACATGGTAGCACCAGTCGGGGATGCTTCTACTACCATCCTTCCTTTTCTAGATATTTGGGGGAGTAGCACTGAATAATTTGAATGATCTGATTCCCTTGTGCCAGTGGAAGGCAGGAGATAAGCAGGACAACTGAGGGAGAGTAGATGATCACCCGGAGACTCCAGACCTGGAAGAGAAAGGCAGGGAACATCCTCCTGAGGGGAAAGAAAATCTGGAGAAGAGACACCTGCCTGTAAGGGACAAGGGAGATGTATTTCTGTTGGTCCTAGGAGACCTTTTTTTCTACTCAGAACAGATGACCTCACTTGAAAATTTACGGATAAAATTGAAGCCATCCATCATAAATTGTCTTCTTTTCCCTGTTCCAGGAAAACCTCTGTATACTTTCATTTATACTCTCCTTCTTTACTCTGAACTCAGAGGAAAAGGTGTCCTTTCTTGTTGAGTTCTTGTACTTGAGTCTTCATATCATCCCCTTCTGTCTCCTCTATTAGGTTGCCCCCATTGTTCATTCCCTTCCTCTCTCTCTCCTCCTTGATCTCTTCTATTCTGCTGACTCCTTCCTTGCTGCCTACAAGTTCCCTGATACTTAGAAAACTTCACTTGACTTATCAAGTTATTGTCATAAATCACACTTCATTTTTACCACTAAGATCCTAGAAAAGTCACCTGTTCTCACTGTCTAGAATTCCTTTTTACTTACTACTTAACCTACTACAATGAAGTTACCACCATCTGTAATAAAATTGCTCCTTCTAATGGTACCAATAATTTATTCATGACTAAATATTTTTCTTAGTCCTGTTCAGGGTACCACAGTCATCCCAGTCTCCTAGGTCCACAACCTCATTGTTATCCTTGACTCTTCACTCTTTCTTACACCCCATATGCAGTCATTTGCCACTTAATGCTTCTCTACCTTTAGAATGTCTCTCGTAGACACTCTCTGCTTTCTTCTGACAGTGACAACACTCTGCTGCCGAACCTCATTTCCTCATACCTGAACTATTGTAATAGCTCCTGCTGGGTCTGCCTGCCTCAGGTCTCCCCTCTTCAATTCATCCTCTATTCAGTCATTAAAGTGATCTTCCTAAAGTACAAGTCTGACCATGTCACTCCTCCAATTCAATACATTTCAGTGACTCCTTGTTTTCTCTAGGATCAAATATACATTTTTCTATTTGGCATTGAAAGTGTCTCAAAACCTGTTCCCTTGCTACCTTTGCAGTCTTCTTATTTTGGACGCCTACCCACATCTGCTAAGATACAGTGACACTGGCTTCCTTGATGTTTCTTGCATATGATACTCCATCTCAGGGGTGGGGAACCTATAGCCTTGAGGCCACATGTGGCCCTCTAGTTCCTCAAGTGCAACCCTTTGACTGAATCCAAACTTCACAGAACAAGTCAGTTTAGATTCACTCAAAGGTTCACATCTGAAGACCTACAGGGCCACATGTGACCTCAAAACCACAGGTTGCCCACCCCTGCTCCATCCCCTGACTCCAGGCAGTTTTTGCTGTCTGTTTCCCATGTATGAGATTCTCTCCTCATCTCCTTCTCATGGTTTTGTTAACTTCCATCAAGTTTCAGCTAAAGTTCTACCTACTTTGTACAATCTTCGTTAATCTGTGTACCTTCCCTCTGAGATTATCTCCTCTTTAACCTGTAGATGGGTTGTTTGTACTTAGTTGTTCTAATATTACTTCCCCTCATCAGACTTTGATCTCCTTTGGGGCAAAGACCATTTATTTTGTTGTTGTTGGTTTATTTTGTTTTTACTTTCTGTCCTTAGCACTTCACACAGGACCTGGTTTGGACTAAATTCTTAATAAATACTTGAGTTGATTAAAAAAAAATCTTTCTATTCCCAACACCTAGTGGCTTTTTTATGGTGTTTAGTAAGTATTGAATTGAATTGCATAGGCAGGATATGGCATCAACAAAATATAATACTTGGATGACAGAGCTGGGATCCAAAAATATCCTGACAGTCTGAGATGAAGACCTGAATCTGATTAGATGAAATTTAATGGGGATAAATGTCCAGTTATGCATGCAATATGAGTCACTCATATGACTTGGCTACCAAAAATGTCCATCTAATTCGAGATGCATTAATAGAAATATAAATGACAAGTTAAGCAGTTCATATCAGGCTAGAAAAGCTTCTAGCACAAGCCTAGTGATGGAGTCATCTAAGGACAGAGGCCATATCACATGATTGGCTACAGGGTGATGGTATTTTTTAATGCACAGCAACTTTTAAAGGCTACCTACTAAACAATGAAGCCTATTCATTTCAGAGGATGGAGAATCCATCTATGAAATTACAGATATTTGCAGTATTAGGATCAAAGACCTGTTCAAGATGATGGAGGCAATATTCTTATTGTATTCTGTGCTGCTGGGTGATGTCTGGCATACTGTGTTCGCTTATGGCCACCACTTTTTTTTTTTTATATTAACAAAAGTAGAGTTATCCATAGTAGGTCAAGAAAGATGACAAGGGGTCTTGAAACTGTTTTATTTCATCGATCAACATCAACCAGCCAAGGGCTAACCATTAGGATGGAGATAAATAGGAGGTAACTATGGGGATAAGGAAAGGGTGAATCTCTAGCTTCAGAATCAAATGTGGAGGAAAACCATTATGGGCTAATATTCCAGCCCGCACTGAGAGTGGTGTTTCCATGCCTAGAAAGAGTACAGAAGTAGAATCTCTAAAGCTAGGAGGTGGATGCTAACTATCCAGAAATAGGAGACCAGAATTAGAATACTGAAATGAACAGAGATAAAGTATAAGGGATTAATGAAACCTGCATCTGAGAATACTACATTAATCATTTTAATGCTAGAGGGCCCCGTCCTTGGAGTAGTCAAAATATTCCCTGTATGATTCCAATCCAAGAGTTAAGGACTTGATAAGTCTACTTCTGGGGATATACGATGGAGGACCTCATACTCCACTTGCACAAATATCCTCTACTTCCCATCATCATGCTTTTGTCATGCTCTTGTCAGTCTTTTAATTGGCCAATGAGTCAGAACTGAGTATGCATTCAAAAGGTTGAATCAGATAATTTTCTTCTCTGGGGACTTTTGAAAACTAGTGTGAACTTCCCAGTAGGAAAGGAGCAGTGAGATTTATTTCATATTCAACTGTCATATATTTGTGAGTACATGGTATCTCTGTTTCTACTATCTTTTTTGTGATTATTCTTTCCTGATTTTAGGTAAATGAGTATCTAGAGATAGAATGAAACTTATTAACATCAAGATCTTGGAAGAGACATCAGAGAACTTCTCAGCAAATATAGCCAGACACAAAGGTCAATAATCTGAGTTGGTAGCAAAAGAAGCCAAATCTAGGGAAGGGTCAGTCTCATTGCACGTTACACTCCATCTCAGGGGTGGGGAGCCTGTGGCCTCAAGGCCACATGTTACTCTCTAGGTCCTCAAGTGCAGCCCTTGGACTGAATCCAAACTTCACAGAACAAGTCAATTTAAAGAATAAATTGATTGGCCCAGATGAGCAATGGTTAGGCCTTTCAGATAAGATACTGTACCCTGCAAGTCCAACTGAGCAAAACAATAGGTTTTTTTTTTCCATATCCATACCATGCCCTAAAACAACTTTGGTGGGAACTTCAAGAAGTAGGAAAAGATTCCCAGAGAAGGAGTCTTAAAGTGTCCCTCATCCTCATATGTTCCCTAAATGTATACTTTATTACCTTTGTGCCTTAAATTTGGGCCCATTTTCCCCAGGGTCTTTGTATGTTTGTGAGAGGGAGAGTATGTCCTAAGTTGAAGGGTAATATTTTGTATTAGCTATTTTAAACTTGAACCAACTCTCCACTGGGGAAAACTGTAGTTCCCAGGTTGATAGAGATTTTGGGGGAGCTACTTCTCTCCTTACAGCTTCTCAATAAATAGTCTTCTGTAAAATCTCATTGATGTCAACTGGTTAGTTGATATCAAGGGAAGTGTACTAGATGGGGGCCCATGAGTGATAGTTTTTGAAATATATAATTCTTAATGGTTATCCCTAGAACCCTGAGGAGATAAGTAGCCTCTCATGACCTAATGCCCAAGTGTGAGTGAGTGAGGGGGCACTAAATAAGAAAATCACTTTGTCCAGCCCAATGGCTTGCTCTGAGAGTATCCGTTTACACCTCTTCCAACCCCTTATTCTCCAAGTAGGCTGGACAAGTAACCTTTCTACTCTTTTTTCTCTATGTATGTAGATGCATCCTTTACCAAACCTACATCAAGTAGAATATAAACTCCTTGAGGACAAGGACTGTACTTTTTAGTTTTGGCTTTGTGTTTCCCATGCCTAGCCTTGAACATAGTAAATATCGGTAAAGGAAATTAATAGATTTAGCCTGAAAAAAAGTTTATAGAGGGTAGGGGGTTACACATAACAATAATAAGAAGAAAAGTAACACATTTATATAACACTTTAAGATTCTTAAAACACTTTATATCTATCTATCTATCTATCTATCTATCTATCTATCTATCTATCTATCTCTTTGATCATCATAATACCATTAACTGTGAAGTAGGTGATATTATTTTAAATAATACCTGGCCCCTTTCAGATGAGGAAATTGAAGCTTAGAGATGTAGAATGACTTGCCCAGGATAACAGAGTAAATATCTGAGATATGATTTGAACCCATGTCCTCCTGACTCCAGGCTACCTCTCTGTTAGTTAAATTTTAAGTATTTAAAAAATTGTCATATGAAAGAGAGACTTCAGCGTTTTTGTTTTGCTTTGTTTTTTGTTCATTTGTTTGGTTTTTTTTTCTGCATGGCCCCCAAAATGTCAGTCTAGGATGAATGGGTTTAAGTCTCAGTCTTTTCAGCTCACAACCTAGGTATCACTCTCTACTCCTCACTCTCACTCACCATCCCCTCCCCAGACCATACCCCCCACATCCACTCTGTTGCCAAAATCTGTTAATTTGCCTTTATTGCCTCTTTCTCATATGTCTCTTTCTCTGACACTGCTACCACTCTAGTATAGGCCTTCATCTCCTCATACCTGTTGTATTGTAGGAGCCTATTGGTGGGTCTACCTGCCTCAAGTCCCTCCTACTTCAGTTCACCTTCCACTCAAATGTCAAAGTGATCTTCCTAAATCACAAGTTAAACTACGTCATGCTCCCTCCATTCAATCAACTCTAGTCAACCCATCATCTCAAGAATCAAATATAAAAATCTACTGTTTAATACTGAAAGCCTTTCATAACCTTGATCCCCTCCTACCTTTTCATTCTTCTGACACCCTATTCACCTCTGTTTACCCTGTGATTCAGCAAAAAGGTCCCCCTTGCTGTTTTCTGTGTATGACGCTCTGACCTGACTCCAAACATTTTCACTATCTCCCATGCCTGGAATTCCCTCCTTCCTCATTGTTTCCTTCTGGCTTCCTGCAAGTCCCATGTGAAATGCCACCTTCTACAAAAGAAGCTTTTTCCAAATCCTCCTAAATTCTAATTCTTTGCCTCTGTTGATTATATGCAATTTATATTCACAATTCACATTTGGACATAATTGTTTACATGTTGCCTTTCCTTTTAGAGTGGGTATTACTTGAGAGAAGGAAATCTGTTTTTGGTTTTGTTTTTCTTTCTATTTCCAGGTTACCACAGTTCCTGCCATGTAATAGGTGCTTAATAAATGCTTATTGTTTCACTGACTATTAAATGGGTTATAATTATGATGAGGTAGTGAGTTTCCCATCAATGGATGTTATTTCATGGGATGAGAGTTTGGACTACTAGATTATACAGTCCCTTCCAGCTCTAAGATTTTGTAACATGAGCCAACCAATCAATCCTTAGAGAAGGTGCTTGTGCCTAGACCCTGGAGAAGTCAGCAGTTATGACTGAGTTAAAACTTATATATAACTACAGGACTGGAGATGTCAAAAAGACTGAGTAGTCTCTTGTCCCTCCCAAATATCCTACTCCACCCCAATCCACAGGGAGCTCTGATCTTCTGGGAAGGAGATAGCTCCAATCTGTTCTCAACCAAACATTTCCAGAGGTTTGTTGGCTTTCTTCTCTATGGTTTTCCCTTACTCTGGATGAAAAGGAATTAAAGAATAAACACTTCTCCCACCTCCTCCTTCTGAGGCATCACACTGGATGATTAGCTCAGTCATCTCACTGACAGGCCAGGGAGTTAGGGAGGAGGGTGGAATGACTAAGTTAGCCTGTCCTGCCCTACCCCCATACCCCTCCTGAGAGGCTCCAGGGGCTCTGGAGACACTGCTGTCAGTTAAAGAGAACATGACAGCTGACAGCTTTCAGGAACAGTCAGAGGGCTAGTTAGGTTTGTTTTTGTATTTTTGGTTTTTTTGTGATTTTCCTCCCTTTCCTTCTTCCCTTTTCCTTTTCTCCATTGTTGTTGCAGGTCTGGCAGCATGACTAGAATTTAAAGCAAGTTGTTGGGATCAAAATATATACAAGTACAAGCCCTGCTCTCTCAGTTCACTTTCCAGATTGGCAGCTGTCCACTTCCTGAGTGCTGAAGCATACGTAGAAACACCTGCTTAGATGAGCCCAGAACAAGTGAGTAGGACCAGTTCAGAGATGCTTTGATCACCTCTCTGCTTGCTTTTATTAATTATGAGCATCATCACTGATGAAGGAGAAGTAGAAGAAGCCCCCTGGATTGTTAATGCAGTCTATTGTCCAGATCTCCCAAGACACCCACCAATCCCCAAAGCTTTTCTCCAGGAGGAAAGATGTCACAAAACCACTGAAACTTGCTGCTAATCCATCCTGTTCCTATTAGCTGTCTGCTCCCTTATCAGGCTGTGCTTTAGGCAGATAGATAAATAGATGGCTAGTTAAGAAAGAGAGACTTTAAACAGGATAGATAAACTAGTCCATTTACATCCTGTGGCCTAATCTATCAGTCTATCTGCCTGTCTATTGTGTTTTCATTTTCTCTCAATCTGTCACTTCAGCCTCCATTAACGATTCATCTGTCTCCCTCTTCCCCATGTTCTCACCCCCACCCCATCTTCTAGCCTTAAAATAAATCAGAGCCTCAGACACAATAAAGCATATCCTTCCACTCCAGTTACTATGGAAGGGTGGCCCTGGCAGCTGACACTGAACTTATTGAAGAGGTCTAGTGACTTTGCTCTATCCTCTTTTCTAGGAAATATGTCAATGTCCTTTATCACTCATACTTATGAGTGTCAGATCTGTGGGTCTGGCATCTTGTTGGAAGCTTGGCAGATATAGTAAAAAAAATTCTACTTAATTCACAGTAAGGATGAGGAGAAGAGGGGAAGAGTCAGAGTTCGATACTTCGGAGTGAAAAGTCAGAATAACAACAACAAAAAATCCCTAATATTTATATAATTTTTTACAGATTTTGGAGTGCTTCCTAATACTTCTAACACTTCTTAACACTGAATAAAGAGTCTTGAAGAAGTTCAGTAACCTGATCAAGGTCATGCGCAATGCTTATGTGCTAATAAATGTTTAACCACTGGCTCTCAGTCTCAGTGGGAAAAATGTATCCAAGAATCACTTTTATGTTTAATATACATTATTAAAATTTTCTTCATCATATTATTAAGTCTAGGTAAGTAGCAAACAATGAATTAAGCCTTAATTTATAGCATTTACCAATTTCTAAGGTGTCAATGCTCAGATTGAAAATTTAGCAGCAGGCTCTCTAGTCCAGGTTTGAGTTCCCTCCATCATGCCCCTGTACCTAACTTAACCCAGATTTCTTGACTTCAAATCTTATTTTTACTCCTTTACCTCTTTCAAATACTGAACAGTTTTTATTTTATTGCTTTTCATGTACATGATAATTAATTGAGGAACAGAAGAGAGAGGGAGAGAATGAATCTGCTTTAATAAATAGAAAAGATTCATTTATAATTAGCAAGATCTATTTGCATATGAACAATTAATGTACTTAAATGTTTAAAACTAGCTTATTCTCTTAATTCATTTATGCCGCTAGTTTCCAGTTTCATAGATAGATTTATAGAGTCTTAGATAGTTAACACATGAAACTTAGCATAAGAAAGGAAGCTTAGAAATCATCCAGTGCAACATTTCATTTTACAGATGAGGAAATGGAAGCCTAGGCTAAGTGATGTGCCCAGCATCACCCAGGAAGTTACTGATCAAGCCCAGAATCCTTGACTTCTAAATCATCTTTTTCTTCCAAACCATACTCTTCTTGAGCAATCTTATTATAATATAACTTTCCTTAACAAATTCTTCAGAACCATAAAGGTAAGAATCAGATATTGTCCACCATGAGTTATCACAAATTCCTGATTAACAGAGTTCAAGTTCATAAGATTTAGCTAAAATGTTAAAAAAAAAAAAAAACAGCCACAAACATGGCTCACAGAATTAGAGTTTAAAGGGACCTCAGATGCCATCAAGTCCCATCCATACCCAGTTCAATCACAAGTGTGGAGGCTTATCAACCTTTGATAAACTCCAGAGAGGAGGAAGTCACTATTTTCCAAGGCAGCCCCATTTGTACCTTATATGACTTTAATTCTTTGAATGTTTGTTTTCCCCTTTGGGAGGCATGATAATTTTTTAAATTGTTTTTACATCACTTACTTTTCCCAGCAGAGCTTTTCTCCTCCTACTCCATAAAGGTGTCTCTTATTTTAAAATACACACACACACACACACACACACGCACACAGGTGTGTGTGTGTGTGTGTGTGTGTGTGTATGCACATATATAGAGGGAGAAAAGAGATCAGGAAAATTAACCAATATGCTATATTCAGTGCATGGTAAAGTTACTGGCATCTAATAGGTATTTAATAAATGCTTATTTGTTTAATTGGCATATAATGTTTTATATCCATAGTTCCCCAATCCTATAAAGAAGGAACGTTCAATCTCATTCCTCTTCAATGGGGCCAAGCTTGGACATTATAAACTTACCACATTGAATTTTAACTCTTTTGTTCTTCTTTCCATTTACATTGTTGTAGTCATATAGGGGTATTGCTTTCCAGGTTCTTGGATAGATTTGAAGTTGTTAATGAGTTTTCCCTTGTATTAAAAAACTGAAATTTATTTCTTTGCAACTTCAGCCTATTGTTCCTAGTTTTGTCTACTCTAACCAAGAAAAATCCAAACTTGCTCACCAATGGATCTCAGCAGACACCCATTTGATATTGAGACACAGAACAATGACCCAGATATTTCAGGAAAATTTAAGGTTTTATGATAAAAAGAGGCAGGTGGGAAAGAAAGAATAGGAGTTAGAAGAATTAAGGTGTTTTCTTCTGTCTATATACTATTTATTACATGTGGAATCTTGGTCTCTATCACTTTTCTTTTTGCCTCATTTTTTTTTTCATTTGTAAAATAAGTGTTTGTATAGTGAAGGATGGACTTGGACCAGGTTAAGGGTTCTTAACCTCTTTGGTGTCATGGATACTTCCAGCAGTCTGATGAAGCCTATTCTTTCTAGAATAATGTTTATATGCCTAAAATAAAATCTGTAAGATTATAAAGGAGGCAATTATATTTAAATATATGAATACAAACAGACACATATACTAATTACACACACACATATACAGGGAAAGGAAGGTGTGTGTATGTATGTGTGTGTGAATGCCTCTATCTGTATATAAACACACATACATACACAAGTTCATGAGGCCCAAGTTAAGAATTCTTGGATTAAATATCTCTAATATCTTTTTCAATACTCAGTTCCCATGGTGTTATTATTCTATAGTGGGTGTGTTCCAGAATCTTTGTCCCATGACCTGGGTTTTAAGGCCCATCTCTGATATATATATATTAAGGCCAATCTCTGACATATATATATCATGCTGTTGCTAGGAAATAATTTTTAAGTGGTCATTGCTTTGTGGAAATTCCTGAATGAGGGTGAGCACAGTAAGGAAAGGTAAGATGCCATTTTACCATGAAGTCCAGCATGGAGGGATGGGGAGGTAGGAAACACAGTTCCTGCAAAGCTGTTATTTCAGCTTTGTAATGAGCTTTTAGAGGTGCTTAAAGAACCAACATTAGCCAGTGAACCACAGAGGCTGCTGCCTAGAGCTGAGCAGTTTTTCTGTTCAAAAACCAGATAGAAGACAGAGCCTGCAAAGGCTTGTTTGGAAAAGGAGGTTTGTCATTCTATAGAACCCACTGTTCTTCTGTTCAATCTTGAGAGGGGAGAATTAGACAGAATCCTACCCAACACAGATTAATCAAAATTAGTGAAACCTTTATCCATCTACCATCACAGTATTTGTCAGCGCCACTTTTTTATATTTTTAAATTTTTTTAGTGTATATTGTTTATATACAGGGTTGTCTTCATGAATTCCAAATTGCCTAGGAACCAAGAACACTGTGGAAAAGAAATGTTGTCTTTTTGCCACTACCTTATCACCTCAAATCCTGGTAAGAATAGAATCCTGTATTTTTGCCAGTGGAGCAGAACACTGACTGGGAGACAGGAAGAACTGAGGTTCTCATACCATTGTTAGCATTTACTAGCTGTGTGATGTTGGGGAAGTTACATGACCTCTCTGTGTCTCATTGCCTCAGGCACAGGATAATATTTTCCTCACCAAAGACCAGGGGACTATATCAGATAAATTTTTGAAGTCCTTTCCATTATTTTATATCTGATTCTGTGGCACATAAGGAGTCACTAGTTCAGGAAAGAATAACTGTCATTTCTCCCTTAGAAGTAATTGCTAAGAAAGGAAGAAATAAGCAGTGTATATGTGTAAACCAGAGGGAGCAAGAATCAGAATCTAAGATTTAGAAGGAACATCAAAAGTCATCTTGAATAATCCACATCTGAAGGGAAATTCTCTCTAAAAGATCCCTAACAAGGATGTAGCTTGAAGGCCTCCAGTGATGAAGAACTCACAATCTCACAGGGTAGTCCATCACACTTTGGTACAGCAATAATTGTTAGAAAAATTTGTTGCAGGTAGAAGTATTGTATATACAAGATATTTTTCTTTCATGAAGAGTAGTTTATTGCTGAGGGGTTAAAAATCTGCCTTCCAAATTTCTGCCTTATTTGTCATTGAGAAGACCAAGTTGAACAATTTTTGTTTCTCTTCCACAGGACAAGTCTTCAGATATTTGAAGGCAGTGATTCTGCCACCCTTAGGTTTCTTCTTCTCCAAGCCAAGTATTTCAAGACCCTTAAATCGATTCTTTTGTAATCCACATATTAGAGAATCTCTCATGACTTGTGGGCTTTTCTCAGTTTTATGGCTCATAGTCCCCACCCTGGAGATCTGGAGAATTGTATGTAAAGTAACTCTTAGTACATACAAATTAATTCACTATTTTTAAGCATGCAGTTTACTATATTTTAGAAGGAATATTTATTAAAAGGAGGCAAACAAAATAACCAAGTTGGAACAAATATTAATTCCAAAAAAAGATACAGTAAATAAATAGAGTCATTTCTGGTGGAACTACTTCCCAATAATTCTACTTTGGCTCCTTCTTGTAATACAAAGAGATAGTATCCAGTTTTGATCTCTCTCTCTCTCTCTCTGTCTCTCTCTCTGTCTCTCTCTCTGTCTCTCTATCTCTCTGTCTCTCTGTCTCTCTGTCTCTCTGTCTCTCTCTCTCTCTCTCTCTCTCTGTCTGTCTCATAGGTTATTGGATTTCTATATAGAGGTTGAATCTTTGGATGTCATCTCCCTTGTGAAAGATAAGGGCAAAAAGTATCTAGTAGGTTCTTCTTGTGTCCTGCTCTTTCTCTCCACCCTGGCTTTCTTCTGGGCCTCCCCAGATTCCAGTCCCACCTGTCACCTTGTCTGTCTCTTGAAGATGACACTTAGTTTATCCTACTTACTCAAATGGAAAAAGGATCAGGGGCAGGGGGGAAGGGAAGGCAACAGTTCATGATTTGATACATGTACATGGTCTTAGTCCTCAGGTCATCCTGGTGACCCATCTCTGTATATAAAATAACTATCTCTCCTAGAATGTATCAATTAGTACTGAACACAATGTTCTAGATGTGATCTGAGAAGAGTAGAATACACTGGAACTATCACCAGGTTTGTTTAGGACATCATACCTCTATTAAAGCAGTCTATAGTCATGCTATTTTTTCCCCTTTTAACTGCCATTCTGTATTCATATTGAGCTTAGAGTTCTCTAAAACCTCTAATTCTTTTGCATACAAACTATTGTCTAACCACCTCTCCACTATCCTATACGTTGAACCCAAGCATTAGCCAGTGGTTCTCACAACCTATGGGTCACGACCCCTTTGGGGGTCGAATGACCTTTTCACAGGGGTCGCCTAAGACCATTGGAAAACACATATTTCCAATGGTCTTAGGAACTGAGACACTGCCCCTCTATCCATCTAGAGGCAGGTCTGCCCACATGCAAATATTCCCAGATATGCCCACATACAAGTATTAAAGGGTCGCGGCATTAGGAAGGTTGAGAACCACTGCATTAGACTTTCATCTTATTTCTAATAAATTTCATCTTATTTGATTAGGCTTATCATGGTAGTGTATGTGATCCTTTTGGACCTTAATTCTCTCATCTAATTTGTTATTCTTTCTATCTTTGTCATTTGTAATATTGCATAACAATGACATCTTTATCTTTATCCTAGGCATTGATTAAAATACTGCTAACCAACACAGAACTAAGGACCCTGGGAATTAGTTTAGAGGCCTCCCTTCAAGTTGAGTTTAAACCAGTTGAAGCATTCAGTATAAATGTTGAACAATACAGGATTGAGGACAGATTCCTGGGAGAGTACACTAATGATCTCCTTCCACTTTCACATTAATCTATTAATGAATACTTTTTGGTGGCCATTCATCCTACACAAAGTGGAACTAACTCTGCTATCATTCAGGCCAACTGTCTCTTACTTATTTATTTCATGAAAAAGACTCCTTTTAAACTTTTGAAGTATGATGATGATACCTCAAAAGAATTAATATATCCCTTATAAACTGGGCCTATAGTCAGTCTCTAATTTTAGTTATCATACTTCATGTTTCCCAAATTATTGATTTTCTGAACCACACCCTAGAAATACAGAGCAAAAAAGATTTTGAAGTTTACTTCTGTGGAAATATTTTTAAAATGGTAATTTTTTTCACCTAGGATGCTTTAGGATGTGAGCTGGTATTTTGACACAGAAATAGATGAAATTATTTTTAGTGGAAATATCTGGCTCACAATAAGAATAGATAGGTTCAAACCCCATTTTTTCTCCTTACTACCTACATGACCCTGGGCAAATCCCTTCACCTCTCTGGACTCAATTACCTTATCTTTAAATTGAAGATATTGGAAACTAGATGTCCCTTTCCTTTTCTTGGATAGACTAAGAAGCTTCAAAGCTAGGAACTTCCTTCTCCTATGCAACTTTCATGATTGGCATCTCCCTGCCTGTGATCTCAGAGATGGAAATCTGAGGAGAAGCACCTGAGTAAGACTCTCCCCTTTCTATAAAATGTCCAGTCCCTTTCAGTCTTCCTGAGCTGTTTTATTGAACAACACATTGAGAGACAAGAGAGTCCACAGTCCCCCTACCTCCATCAGAATGGAAAGACCTTGTTGTGACAATTGTCAAATCCTGGGAATTATCTTTTAAGCCTTCCTCCCCAACATTGGCCTATAAACCGTGATGTGGATATTGGCTGGTTTATTACCAGATATTCTAATGATATCTACACAATCCTTGATGGTTGGGTGTGGTTTGTCCTTTGTTCGTGAAGAGAACCATGATATCAGGGAGATGATGATATGACTTGCAATTGAATTGGATTTAAGTGAGGGAAAGTGCAAAGTCTGCTACCTTCACATTCTCCTCCAGAGCCATTTGGGTCCAGAGGCCAGATACAGATCAGTACAACTGGAGATGTCTCAGTAGGGAGAGAGAGTAAGAGAAATGGGGAGAGATGGGAAGAGGGAAAGGAGTCAGCTTAATTTCTGAAATGCATGCAGAGTGTTTTCCCTCTTCTTTTCCTTCTTTCTTGCCTCCTCTTTAAAAAATTAAGAATGGAAAATTAGAAATAAGGCACATTGGGGGCACAGTCAATATGGCAGAATAATGTAAGAACTTTCCTGAGGTTTCTGAAATCCCCCTCCAAACAAAGTTAAAATAATGCCTCAAAATCAATTCTGAAGTGAGAGAGCCAATAAAAGATCAGGGTGAAACAATTTTTCAGTCTAAGACAACTTAGAAGGTTGGTAGGAAATGTTTGTATCACTGGACTGAGAGTAGAGAATAAGTCAGCAGCAGACTTTAGGGGTGACTGAATTTGTGATGGCTTCTAGAGCTCTCACCTCACAGACTGTGCAGGGGTCAGATAACTGATCAGAAAAAGGCTACAAATGATCCTTTACTAGCACTGGGAGAAGGATTCTGTGGCATTGCTCATACATGGTTACTGGTTGTAGTCCCAGTGCAAAGAGAAGAAATAGCACAATAAAGCATGCAGCCACATGAAAGCAGGGACCCAGGACACAATTTCAAGACAGAAAACAGTGCTTGTGATCACTCAAAGACCAGAGCACAGGCCAGGAGAGCAATTACCACATCTCTCCTTAAATCATACCACCTTGGAAGAACTGAAAACTTACAGACCCTCAGAACTAGCTCTGAAAACAGAAACCTAAAAAAACCTGAAGCCTGGAATAGTACCTCCTCCACCCTGAGAGCAGAGCCTAATTTTAACTAAAGTTAAAAGTTAAGAAATAGTCTGGGAAAATAAGCAAACAAGAAAAAAGAACCTGACTGCAGGCAGTTACTAGAAGATCAAAACATAAACTCAGAAGAAGACAACAATGTCTAAATACCTATGTGCAAAGACTCAAAGGGTTAAAAATGTGAATTGAATACAAGCTCAGAAAGAATTCCTGGAAGAGCTCAAAAAAGATTTAAAAAACCAAAGAGGTAGAAGAAAAAATTGGGAAAAGAAATGAGAGTGATGCAAGAAAATCATGAAAACAAGTCAAAATCAGTAAAGGAGGAACAAAAAATACTGAAGAAAATAACACTTTAAAAAGCAGAATAAGATAAATGGTAAAAGAGACACAAACATCTACTGAAGATAAGAACTCGCTAAAAACAGAACTGGCCAAATGGAAAAAGAAGCACAAAAATTCATTGTACAAAAGAATATCTTAGACAGTAGATCTGGCCAAACGAAAAAACAAAAGACAAACAAAAAAATGAAGTACAAAAGCTCACTGAAAAAATGAATTCCTTAAATTAGAACTGGACAAGAGGAAAGTGACTCAATGAGACATCAAGAAATTTTTTTTAAGTCAAATGAATGAAAAAATAGAATATATGAAATATTTCTTTGGAAAAACAACTAAACTGGAAAATAGATCTAGGAGAGATAGTTAAAAAATATTGTACTACTTGAAAGCCATGATCCAAAGAAAGAAATAAGCATATGGCATAATATTCCAAGAAATTATCAAGGAAAACTGCCCTGATATCTTAGAACCAGAGGGTAAGATAGAAATTGAAAGAATCCATTGATGACCTCTTGAAATACATTCCCAAATAAAAACTGCCAAATAGTATAGCCAAACTCTAGAGCTCCCAGGTCAAAGAGAAAATATTGTAAGCTACCAAAAAGAAACAATTCAAAGATCATGGAGCTATAGCTAGGATAACACAAGATTTAGCAGCTTCTACCCTAAAGGATTGGAGAACTTGAGATACAATGCTCTGAAGGGCAAAAGAGCTAGAGTTAAAACCAAAAATCACCTACCCAGTACAGCTGAGTATAATCCTTCAGGAAAAAAAAATGGATATTTAATGAAATAGAGGACTTTCTAGTAATCATGATGAAAAGACCAGAGTTAAATAGAAAATATGACTTTCAAATACCAGACTCAAGGGAAGCACAGAAAAATAAACAGGAAAGAGAAATAATAAGGGAATCAACAAGGTTAAATTGTTTATATTTCAACATGGGAAGATGATACTTTTTTTTTTACTTCTAAGAATGTCATCATTATTAGACCAGTTAGGAATGTACATAGACAAAAGGCATAGGTGTGAATTGACTATGATGGAATGATATCCAAAAAAGTAAAGTAAAGGGATGAGAAAGAGGGATGCACAGGGAGAGTTATAGTGGACATAATTTCTCTCACATAAAAGAAGTGTCAAAGAATTTTTACAATGGAGGGAAAGATTGAGGATGGAGTGGGTAATTTTTAAACCTTTCTTTCACCAGAAATGACTCAGAGAGGAATAACATATCCACTCAGATGTTTATCAAAATCTATCTTATCTTACAGGGAAATAAGTAAGTGGGGAGGGGAATGGGAGAGAAGAGGCTGATAGAAGGGAGAGTGAAAAAGTTTTTGCACAAACCAACTAATGCAGTCAAGTTGGAGCAGAAAACTGGGGTTGGAGGGGGTATCATAAATTACTCTGATAAAGACCTCATTTCTCAAACATATTGATAATTGAATCAAATTTATAAGAATGCAAGTCATTCCCCAATTGATAAATGATTGAAAGATATGAACAGGCAGTTTTCAGATGAAATCAAAACTATCTCTAGTCATGTGGAAAAATGTTCTTAATCACTATTGATTAGAGAAATGCACATTAAAACAACTCTGAGATATTACCTCACACCTATCAGATTGAGTAATATGACAGAAAAGAAAAATGATAAATGTTGGAGGGCATGTTTGAAAATTGGGACACTAATGTACTGTTGGTGGAGTTTGAACTGATCCAACCATTCTAGAGAGTACTCTGGAACTGTACCCAAAGGGCTATAAAACTGTATATACTCTTTGAGCCAGCAATATCACTACTAGGATCCAGATCCCAAAGAAATAATATCCAAAGCAAATTTAATTTTTAAAAAAGAAACAAAAGAAAAAGGACATATATATGCAAAAGTAATTATAGCAGCTCTTTTTGTAGGTACAAGGAATTAGAAATTAAGTGGACACCTATCAATTCGGGAATGGCTAAAAAATTATGGTATATAATTGTAATGGAATGCTATAGTGTCATAAGATATGACAGGCAGGATGCTTTTAGAAAGGCAACAACAGCAACAGGCAACAGATTTACATGAATTGATGCAAAGTAAAGTCAGTAGAACCAAGAGAACATTGCACACAGTAACAGCAATATAGTATGATGATAAACTGTGAATAATTTATTTTCATCAATATGATGATCTAAGACAATTTGAAAGGACTTACGATGAAAATTGCTATCCATTTCCAGAGAATGAACTGAGAGGTTATGAATATAAAGTGAAGCATACTTTTTTAACTTTATATTTCTAGGATATTTTGTCTGTGTTCTCTTTTGCAACATGGCTAATATGAAGATGTGTTTTGCATGACTACACATGTATAGCCTATATCAAATTGCTGGCCTTCTCAAGAGAGAAGGGAGAGAATTTGGAACTCATTTTTTAAAATGAGTGTTAAAATGGTTTTTACGTGTAATTGGAAAATATGTACTTAAAAAAGGAAAAAATGAAGAATGATAACAGTGTGGTTAAAAAAAATGTGAGAAGATTTGGGAAATACTATTTACTCTTGCTGGGAAAGATTCTGACAGGTATAGAAAAAGATAACCACTCCATCCAAGTGACTAGATTTTATTATCATTTCATAAAGCTTATAGAATCATAGATCTAGAACTGCAATGTATCTCAGAGATCATATTGTTCTACATTATACAAATGAGAAAACTGAGAACTTATGTGGTTAAGTTACTGGCTCAAAGTCACCCATGAATTAGGTGAGGGACAAAGTTGGGACAAAGACTTTCTGCGTCTGTCACTGAAATTATTTCCTCTAGTTGAGGAATCAGAGTATCTAAACTGAGAGAAGCAAACTCATTGTCTTTACTGAACATAGAAATACTCATCATTAAGCTTGATATCCATGCTGAACTTACTATGTATCAGATACTGTGCTAAGCATTTTCTAATTATTATTTCATTTGATTCTTACCACAACCCTGGGAGATAGGTGCTATTATTATTCCTACTTTGCAGGAAAGGAAACTGAGGTAAACAGTGGTTAAGTGATTTGCATAAGGTCACATGGCTAGAAAGTGTCTGAGATTGGATTTGAACATAGTTTTTTTTCTGACTCCAGGCCAGGTGCCCTATCGTCTAAACCACCTACCTGCTTCATATTATCTAAGTATTATATTTTTAAAAAGGTATTACTTTTTTAAAGAAGAGTAGTACTATGAATTCTCTATTGGTATTCAAAATGTGGTAAAGCCAGACTTTTGTCCCTCAAAATCTTCCACAAAAGTCTCATTAAAAGACAGAAAGAGGTCTGTACACCTTGTGTGCTCGTAAATAGACTCCTTTTTCTAAGGAGTGACCTCATGCTAAAGCAAGCAGTTCTTCATCTAGACTTCATGGATCTGCTTTCTAGAGAAGATTAGTGGGTGAATCTATGAGACCAACAGAATTTGGTAGGACATTTGCATTGTTATTATTGTTTTTCTCTTATTGAATAAAAAGAGGAGGGTTGGTATGCTCAAGATTGAAAATGAAGAATAAAAAGCTGGCAACTCCACTTTTGGCGACCTCATAGGCATATGCCCACAGATTGCTAAAGAAGAGTAAAGGTGTTCAGGGAGTTGACAGGACAGTGGAGATGAAGAGGTGTCGATTGGTAAGGTGGAGGAAAGTAGCCCCCTCCATTGCTCTGACTCAGGCACCCTGCAGCTTTGTGGACAGCTCCTCAGACTTGGGACAGCTGGGAGCAGATGAACCAGTGCAAATAAAAGAATTCACTTCAGCATTTGGAAAGGGGAAAACAATCCAGCTAACCTTTTTGTGAAACATTTATTCCCACCCCATCATTGTCTCTGTCTTCCTGGGGCCCTCGCCAAGGCAAGAAGCATAAATACCAAAATACCAATTAAGAAAATCTGTGCTTGCTCAGATGCAAGGCTGAATGTGTTGAAGCTGGACAGTTCATATGGGCACAGTATTTGTAGGAAGACAATCCCAATCCAGTGGAAGCTTCTGGGGTTTACCCACCTCTTCACATTGTCTCTGGCAATCATCACTGACCCAAAATGGAACCATCTGATGGGGGATGAACTTTTCGATACACAGATGTATCTGTAGCCATATGGAGCAGGGATTACAATTGCCCATTGCAATTCATAAAAACAATGCAGGATGCTAATTCTATTTCCCTGGCAAGAGAATTTAATGATCAGTAGGTTCACTTTAATCTGATGCTACTGTATTTATTATGTATAAGAAGTTAAATATACAACTCAAGAAATAAGCTATCAAATCTAAAATATCTGGGTCGATACTATTAGGTCTGTCCTTGGATGTACAGAGCCAATATAAAATTAACAGCGCACATTCTAATCTTGTTTCAGTTCCAGATTCTTTTTCATTTTCTACCTGTTGCAAATTAGATGAGTTGATGTTTCTTTACATGCCATTATATCCACTACTTCCATGCCTTTGCATAAATGATGCCCTATATTAGGAAAGCACGCTCCCCTTCCCCCAACTCATAAAATCTTAAGCTTCCTTCAAAGTAGAGCCCAGGTGTTACCTCCCACATGGGAATTTTCCTAATCCCTCTAGCTGTTAATATTCTCTTGCTCTTGAAATTTGTATTACTTGTTTTTTACTTCTGCATTTTATATCTCCACTAGAATGGCAGTTCCTTGAGAATGGGGTTGGTTTAATTTTTGTCTCTCTATCAGCAGAAGCTGCCAGTGTTTATTGCGTAGTAGTCACATAATAAATTCTTATTGAATCTAATTTTGATTGTGAATTTTTATCTCCCAGAATGATACTTTACCTGGTAGGAAAGTAGTATGAATGAACTCAAATGTAAGTCCAATCCATAACCAGTCAGATAACTTACTTTCTTCCTAAAGTTCGCCCAGCCTAGGGCCAGATATTATACAAGTGTGTGCTTTTGGTGACAATGGTAACTAGAGAAGAGAGCATGGGTGGATCAGTGCAAATCCATCTTCACTACTTAAACTTACTTCAACGCAAGGAGATTCAACTCAGAGTTGGGGGTGGGGTTGGTGGCTACATATTCATATTTAAATAATGTAGCATCAGTATTAACCATGATCCCAATGACTGGATGCTTGTTTCACTAATACATCTAATGTCTCCTACAAGCCTGAGTAGAACTAAAACTGTTCTATGCAATTGTCAGTGACCAGGGATTAATACTGAATCACAGAATCAGAGGTGGAAGGGACCTTTAGCCTGAATGTAGCCTAACCCTCTATCTAACACATAAATCCTCTGGGTAATATTAATAGCAAATATTCATCCATCCTCTGTGGTGATGAAAGACCAATTCCTTAGGCAAATAATTCTATTTTGGGGACACTCTAATTCTTAGGAAGTTTTTCCTTATATTGATTCAAATGATCACTTTTAACTACGCTAATACAAGCAGTTCATGATTTAGTTGTAGTAGAAATAGCCCTATCTTTGTCCAAACTGAGATTGCAACTTCAGCCAGTCTTTAGCCTTGTTGGTATTCAGAGAAGTAACCTGCTGCTTCTCACAGCCATAAATGCTGGGGTTGAGGGGTTTTCTTGTAAAGGATCCTAGAGAAATCGAAACTATTTTTTTTATAAGCAGGACATTCTACCTTATAAATAACAACAAACAACCTACTTTGGGGGAAACAAATGATTCACTTTAGTCTTTCCAGGACTCCTCTTTGACCAAATCCTAAAACAAGAGATACAGGGAAAGAATGGAAGTATTGGGATTAATAAGAAGAGAACAAGTCCTAAGAAAGGAACAGGTCCTTTCATCTAGAGAGAGTACATGATACAGTGATCACAATATCTCGCTTGGAGTTTACCTCAGGTACTTGGTATCTCCTACCTCAAACACTTGCGATCTGTTATCTCAGACAAGTCATTGACATCTTTTGGAACTCAAAAGCCATTCCCTCCCTCACTCCACCTCTTTGTAATCCTGCCCTCACCTCAAGCTTTCTGCCCTTGCCCCCATCCTGGAATTCTCTAGCAGTATCACCCTTTGCCCATTTTGGGCCAGTAATATAAGATTTAGGCATACATTGAAGCTGTATCAAAGTGTAAAAGAATTCACTCTACATATCTTGTACATTTTAGATTTTCTCACAAATTAATATTTCAAATTGTGAAGTCAGCTTAGGTGATAGGGTTCAGGTTAGTCTTGAGACCATTTGGACTCTAGGTCAATTCATTTGGCTTTTGGTCAGAACCATATTTAATGTTTTAAATTATACCACTTCTTTTGTTCAAACCACTCTCTTTCTTCCTTGTTTCTAATCTAACTAAATTGGACTACAAACTACCCCCTGAGCTCATCTTTTCCTGAGCCACTTTCTTAGATTTGCACAGGCATTGCCAAATGTCCAGGATGGACTCCTTCCACATTTTCACCTGTTTCTGGATTCCATTTACTTTGTTCTGTGCCAAGTAGTAAATCACTCTGCTCCCTAAGAGTCATCTGCTCACACCTCTGCCCATCTGACCATCTGTAGCTCTTTCTATAGCCTGGGCATTTTCCTTTATGGCTTCACTGAAAATATTTGTATTTAAAGGCAATGCCTATAGAATTCAGCTACATTTAGTACAGTATCTGGCATGTAGGCTTAATAAATATCAGGCTAGTCTAAATGACTTTACATTTTTTTTTTAGCAGGAACCATTGCGCTCCCCCATACTGATATTTCCTCCAAATTCATACTCCCCTTTGTGGAGAGAGCCTGTGATCTGATTATCTCACGCTTTATTAAAATTTCAATGTATGCTTAAATTTTATATTACTGGGCCCAAATAGGCAAAGGATGGTACTACTGGGGAAGGTAAGGAAGAAGACAAGGGGAAGAGGCTGGGGAGAGGGGCAAGGAATTGGAAGAAGGGAAGGAGGGAATGGATTTTTAGTTAAAAAAAAATCATCATCATTACTTCTTCAAATGAATGGATTTCTTTGCTGAAATTGATGATAGAAGCGTTAAGAAAATTAAGAGTCATCTCCAGAATCAGAAGACCGGTAATAATTGCCCTAGGTAATTCTACTCTCTCTGTTTCATAACCAGAAGTAGCTATTTCATGAGATAACTTTATGTGGAATTTTCCATCTAACACAGCTGATCATCACCTAAGGGGTCATCTATTAATTGAAACATAATCCAGCAATGAATCTGGGTAATTCTCTAACTAATACGAAAATATAAGGCCTTCCTTTTGTGAATGAATGAGTGCTTCCTCTATCATCATTCCTCCTTTTCCCCATATGAAGATCAAATGGAACTGAACAGGGGCTATTTTGTTTTGTTTTGTATTTCAAATAGGAAATATACAATATTTGTTTATCAGTGGTGATCCTAGTATATTGAAATATTATGTGACCATACCCTACGTAAGTAGTTTTCTATTTTCTTCCCACCCACCAATTCAGTGAACTCAGCATTTGCTCTTGTCTAGGGAACAAAACAGGGTTCCCTGATAATCTTTCATGTGCCTTTCTTGAGACTCAGGAAATTTGCACCACTAACAGAGTGAGGGAGGGGGTTCCAATTTTTTTTAATGTGAACTTAATCTCTAACTGAGCTCATAGAGCCAAGGATAGAGATAAGCAGGTGAAAAGCTGCCTACAGTGAAAAATTCAGGAGAGCACAAGGGATTATTTTTAATATTATTTTCCATAAATATACATTTAAAATGCCAGAAAATTACACTCACTATGTCACAGATTTATTTTATAAGTTAGTCCTATGATGAGTACTAGCAGTTAAAGCTAGTACTTGCACATTATTTAAAAACTACTGTTTTTCAGCAAATTCTATTCTGTTTTCACTCTGTTACCATTGGCATGGAAGTAGAAGAGGCCATTAAGTAAGTAGAAGAGGTGAAGAGGACCAATTTGTATTGTATTCTATTTCATGCATTATTACAGAAAAAAACTCACCATCTGATGGCTACCTGGTGGTACTTTTCCATATTTAGCCAAGTTCCATTGAGAAAGCACCTTAAAGGTCATTTAGTCCAACTACGTAACTTTTTCATATGAAGTTAGAAAAAGAGATATGAAATCAACCATCCAAAGCCACAGACGTTTTAAGTCATAGAGTTAAGATTTGAACTCAGAGTCTTTACTCCAAATCTCTCCATTGTCTAGAGCAATTCTTTGTATATAGTAAGTGCTTAATAAATGCTTATTAAGTGATTGAAGACTAATGACTGTAAAAGTAAGAGGAATGGTCTTGTACTGATGGAGACAGACATCCTGAGTACCATACTCTTATTACTAACATATTAAAAGAAAAAAACAGGGGAAGCCCTCCAGCCCACAGAGTCCTCCAATTTATAGAAAGACATAGATAAACTGGGAGTAGGATCACATGCCTGTCATCCCTGGTGCAGGCAAGGCTAGTGATGGTAGATCTGAAGTTTAAGCTACAGTGGGCTATACTTTGAATGTCTGGACTAGAAGGGAAGGAAGGAAGGAAGGAAAAAAGGAAGGAAGGAAGGAAGGAAGGAAGGAAGGAAAAAAGGAGAGGAAGAAAAAGTTATATGCTTAGTGGAATGGAGAAGGAATGGAGGAGTTGAATATATCCATTGGTGGAGGAAGTGATCGCACTAATGAAACCATGCCTACAGCCAAGCCTCAACTATAATCAAGTGGCATATGTTACAGGGAAGGCTTAACATTTTGCACGACTACATGTGTGGCCGCAATTTACAAACCTTGTATTGGCTTTTCAAATGTTTTGTCCTAATCATGGAACCATGTACTTGTGAGATATATTCTGATAAATCTATCTGAAACTGCTGATAAGGTAATAACTATACCCTAATCACCAGTGAAATTCTGAAATGACTAACCAAGTTCAGTGAGTCAATACTGGTAAGGAAAATTCCTAACCAGAAAAACACTTCTATTTATCTTGTCCTTTCCTTGAAATTCCTGAATTCTCCTCATTGCTTCACCCCCAATCTCTTGTGGGTGTCAAAATGGTATTGTGCCTGCATCCCAGATGGGTAGGTGGGTAAATTAAGGTACCCCAGAGTATGAAAATCAAATCAAAGCAACAAACATTTATTGAGCTCCTGTGGTGAATTACTCTCATTCCATGCATGCATCTTTGGCTCTCTGTGATGAAACCACTTAAGAAAAATCTCTGTTCAAAAACCTTGTTAAGTTTCCAGTTTATAAATGTTGTTTTTAAATGTTCTCTCAGAAGAGACACAGACCCTTTTAGAAAACGACTCTGAAAGGGGAGAAGGTGTGTCTGATGATGTCTGCTGTTGCTAAATGCAACCAAAGCAGAAGAAAACCATCATTTGTAAATAAAGTATTGATCAGGAAGAAGTGGAGAGGTAACCTTGAAGGATTTCTCAAGAAAAAGGCAACGCAAGTAAAGATATAGAAGCAATCTGGTAGAAAAAAAATTCTGTTTTAGGAAGATCCTTAACCAAGGAGATCACTAACTCTATTCTCAACTCCCTCCCAGTAGGTCCAAGTTGTTGAATGACAGCTTCTCCCTATTACTTGTTTTGGTAGTGTGGGAGGCAAAGAAAACATGAAAGTCTACAGCAAACAGGATGGATAAACTGCTTGTGGACAGGAAAAGAGAGAATCCACTCTTTGTGACTTGTGACTCCAAATCCATACTCCCCTTTGTGGAGAGAGCCTGTGATCTGATTCTCTCACACTTTATTAAAATTTCAATGTATGCTGAAATTTTATATTACTGGGCCCAAATAGGCAAAGAATGGTACTACTGGGGAAGGTCAGGAAGAAGACAAGGGGAAGAGGCTGGGGAGAGGGGCAAGGAATTGGAAGAAGGGAAGGAGGGAATGGATTTTTAGTTATACATTATTTGAAACTGATGAAGCAGCTGAAGAAAAATTCTGGGGCGAGTTCTTGATGCCAAACTGCTCTTAAGTTATGGAGCCATATGCCATTTCCCAAAGGCATTGGTTTCCAACATAGCATTCAAAGTGAGTTATAAAGGACAATCCTAATTGTCTTAAATATGTATGTGCTATAATGAATAAAGTCAGAGTTGGGTTAAGTTGTGCTTGTTCAATTTAGGATTCAGGGGAAAATGGACTTAATTACACCTTAGATTTTGTATTCCTTAAAAGCTTGCTCTTGGTGCCTTTTACATAGGAACCATTAAATAAAGACTTATGGAAATTTATTAAGTGGAAACACAATATTTGGTAACATAGTTTTAATTAAATTGGATATGTTTTCTATCCTAAACGAAGGGGGTTAAAAAAAAGGCTTATATCAATCTTCTACCAGGAGTGTTCATACTGACAAAATTACATCAAAAAATCTTAAGCAAAACAGACCTACATTGGCTAAAGTGTATTCATAAATAATGCAACATCATTACCTGGTGGCAACATCTTCTAATTGCAAGAAAAAGAATATTTTCTCAAGCTCTCAACATCCAAATTGATTTTTAGGAAATGATAGCAGATGCCACATATTATACAAGGAGAATGAGGTTTTAACCTAGACCCTTCTACTAATAGCAGAAATAGGTTTGGATGCTATTCAAGAAACCTTGTGAGGAAAGAGAGCCTCTCTCATGTCAATGATGAAAATAGAGACCCTTATGAAAAAAGGACAAACAAGAATATTAGATTTCTATCCATAGACTTCATTAAGATCAGGGAGTCATCCTTCAAAGCCCGAAGTTTTGGAGAAAACATTATTTATGCTGTTATGGTGCTAGATATTGTTAGCAAGAGGCAATGTCACATTTTGGATAGAAAGCTGGTTTTGGAGTTAGGAAGATCTGAGTTCAAGTCCTGATTCTGACTACTAGCAGGATAACCCTAGCCAAGTCACTAAACCTTCACTGTTCTAGGCAACTTTCTAAGATTATATAATTTACAGAGAAGATGTCAATCTTTACTGGTGGAAGGAGTTTCCTATCTGGAAGTTCCTTATGCCAATAAATCCACAGGTCAAGTCCTTATCATTATCCCTGTCTTGTTAGGAGCTGAGTACCTTCGTTCATCTGTTTTTCTGAAAATATGCCCTTTTCTCAAACCCAAGTATTTGGTTTCAACTTATGTCAGTCTCTGACTTTTTGAAAGGAATGGAATTCTCTTTCACCAAAGTTGAGAGTACTGGAAACTGAGATAGGATTGTATTTTTTTACTGTAATGAATGCTGTTTTGAGTTGCTTTACAGAGGCTATTCTCAAGAAGACAAATGTGAAGACAATGGCTGACTGGTTTCTCTATCTCTGAGAGGTTTAGAAGAACCATGCAGGTGGGAAATTAGACTTGATTCCTTGTTAATTGACAGTCAGGCACATTCGCCTGCTGTTCATGTTAGATACGTTAGAGCATTCTTGTGGTTGTTTGGATTTTTCATTATTATTATTGTCTCTAAGAGAGTAATGAAGGTTCTTATCAACCAAAGCCATGCTTACTTGAATGCAATGTGCTGCAAGCACTAGGAGATGGAAAAGGAGCTTATTGGTAAGGAAATGTGTTTTTGGCCATGTTGGAGAGGGTCACCTAACTTATAATTTTCAAGACCCATGATTGTGTACAGTGTCATGTCTAGAAATGTTCTTAGCCTATAAGGACTCTTGGATAGCATTTGAGAAGCAAGAAGAGTCAGCAAAATTTGCAAATAGAGACACTGTCTTATACTAAAAAACCAAGAGAATGAAAAAGGAATAGAGCAAAATGGACAGGCTGGCAGAAAGATCCTGCTGATGTAACAAGGCAGAATGAGATCTGAAATTAGGAGGGGAAAAGAACAACAAAGAAAAGATAAAAGAGAAGGCTTTCTTTTTCCTTTTGGGAGGTATCTTTCCAATGTGAGTAGACCCTTTGGTATGTGCTACGAAGGGGAGCTTTTTGTGAACAAATCCTAGATCTCTATATTGAGGAAAGAATTATAAAAATCTCTGAGTTGGAAGGGATCTCAGAATTCGTCTAGTGATCAATGAGAAACTGAACAGGAATCTCCTTTACAAATTCCCTGTATCCATTCCACCTTTGCTTCAAGACCTCTAGGAATGAGGAACTCATTGCTTCCCAAAGTAACCCATTCTACCTTTGGATAACTCTAAGCATATCTCTTAGCATGGTACCTGCCATGTTGTAGGTGCTTAATAAATATCTATTGACTCATAATTAACTGACTAAATGTTAGTGAGCTTTTCATTATTTTAAACCCAAATTCACCTCTCCGTTACTTCCACTCATCCATCCAAATTATTTATTATGGGAATGAGTACAAATCCTATTTCTCTTTCTAATAAACACCCTTAAAATACTTGAAGATAGTCATCACATCCCACATAAGTCTCCTCTTGTCCAAGCAGTATATCCATAGGCCACATCAAGGGGTTATAGTTCCCTGACCTTCTTGCTGTCCTTTCCTTAGTTGCACTCCAGCCAGACAATACATCTTCTAAAAAGTGGCTTGAAGAACTGAACACAATTCTCCATTTTGGTTGTATTAGGTCAGAATAAAACAGGACTCTGACCACTCTTGTTCTGGCCATTGTACTTCTGTTCAGGTAAAGTGGCTTTCCTTCAGCTTTGGGAGATGCTATGTTATACTGTTGTGGATCCCTGAGTTTGCATCTACTGTGGTCTCTAGGTTATTTGCTAATATGTTCTTTCTAGCTATGTGTCCTACAATCTGTACTGGTGTGTTGACTTTTCGAACCCACAACTAAGATTTTAATTTTGTCCTTATAATACCTGGTTTTATTAGATTCAGTCTATCATTTACTCTTTGATTTTCTTTTGGGATTTTGATTCAGTCATCCAGCATATTAAAATCCCTTCAAGTTTTTCACCATACGAAAATTTGATAAACAGGCAATTTATGCCTTCAAGTCACAAGATTTGAATAAAACCCCATTGGTCACAGGAGATTTCATGCTTTATCTAAGCATGAGAGTCAAATGGAAAATGAGTACATCACTGAACCACAAGAAAAAGTTGTCCCTTTTGTCCATTTGAAAAGCATTTCCTTTTACCCTGCCAAGAAGGTTGTGCAAAGCTGATTGATTGCTTAAAGAAAAGATTGGCACTATTTGTTACAACATTCTTTGATCTTTAAGAGAGATGTTAGAGTAAATGGTTAGGTAGGAGAAGAGTGAAAGACAGTAACACCCAATTCTTCTGTAGACAGAAGAAACCAAAAGTTAGGGGAAATATGTAGAGTGTAGGACAGTTGAAAACGGACTGGAACACAGGTAGGTAATGGGAATTAGGATTCTGTTTCTTGAATAAGAAAGGGATATTTCATCAGGATGAGTCATGATATAGGGAACAGCACCATTGATACTTAAGTTGGCTGATAAATAGTATTGGCTAACAAACAAATAGGGTAATACATAGAGAAAGGACTTAATTAAAGCAACTGATTTTGCGGCATCACTGTATAAGAGAAAGAGAAAAGAACTCAGAGTCAGAAGAGCTGAGTTCAAATTCTAGAACTTTAGCAAATCAATTTCACAAACAACAAATGTCTGTTGTGATATTCACTATGTATTTGGCACTGAGATACAAAATTTAAAAAAAATAATTTCTGTTCATAGAGAGTACATATTCTACTGGGGCTTTAACTTATTTCTTTTATGTTTATGGGTAATTTGCTTAATTTCTATGAACTTTGGTTATCTCATCATTTGTAAAATGGAGATATTCTGATCATAGATTTACTGACCTTAGACATTGCCTGGTCTAACCTCGTTTTACAGGTGAGGAAACTAAGACTCAGAAAAGGCGTGACCTGCTCACAGGTAGTAAGTGACGGAAGGGGCATATGACCTTGAATTCTAGGACTATAAATCTAATGTACTTTTCACTGAAGATAGTAATACTGACTCTAGCTACCTCATAGGGTTGTTGTTAGGAAAGTAAGTCACAAATTAGAAAATACAATATACATATTAGCTATTAATCAGAGAAGACAGATAATTGCTGTTGTTCATTCATTTCAATTGTGTCTCACTCTTCTAGACCCCATTTGGGATTTTCCTGGCAAAAATACTGGAGTGGTTTTCCTTTTCTTTTCTGAGCTCATTTTACAGATGAGGAGACTGAAGCAAACTGGGTTAAGAGACTTACTCAGGGTCACATAGCTAGTTAGTGTCTGAGGTCACATTTGAATTCAGGTCTTTCTGATTCTAGGTTTGGCAGTCTACCCATTGTTCCACCTAATTACCCCAAGACAGGTACAGACACTGCCATAAAAAAGAAAAAAATAAGAGCCTGCTTCAGGCTGCAAATTCTACTGAAGGAGAACCAAACTTTCTCTTCAAATATATCTCCACTCTGGACCAAAGTCAGATTGAATTACTCTAGAAAGGGAAAATGCAATAAACAGTCATATTATTGAGATGATCCCTACCTAATTCATTGACTAAAACAGAATCCTAAAATAATTAACTATGGAAAGGGAAAAGTCACTATCTTGACAGCCTGATGATGCAGAACCAGGCTCGTGGAATGTGATACAGCTCCCCTGAAGGCTTTTTTTCTAGTGCTCATAAAAATGACTAATTTAACATAGAAGCAAATTAATATTGGGGCTTCATTTTTCAACAACCTACTGGGATCAGTTTTTCCTGAAGTACTCTCATATCATCTAACAGAACCTTTTTTTGGGGAAACTCTCTGAGAACTATTCCCTGTGGTAAAAAGTCCATATGGGTAGAGAACTGAGAAATGTTGGGAGATTGTTTGGGGAAATAGCACAGTATGGTAGAAAAAGCATTGCACTTAAAGTCAAGAAATCTACATTCTAGACCTAACTTTGGAACTACCTTGTGACTATGATTCAATGGGTATATATTATGTTTATTGCCACAAAAATTACATTATATACTTTGGTGTCTATAAGACCTATCTTTGATTTCCTGGAAATGTTTGCCTAGTAGTAAAATCTTTATGTCAGAAGATATGAACATTTTAATCACTTTCTTTCTTAATTATAAATTGCTTTCCAGAATGGATGGGTCAAATCACAGTACTACCAATAGCATTCTATTATGTCTTTTTTCCCCACAGCCCCTAAAATATTGACTAAGGAAGAACATTGAAAAGTGCATGATATATCAGAATGGGTCATGGAGAGTAATGAGGATGCTTGAGAACATGCAATATCAGGAATGGTGGAAGGAATTGGAGATGCTTAGTGTGGAGAAGAGAAGATATGGGATATACACACATACAGATACATAGAGGGATATATACATATATATTCTTATGCTTTTCCTGGAATAAAGTTAAAGTACGCTGCCTATGGACACCTATTATCACATCAAATATTCTAAGTATTCATGTATTCCTCTGTCAAATACTTATAAATTCACATGAAAAATCTTGCCAAATTTCTACAATATTAATTCTTTGGAAAAGTAGATTATGTTTGACCCTCCATTCTTATTTCATGGGGTATAATGCATGGCATCCAAAGCTCACATTTCTCACCTTGCTAGTGGTATTTTCTCTGATAGTAAATTACTTCCTCTGGATTCTCTAAACATTTAAAGATGACTATTCTGTGATAGTTAGCTGAAGTCCCACCCCTTTCACGGGAGCTATTTTAACTTTTCTAATCTGAATCTCTATTTGGTCTCTTCCTTTCCTGAAGAAGGTAGATGGCAATCTCAGTGTCCTCAATGCAAGGGGCAGAAGGTAGGAAAAAGTAAACTTCAGGAACATCATAGAAGGAACAAGTCCATGCAGTAGGCAATATTTTTTGGTAGTCCCAGGCACTTGAATAACAGCACTGAGGCAATGGACAAAGGATAGGAGAGATGAGTAAGCCACAAAGGGAGAAGGGCAGACCAGGAATTGAAAAAAAAAAAGCCCAATAGCAAACCCAAACAACTTCTTCCACATTTTGTAAAGTTATTATTTGGGATAGTCACTGTATCCCTGGTCTATTTATGATGGGATCTGATCCAGTAGTGGTTTGTCTGTGTTTATACCTAATTATGCTTATATACCTTACCTAATAATGTCTTACTCCTATGCTTAACCATGGTATAGAGGTGACCTTGGGTTTTCAAAGTCTATGGAATTGGAGTATAAGATCCAATAGGTCCTACAAAATTAGACAACCTCCCCTTAGGAGGCCAGATGGTTGACATGTATCTAGTGATGAAGAAACAATTTACATAAATTCAGAAAAAAATAAGTCATCCAAGTTGGTCATGGGTTTTTTTAATTTTTTTTTCCTATAGCATCTCTCAAAGAAGTATTCTATTCCTTGGTGAAAGAAATATCTAATAACATTATAGATCTTTGAAGTATTAGGAAGCACATAATTTTGGAGCTAGAAGGCATCTTTATGATGATCCAGACCAACTTCCCTCATTTTACAGATGATGAGGTCCAGAGAAATGAATTGATTGACCAGGCTCCAGGCAATTAGCAAGAAGGAGAATTAGGAGCAGGACTCAGGAATCCTAATTTCTAAACTAATAGCTTTTCTTCCACACTGCCTCTGGGAATATTTTGATAAAAAATAAAACTTCAGAAATGAATAAGGCAAGAAACTAGGGAAAATGACTTTAGATTAATGTTTTGAATAAATTCTCTTTCTGAGGATGGAATAGCAGCTCTTGCCTAGGCCAAATGTGAACTCTGTGGGGACAAAACCTCTTTCTTAAAGGTATTGTACCTCCTCTAGCTTCTAGCACAGTGTTCTGTACATAATTGGTGTTTGTTGAAATTAATACTTTGTTCTAAATAAATCAAAATGAATACTCAATTATCACAGCATGTTTGATCTGGAAGGCACATCCAATCTGCCCTCTCCACCCACTCTCCTTGACTGATAAAGACATTGTAGCTAAGAAAAAATGAAGTGATTTGCTTAAGATCACACCAACTTGGAGGCAGCAGGACAAGGATTCCAACTCAGGCTTCCTAATTCCAGTAGAGACTAACAGTTACGTCAAAGAAACAACAGACTTCAGCCAGCTAGATAGAAATCTATGGGTCATCACTGCAGACTGTGGGAGGAAAGTTGGGCATAGCAGTTTCTGGGCTGGGGACTCTCAGGCTGTCAATGGTCTGTACTAAAATTGTCTGCCTGAGCTTCCACACAAGGTAGCTGTCCATAGACCTCTGTATTTCATTGTTTCCCTGAGGGTCTTTGTCTGCTTAGATTCTGTGACAGTAATAGATGCAGTCCTGGGCCAAAATTCCATGGCGGGCCCACACATCTGAAAGCTGCATTTGATTTTTTGGCTGTCAGGAAGAGTGCCTGGTGATGTCCAGCTCATCTGTTCCCGCTCCCCTTATCCAATGGGCCAAAGGAAGGAGTTGCATTGAAGCCTTTCCCAGTCATGTGTTGCTATTGTTTTCTTTGCAAATTCTTTTTATTGGCAGCTCATAGCCTTGAATAAGGAAACATTTCAAGAACAGAGAAGCTCTTTATGTGTGACATTTAGGAAGTAATGCAGAGAGGTCTTTCAGTTCAATTTGGCGAGTGATGAGAACAGTGAAATGTATGGGTCATAAAACACCATGTCTGGATGTATTTCCTGCTGATGGACCCTTACACGTTGTGCCAATCCATTGTGTTAATATCAACACCTATATCTCTACTCTGTTTGCATTTCTGTTTGTGGCACACACCTGGTTCATGGAAGTATCTGGTGACGAAGGGGTAGAGGAGTCTGCCAACTAGGCCATCTCCTCTGGCTGGCTGTCTCTCTCCATTTCTCTCTCTCTTTCTCTCCCTCCACCTCTCTGTCTCTCTCTGTCTCTCTCTCTTCCTCTCTCTCTTTTCCCCTCTCTCTCTCTCTGTCTGTCTCTTTGATTTGTTTTTGCTTTAAAATCATAGGACCATAGATCTCAAGCTGGAAAGAATTTCAGAGGCCATGTAGTCTAACCCCCTCATTTTAGAGATGAGGATGTTGAGACCCTGTGAGCTTAGATGAATTTCTCAGGTGTATGCAGGTAGTAATCAAAAGGATTGGGATTCAGACACAGGTTGCTTTTCATATATTATTGTTGTTTGTCCTTTGTTTTTGACTAAAACCAATGGCATCTTCACTTACATGTGAATTGGATTTAAGTGAGGCAGAATTGCACAGTCATCAGCCTCACTCTCTCTTCCTGAGCCATTGAAGCCTGGCAAGATATAAGTCTGGACAACTTGTGATTTCCTAGGATGCAGTGGATGATCCTTGGCATCTTTGATTCTGACCAAACTCTAAGTATTCCTTAGCACCTACTTCAGAACAAATTGTTCTCACCTGCCTATTCTACCAGGGAAAGTTTCACATGCCCGGGGTAGACATCTCCCTAACTCACTGATGGGTTGGAGCCCTCTTGGTTACCCTCATCCTGGTTCAGCCTGTCTGTCAAGACAGTGTTACCTGGGTGTGGCCACTGCACATGCTACAAGTTCTTGGAGCCACAGGTGAGAATTGAGTGCCAGGTAGACACCAAAGGTAGGGGAGCAGCCCGGAAGAGGACTCAGCAAACCCTCCTATCAGAGGTGCTAGTACCCACTGAACAACTGTCTTTCATAGAATACAAAACAAGGAAGGAGAAGAAAAAACTAAATGAAGCAAAATACCACTTTAACTGAATTCAGAATTAGAATTTACCAATTGAATGAATTAAAAAATGATCACAAGATTATGGAACTTAGAACATTAGGCTCTTAACACTCTGTGTGTGTATGTGCATACACGCACACACATGCACACATGAATGTAGACATGGCTATAGATATAGACTCCAAAATAGCTAAAAATGTTGATGTAGATTTATATAGATAAATAAATAGATAAACATGTATTTCAATATAATTGTTTTCCTTTGTAATCCTGTGCATTTCATTTAATGTATTTAAAATATTTTTTCATGAATGGGACCCATAGGCTTCACCTGATGGCCAAAGAGATCACAAAAATGGTTAAGAAATCCTGATTTAGAGCCAGATGGACATTTGAAAACACTTAGACCAGAGGTGCCAAGCTAAAATAGAAATACAGCCCTGTTGGTGACACAGTGACTTAGAAAACCACAAATTAATATCATCTCTAGCTTATTATATTTTTATTTATTTTTGTCAAACATTTCCCAATTATATTTTAATCTGATTTGCTGGAGATTTTTGCAGGCCTCATCCTGCATAGTGTGGACGTGGACACCTCTGAGACCTAGACCATATCTAGCTCTTTCCTCAGCAGTTTTAATGGAAACAAACACACACACACACACACACACACACACACACACACACACAAAACAAACCAACAATCCATTGCACCTCAAAGCAGGTGATCTGGATTTTAGTTCCAGCTTTGTCACTGACTGTGTTCTATTAGGTCACCTCTCTGAGACTCATTTATCGAATGAAAGGGTTGGTCTATAGGACTTTGAAAGTCCCATTCAGGGCTAGAGTTGAATAACTGAAATGATCTGGCAGGGTAGAAATATCAGGAGAATACTCACATAAAATTTTGTTGGTGTCACTAATGCACTCAGGATCATAGTTTCATAGATTTAGAGCTGGAATGGAACAAGATGGTCATCTAATACAAGTTGATTATTTTGGACGTGAGAAGAAATTGAGGCCCAGAAAGTTGAATGGACTTGCCCTGTTTTGCACAGGCAGTCAGTGGTAGAGTTGGTTCAACCCTATATCATTGGAGTCCAAATCTAATGTTCTTTCCCCGCATTAAGCTGCTTCCTCCCCCAGTGCCTAGGTCAGTGCTTTGCACATACAAGGTGATCAGTGAATGTACTGAATTAAGTTATATCAAATTGGCAAACATACAGTTCTGGTAGAATACATTTGTAGCATGTATTCACAAAGAAACTGGGTATGGGGGTGGTTAGGTGGCATAGTGAATAGAGCACTCGCCCTGGAGTCAGGAGGACCTGGGTTCAAATCTGGCCTCAGCCACTTAACACAAAACTAGCTGTGTGACCTTGGGCAAGTCACTTAACTCCAATTGCCCTACCTTACCCCCTCTAAAAAGCAAAAATAAATAAATTTAAAACAATAAAAAGAAACTCAGTATCAAACTTTCCTAAAATGTTAGAGAGATGTTAAGGAGAAAATGAAAACGAACAATTGCCATGCTAGGGAGGAATCTTCTTGTCCTCATGTCTCTATCATGTAGACAGATGTTCATGTTCTTCATCTTATTTCATTAGAATTCCTGAGCTACTTTCTTCTAAGATATAGGACCATAGTATCACAGATTCAGAGCTGGAAAGAACCTTAGATTCCAACTAGTCCAATGTCCCTCCTTTTACCAAGAAGAAAATTGAGACCTAGAGAAATGGAGTCAAGGTCACTTACTCAAGGTCACTTCAATATTCACTGGATACTCCAGTATTCATTAAGAATCTCCTTCTACTTAAATCAAAACTAAAGCTGCCTTTTAGGCACTGGAGACAAGTGGCTTGTTTTGGGGGTTTCTAAAACAATCCAAAAGGGTACTTCCCTTCCTTGCCTGTAACATGTGAGAAAGATTAGAGAAAGCTGAAGAAATGTGAGTGTGTCTAACCAATAATTCTCTCACGGTAACAGACAACTGTAAATCTTGACTGATGAATAAAATAAGTCAAGCTCATTTCCACTGATTTCTGTAAATTGGCTTTCTTTATGATCACTGGTTTTGAAAATTATTACAGTGCTGTTTATGTGATTCATAACTTTAATGTTAGCTTCTGAAAAATGTAGGACAACATCAAGAAATTGAAGATGTATGCTCCTATTCTTACATCAAATAAATTTGAGACTTTAGTCATATTTACTCAAAGTTAGCCATGCTGGAAAAATGCATGTACAGACATCTTCCTCTGTCCTGCTTTAGGCCCTATGCCATGAAACTAGCTCAACTTGAGCATATCTATAATGAGGGTTTTTAATTACAGAAAGGGTTATACCATGGAGTAGGTGGTGATAACATGGAGCAGGTGGTGATCAGGTGGTGGTGTTGTTTTCAACTCTATCTCTCTGGTGAAAGTAGAATAAGAAACAGCATAAGTGAACAGAAAAATGAGAGATTTGAATAAAATGCAAGGAAGAACTTTCTGGAAACTTGATCTATTAAAGAAAATGGGCTGTAGAGGGGAGGCAATGGGGGATTCTTTCTTGGAGGTTTTACAATTTAGTCTAGAATGGTTTGGGTGAAGTCCTACCTAAGCTTAAAAGAGTGGGAAGAACTGATAAGGAATGACCCTTTATGATCTCAAATGTCAACTGATTCATTTAAACAAGGACGCAGTAGAAAGAACAGTGGACTAGTAATTAAAGGCTTTTGTTTTAGTCTGAGTTCAGTCCTAACTCATATTGTGACTTAAAAAAATTTTTATGCTCCCTAGGTTTCCTCTTTTCTATCAGTTAAATGGAAACAATAATACCTATCTTACCTAACTGTGAGTGGGTTGTTGTGGCAATGAAAAGAGATAATCTATGCAAAAATGCTTTTGAAAAAAAAATTTAAAGCACTAAATAAGTAATAAGAAATAATTAAAATACCACTTCTCAGATTGATGAGCAAAGAATCTATTATTCCCCACCTTCCTCCTGTCTGAGCATTGACCATAGCTCACAGTCAAAGGATATCAGAGTTAGAAGGAACATTTAGTGTGTATCTAGTCTAACCCATGCCTAGAAAAAAATGCCTTCAACTGCACCCCTAGCAGGTACTCATCTAGTCTTTTCCTGAAGAGCTTTAGTAAGGGTAAGCCCAAAATCTGAGACAAGTTTCATAAACCATCTATGAAATGTTTGGCATTATAAAGAGAAACAGAAAATCCAAGTTGACTGTCTATCTGATGAGACAAGAATTACATGAATCAACTAGGACAAAAAAAAAGAGATGGTGGAAGTATATGTATTCGCATGTATGTGTACATAGTTGTATTTATGTGTGTGCACAAACACATGTACATTTACATATATGTATGTCTCTGTCTACACATATCTATGCAAGCATGCATATACACATACGCCCATGCATGCACACACACACATACACAGTTAGATATACAAAAACATACACCCTCAGCTATCTCCCCAAATTGGCATTTGTAGTTTTGCAGTTTGAGTACTCAGAAGGATGACTATTTTCAGGTTTTAGTGTAACCCATGGGGTTGCATGTCTAAAACTTCAATTCATAAGCCCTAACTAGTAGATTTGTTATTAGTCAACCAATAGGCACCATGAACTCAAAGCAAAAACATTTACTAAAATGGAATATTTAGAAAAGTAGTTTGCAAAACATTCCCTATCCCCCAAACCAGGGGCACAACATCCAAGAAATTGTAGCTGTTCCCCTTATTGGCCACGATGCACAATATCCTTGGTAATCTTGTATGGGCAGAGAATTAGACTACCATGGTAGTGAGCCACACATGTGGAGAACACATATGGCCAAGGTAACTCTAAAACTATTGGGTCAGAAAGTCCTTTTTCTCCTTATGAAATCTTCATTTATCTTTCCCCTGGGAATAGCTTTTCTTCAAGTTAAGTTGCTCAACTGGACTCTTTCTGGATCTATACTTCTCTTCAGTACAATTCTCATTTGCTAAAGCCTATGATTTTATGCACATATACACAGATATATCCATCTATCTGTATATATATATATTATATATGTATGCATGCATATACACATATACACTTATATTTGAGTGAGAGAGGGCTCTGCACTCAAATCAAAGACAACTGCAATTCATGTCATAATTTCCCTGATGCCATGGTCCTCTTTGAAAACTAAGGACAAACACAATACACTTATATGTATGCAGTACATACATACATTCATATATATATATACATACATACATATATGCACATCTACATGTATATGTATGTGAAATGTATGTTTATATATATGCACAAATATATGTCTCTCTTGCTAGGTTCTACAATACAGACTACATTAGTATGACTGAATTTCCCCTATATATTTTTTTCTTTGCAATTAAAGGCTACCGCCTCAATCAGTCTCATAACTCTGCTTAGCATCAATTAGCACAGTATGCATGCAACTGGATTGACAAGATCCTCAATAGTTCTCTCGTGAAAAAAATGAGAAGCAGAAGTAAGAACAGTAAGGTTTGAGAAGGTGACCTAGACTTCCCAGAAGGAATTTTGTAGGGGACTCATTTAGATCAGAGAAGTCAAACGCTGCAGCAAGTGAGACCCACAGAATTTCCTTGGCCGTTTTGATGGTTTTTTTTTTTCTTTTTTTAATGTCCAGTGAGATCTCTCTGAACATGGTCACAGGGTTATGCCTGCATGCTTCCTACTAACAAGGGGATTTAGGCAGGGGTATAGGTGTGTGTGTGTGTGTGTGTGTGTGTGTGTGTGTGTGTGTGCATGTAGCCACTAAGCAATAGCTTGCTTGGGGTGTCAAAAGAAGGGGACATGGATCTAATCTCAACTGCTCTTCAATATACATTACATCAATATTAAGCAGACATAATTGGTGCCTTTGGGAGAGCAGGTTTCCTTGCATTCTTGAGGAAGTCCTAATGATTAATGGATGTCAGTGGCATCGTTAGGCTGGTGCAGACATAGCAGTAGCTCTCTGAGACCACACAGCACCCAACTGGAAACCATTAATTATTCTTTTTTATTTCAGGAAAGCACAGCTAGGTGGGAAAAGGAGTTCCCTAAACCCAAATTCACTGTGAACGAGGGCAAAAGATACCGCAGTATTGTCCTAAAAAAGGAACAGGGGTTGTGGGAGCAGTTTTTGAAGTCACCCACATTTTTACCCTAAATGTTAAGCAGCAATAGAAGGCTAAAGTTTTCTTCAATCTGTGAGTTACTTTTAATGTCTTCAGTACCAGACAGCTATTAACTATAAAGTCCAGGAATGCATCAGATACTTAGGCTCTAGCCCCTGGTTGCTTACTGGGTCACTAAAGCAGAGATTCCTCCAAATTTTTGTAAGGACTGGACTTGGCCATTAGTAAGACTACTCTTCCCATCCTCAGGCCTATCTTTACATGCACGTGCACACATGCGCACGCACACACACACACACACACACACAGGTGGAGGGAGAAAGAGAGAGACAGAGACAGAGAAAAAAATGGGTTAGTGAGCTCCCTTTCTAATAGGAACTCCAACGAACATTAGAATTGGCAGCCTGAGGGAAATAATTGGTTTGAACCTCTACTAGAAGAAAATTAGTTTGAACTTCTACAAGAAGAATAAAAAAAAAAAACTGCCTACAAATTCATCCCTTCATTCAAAAAGCATTTATTAAACTCCTACTGTGTGCTAAAGATTGGGCTATGGATTGTGGATACAAAGATAGAATTGAAACAGTCCTTGTCCTCAAGCAGTTTCCATTCTATTTGGGAAAAAATGGTCACACACGCAAATTAAATATAAAATATATGCAAAGTACATACAAAGTAATATCCAGGGAAGATGGCACTAGCACCTATGGAGATGAGGACAGGTTTCACTCTTGTCTTTGAACCTAGTTCAAATTCAGCATCAGATACTTATTAACTTTGTAACCCTGAATGAGTCACCTAAATTCTGTCTGCCTCAGTTTTTTTTTTCTTCTGTAAAATGGGAATGATAATAGAAACTTCCTCCCAGGGTTTTTCTGAGGGTAAAATAAAATATTTGAAATGCTTTGCAAAACTACAGAAATGCTAGCCATTGTTGTTGTTGGTACGGCCATGCTTCTTGAAGGCAAAGGGTCTTTCTCTTTGGTATTTATATCTCTAGCATTCAGCATAATCCCTGGGTCATAATTAGTGCTTCTTAATTTATTTATTCAGCGATAGGTTTCCTAGGAAGTGTCCCTTGAGTTAAGTTTTGAAAGAAACTAGGTATTCTATGAGGCAGAAGTAAGGGCAGAATGCTACTCAAGCATGAGAGGCAGATTATACAAAGGGACAGAGGCAACAGATAGAATGACACATATCAGCACCATTTTGAATGGAAGCAGAATATTGGCGGGGGTTATTGGCCCAGGCCTGTCATCCCTGCTACAGGAGAGACTGAGGCTGGTGGATTGCTTGAGATCACATGTTCCAAGCTGCAGTGGTAAAGCCAATCTGTTATCCTAAATCTGGCATCAATATGGTGAGTCCCCAGGAGTGGGGGATGGGGATACAGAAATCCACCAAGTTGCCTAAGGAAGCATGAAAGAAACCAGGTAGGAAAGGAAGCATGGAAAAAAAGTACCATGCCAATTATCAGTGGGTTTAGGCCTCTGAATGGCTGCTGCACTTTCAGACTGTGAGATAGGGAGACCCACTCCCAGAAAAACAAACTAAGTGCAGTGTTACACCATGAACTTGGAAAGGTAGGCTGGAAGCAGGTTGTTAAGGACTTTGAATGAAAAAACAGGAATTTGTATTTTCTCCTAGGCTCAAGGGGGAACGCTCAGAGTTTCTTGAGCAGAGGAGGAATCAAATTGGATCTAATCTTCCTCAAAAGACTGTAAAAAATTGGGAAGACCAAGGAAAAATGAAGGTTCATTAAAGACTTGCATTCTTGTCCCATGTATTAAAGGAAGGGAAAGGGCATTGGGACATATGTCATCACAGAAGTGGGAAGAAGTTTGAAAAATAGAAAATTCATAATCCTTCCAGCAAACAAATGGTTGGGCTGTGGAAAGGAATGAAAATGAATGGAAAAGGAAACAGATGACAAAAGTAGAGAAGAAAAGGAGAGGAAGCCTCCTGTAGTTTTATGGGAAATGATACAGGAAGGGTAAGGAGGAAGAAGAATAAAAAGGGATAAATGTACATTCTAGTCTCAGTCTTAACTGTGAGATGGTTGGTAAATGGGCAGCCATGCTATCCTTCTTGGTTACAATGTAAGTTTCTCGCTAGTAGGGATTGGTTCGTTCTTTTTACTTGTGTCCTCATTGTCTAAGCATAGTGCTGTACACAAACATACTTGTTGACTGATTGACATTGAGCTCTAGACGTGAGCTTACCTATCAGGATAGCATCCTAATCTCCAACCAAGAAAAAAAAACAACAACTCAATTAAGCTCAGCAGCTACTTTTTGATCACTACAATGCACCTAGCACAGAAGAAGTAGAAGATACACTTCTTTCCTCTTGCTATCCTCCATCTGGATCAAACTGGTGATGATGTTACAGACCATCTCATGAAGTTCCTTACTGACAGAGACTACAAATTCGCTACCACAAATGAGAAGGAAATTGTGCAGTAACATCAAGGGTGTTAGGGTATCAGGAGGTCTGTGAATTCAACCCTCTCATTTTACAGATGAGGTGATTGAATCCAAGATAGATAAAATGACTTCCCTAATGTCACTAAGACAGCAGAACAAAGATTCAAATTCAGTCCTCTGATTCCAAATGCTGAATGCTTTCCCCTGTATCATGTTGCCTCAAAAAAAGCTATGTGCTGTATCCACTTTTTTCTGGAACTCCCTAATAATCAAGTTATCTTCACTGGTAGCAAGAGGTTCAGGTGAACAAAAGCTCTTCCAACCACCTTTTGAAAGCTATGGACTCCAGGAGTAGCAATAAAACTACCTCCAACTCATTCATGAATTGGGACTTTGACATTTTTAAGGATCTGCATACCAACATTTCATCATCTGGTGGGCATTATTATGTGCCCAGGCATGAATTCCAGGTCACTAGACGACATTAGAACCTCCAATACAATGAAAATCATTACCACTGACACATTGGGATGCATGATTCTATCTTAGTTTTCCTGTCTATCTTCTAGGAAATGAGAATCCTAAAGCCAGAGGGTGACGCAACTAAGCCCTCCCTTGACCACTGAAAATGTTTTTAAGTGAACTGTTTTTTTTGTTTCTTTGTCAAAAGGTACAATGGTTGCCAAATCAAGATGAGATCAGCATGGCTTTATTTGCTTTGTTTTGTTGTTTGGGTTTATTTTATTTTATTTCATTTTTGTTGATTGACTCAGGAATTTAAAAAACTGTAATGATGGAAAAGATAAGGAGTCTTAATATGCTAGCTGTAAATATCCTCAAAGTTCTGTAATACATCTTTAAGTTTCTCATTGAATTTTTTTTAATTTAAAACTTTTTTTTCTATGTAATGTCATCTAAGCAGGGAATTTCTAGTGAAACAACTGCTACTAGTTGAAGTTTGCTGACTAATTCAAGTCAGCAAATATTTATGAAGCCCCTAAGATAGTGCTAGATATTATGCGAAATGCTGGGGATCCAAAGACAAAAGACGGAGCCTGCTTTCAAGGAGCTAACAGTCTAATGGAGAAGAAAACATAGAAACAATGATACAAAACCAAAACATATGCAGGATAAATTGGAGATAATCAACAGAGGGAAGGCACTAGCACTGAGTTGTATTAAGTCTGCTCTTAAACTTTTAACCTTCTCAAGTTATTGGCACTAAGAAGTTAATTTGCTAGCACAGTCACGTAACAAGTATGTGTCAAAGATGAAAATGAAACAGATTGTTCTGACTGATATTTCCCTCTCCAAAACTTTTTTTTAATAGTCACTCAATGTATTTTATGATGTATCACAAGTTGTTTGTTTCTCTGAAGGCCATTCTGCTTTGCAAAAGAAAACTGTTAGGTAAATATGTAAAAGGGATGTGGGTAGGGCAAAGTAAGTAGTCATGTTATTTACATGTATATCTGTCATGGCACCAACCCTCACTCTTCCTCTTTATCTGGGCTAAGACTGGTTTGGTCACCTCAACCCAAATGATTTCCAAGAAGGGGAAGCTATATGGCCACCTCTCACTCAAAGATTCCCAAGGATTGCTGTGAGGTGGGGAAGGGGACTTACTACTCATAAGTGTAGCTTCTGACTCCATGAGATTTTCCTTCCTATTTAAATAGTCAGCCAACATAACAGTATTAATTAATTAATTAATAATGAAACATTTATTAAAAATAAGGTAAAAGTGATAAGAATCACAATATAATGATCAACCTGCAATCCTGGATCAAACTCCTGCCAATTCACTTTGTCCTCAGGGAAGATTAGACACACATTTCTTCACATAATCGTGAAGTAGGTGATTAGGGAAATCTGCATGTCCTACCTAAGCAACTCCCAACTCTGAACTGTAGGTCTTAGATGTCTTTGGTTTCTTTAGGGGATAGCAGGTAACACAGATGACATGCTGGACAGAATCACTTCTCCTTTAGACCTTTTTATTATTCTGCAGAGCAAAGTCTCTTCTCTACTACTCTCGTGCTGATGAAACAATCATGCTAGTACTAGGAAATGTGGAAAGAGAAGAGCTTTACCTTGTTATTTTAGAAAACAACAGGCTTAAGCCTGGGATCTACAGATCTTCTCAGGTCTGTTCTCTTAGCTGGGTGATGAGAAAATTTTGCATGCTTTCAGTGAAAAGTGGTCCACTTAGCTTGGGATCTGCAAAACTATGGAGGCCTGATATGTGTCCTTTGAGGGATTTCCCCTCAAAGGCCACAGAGGACAGTGTAGAGCAATCTAGGCAAGTTCTGAAGGATTCCCTCTTTCTCAAGTTATAGATGACAATAGAGAACAAAGTATCTTTCCTCCAGCTAGTTCTGTTTTTTTAATATCTTTTTTTTTTGTTTGTTTGTTCCCCTACCCAACACCTCAAAACAGCCATCCCACTGTATAACCCTTCCCCAGTCTGCTCTCTCCTATGTCCTCCCCCTTGCCCCTCTGACTTTCTGGTGGGGTCGGATGGATCTCCCCACTATGGTGCCTGTATATCTTAATTCCCAGTTGGATATAGTTAATAATAATAATAATTATATATATATATGTATATATTTATATACATACACACATACATTTTTAACATTTGATCATAGAACTCCCAAACTCCAGATTCTTTCCCTTCCTCCCTGGTCACTCCCACTGGAAGGACAAGCAATTAAATACAGGCTGTACATGTGTAATTATACAGAATATCTCCACAGTGGGCATACTGTGAGAGACTGATTATATGTCTCTCTTTCCTATCCCACCCCCCCGCCTTGTTCTATTCTCTACCCTGTCCCTGTTTCTGTCCCTTTACAGAAGTGTGTGCTTCCAGCAACCCTTCCTCCACCCTGCCCTCCCCTCTGTCATCCCACCTCTCATCCCCATCCCCCCTACTCTCCTGTGTGGCAAGATACCCAGTTTAGAGTTTATGTTGTTCCTTCCCTAAG
>CM053586.1:307518730-307563310 GCA_028646515.1 Pseudochirops corinnae | reverse complement strand
GGGCATTCCTGGAAAACAAGCCTGGCGCCACAGGCTCCACGTGACCACATTCAGCCTATTAGGCAACAGAGTATACTTTCAAATATCCAAGGGTCCTCAGAGTCACGTAGCCACTTTAGCAAAGGGCCTAGGGGCAGGGAAGATCTTTAGATTCCCATAACAAAGTGTCAGCTCAAATGCTACTTCTCCAAGTCCTTTTTTGATCCCCATATCCATCTGTTAGCACCTTTAGACAAAAAGATCACCTTGCATTTATTTTGTATATTCCTATATATGCAAATATTATCATTTCTGGTAGAATGTAAGCTCATTGAAAATAGGAGTTGTTTCACTTTATCTTTGTATCTTGACTACTTAGAAGACTTCTGAGTCACTAGAAGTCACTTAATAAATTCTTGTTAATTGATATCACTGGGTCCAATTCAAGAACGTTTTATGAGATTACACTTCTACCATTAATTAATGTATGTATCAGTTTATTCACAACTTCCTAGTGTAGACTTTTGTTACTTTTAATTATTTTGGCTAATTTGATGAGTGCTAAGGAAGAATCTCAATTTTTAAAAATTTGCATCCCTATGATTATTATGAGGATGAATAAATCTTTTTCAAGTGCTTATTAACAATTTGTGTTTCCTCTTTTGAAACTTGCCAGTTTTGTTTTGTTTTGCCTCCATCAGACTGGCAAAAATGAAAAAAAATATAGAAATAGTTACTTTGGGAGAAGGGAAATGTCAGGTACACAGATGCATTATTGCTGGAACCGTGAATTGGCTAAACCATTCTGTAAAAATATTTTGGCATGATGCTAAGATGATGATTAAATATATCCTTTTAATCAATCAATAAATCAATAAATGTTTCCTTTGTATTTTGTTTTTTTTTTTGAGGAGGGAAGCAAGGCAATTGCCAAGGTCACACAGCTAGTAAATGTTAAGTATCTGATGTCGGATTTGAACTCAGGTCCTCCTGATTCCAGGGCCAGTGCTCTATTCACTGCACCACATAGCCACCCCCAGTAAATATTTCTTAAGCACCTATGTGCCAAGCACTGTGCTAAGCACTGGGGATACCAAAAGAGACAAAAAACAGTCATTGCGCTCAAGGAGCTTACAGTCTAATGAGGTAGACACTATGCAAATGAATATGGCAAACAAGCTACATACAGGAATAATTAGAAAATAACAGAAGGAAGGCAGTGGAAATAAGAGGAGGAGGTGAAGGCTTCCTTTCATGCAGAGATTCCACTGGGAGTCAAGTACTCCACCAAGGACAGAAGAAAAATTTCCATATACACAAATACATTTATAGTAATATTGTTTTTGGTAATAGCAAATAACTGGAATCAAATAGATGCCCATCAGTTGGGGGAATTACTAAACAAATTATGATATATGAATGTAATGGAATAGTATTATGTTTTAAGAGATGAGAAATATGATGAACAGAAAGAAGCGCAAGAAAACTTAAAGGAACTGATGTAACGTGAAGCAAGCAGAAAGAGGAAAACGATATGCAGAATAGTTTCAACAATGGAAATGGAAATATCAACAAAAAAATGGAATCTTGTCTAATTATAATAAACAAGCGTGTCTCCTTGAAGAGGTGAGAAAAATCTATGTCCCTTTATTCATCGCAAAGCCGAGGACTATGGGTGTGAAACATGCAATAGCCTGTCAGATTCTGGTGATTAAATTTGCAGAACTGGCTTTTTCCTCTTTGTTATTTATCCTTGGCTGTACAAGTGATGACTCTGTAGGCAGAGAAGGGGGGAAGGATATATTTTGAAATGAAGACAACATGAAAAACAAAAGATAACAATTAGAAAGAAAATTTTTAAAAAGAAAATTGTCTCTGCTTATTCTTTCACTATTTAATTCATTGTAGACCAGGAGGGGTTTTTATAAGATTTCCTTAACAGTTTCTTAAATATTTTAGATGTCAAACTTTATCTCTCATATTTATCACATAATATTCCCCCAATCTGTTCTTTTTTCTTTCTCTTTCAATCTTATACCCTTCTATTGTTGTTTCAACTCCCCAGTCAGTCTGCTTTTTCTTGTTACCATGTAGAGTCCTGTGAATAGGATCTGTGAGAGTTTCATCTTTTGTGTTCAATGACTGAATCAAATTAATCATGTCTTCCTCTTCTCTACCTCAAAATATTTCTCTTTTCTAATCTATCTTCTTTTCTTTTTATATCAAAGGAAAAAGCACAATGCTGTGGGGGAAGCCCACACTGAACTGGCAGTCAAGAGACTGGGTTTCTACTTCTGGTTTTGTCATTAGGTAACTTTGGGACATCTATCAAGTGCCTTAACCTATGGGGGCCTTCGTTATATTATTTAAAATTTTTTTAAAATGGAGCAGCTAGGTGGCACAATGAATAGAGTACGGGCCCTGGAGTCAGGAGGACCTCAGTTTAAAATGGCCTCAAGACACTTAACACTTACCAGCCATGTGACCTTGGACAAGTCACTTAACCCCAATTGTTGGCCTTACCCCCTCCAAAAAATAAAATAAAATAAATTACACTAGGCAACTGCCATGGTCTTTTGAAACAAACACTAAAGTCTACAGGTCTTCTTATTGATATCAGTCCCTCTCACCATTTCTAGAACTTTACTCTCTTTTTCCGTCTGAGATTGTCTTTCAATGTCCTATCAGAATTTTTTTATTCTCTCTGTACACCTGCTGAGATTTCTCTTTTTTTTTTTTTTTTTTTTGCTTTTTGGAGGGGGAAGGCTGGTCAGTTGGGGTTAGGTGACTTGCCCAAAGTCACACAGCTAGTTTTTGTGTTACGTATATGAGGCTGGATTTGAACTCAGGTCCTCCTGACTCCAGGGCTGGTGCTCTACTCACTGCGCCACCTAGCCAACCCCAGTTCCTCCCATTTTGCCCAATTTTTCACTTAATCTTACTGTCTCCTTGAGTAATTGTCCTATTTCCCCCCTTCATTCAAATGCAAAACTTCTGGAATGCTCTATAACTATTGCTTCCACTTCTCTACCAGGGGTTCCTGCAATCTTACTTCTCTCTGTCACTTTCATTCATTAAAAATTCCAATGGTTCCTTAATACCTGTAGAATAAAAATAAACTTCTCTGTTTAGCTTTTAAAGCCCTTCACAACCCGGACCCAATCTATCTTTCCACCCTTATGGTGTATCACACTTCCTTCCTGAATTTCATAATCCAAGCTGACCTTCTCTTTGCCCTTCTCACATAGCACTCTATCTCTTATTTCCTGGTCATTTTCCATGCCCAGATTATACTCTCTCCCCCTTGCCTTTACCTCATAGAAACTCTCTCTTCCTTCAAGAAACAGTTCAACACCATATTCTAAATAGTCTTTTTGAAACTTCCCTGCACTGCTAATGCCCTCTTTCCCATAAACATTTTGTCTTTAATTGCCTTATATTTATTCTGTCTGTATTCTTATACATACTTATAGTCTGCTGAGTAGAGAGTGTTTCATTATTTGTGTACTTGTACAAAGAGCATAGCACTATATTTGACACATAGTAGATAATTGATAAATGATTGTTGATTGATTGATGTTGCTTTGGCCATTGAGATTTTCCTTAGAGGGCTAAAGGCCTCCAACAGTCTGCCTCTCACATAGCTTTCCTGTCTTATTTCATAGTACTTTCCGTCATGTCCCCTCAATTCTTGTCAAACCCGTTTGCTAGTTGCTTCCTGTTAGCAGCACTACGTTTTCTGCAACCTTGCATTTGCATGCTTAGCCTATCATGCCTGTAATATTCACCCTTCTCACCTCTATTTCTTGCAATCCTTAGCATCCTTTAAGGAGAGTACATCAATGAAGGGATCAAGGAAGTGATCATTGAGATGATCAACTGCCTCCTCCTACAAGATGTCCTTTCTGATCCTTCCCACTTGTTAGTGTTCTCTGGCTCTAGGTAGCTACATGGTACAATAAATTGAGCTTAGAATGAGGAAGTCCTGAGTTAAAATCTGGCCCCAACCTTTACTAGCTCTGCGGCCCCGGGCAAATCACTTCATCTCTAGTTTACCTCAGTTTCCTCAAATGTGAAATGAAGAGAATAGCAGTAACTACCTTGCAGGGTTATTGTGAAAATCCAAACAGATAGTATTTGTAAAGTGCTTAGCTTAGGCCCTGGCACATAGTAGGTGCTTAGTAAATGTTTCCCCCCCTTTCCTTTTGAAATTATTTTGTATTATTTTGCCTTTATTTTGCCTTTATTCATCTGGACAGATGTTGTATCCTCCAATAGAATGTTAGATTCTTGAAGTTGGGAACTATTTAATTTTTGTCTTTGTATTCACTGCAGTCAGACTACAGTAAGAATTTAATATGTATCTCTCTAATTGAATTGGATCCATATTAAGTAAATGTATGGATACATTATACAAAATAGTGATCAGTCCAAGTAGCCCCAATGTTTTCAGGAAGAAGTTGGGAAGGATATTTGGCTCAAATATGGCATCATGGGGAACTAGAGAAGGGTGCTATTTGAAAGTTTTTCCTCTGAGGCCCAGAATTTAAGCTTACACCGCCAAGTAAATGAGAGCTCTAAACTCAAGGGAATTCCAAAGACAGGGAGAAGAGCTCAGAAGAGGAAGATGAATTTGTCCCTGAGATCCCAATTTGTTGCAATTTCAAACATTTTATTTAGCCCCCAGGAAAGAGAAAATGATGTATTGCAACTGTCAGGTAAAAAAAAAACAAAGCAAAACACAACAACTTCACTTTCTTCTCTAATTCTCTCTTCTTTTTTTGAGGAAAGATGAAAGTACAAAGTGCTAATTTCAGATCAAGGTAATGAGGAAAATCATTTGAAATTGAAGTAAATAATCACAATTAATTTGATGGTTGATAGCATCTTGCAAATGTAACCATGGACACCATGAAATAAGGGTGGTAGTCATGGAGATATTCAACACCCTCTGGTTCTCAATACTTTGTCTTGAACAATCATAATAATCAGGTGTAGGTATAAATTCACATGAGAAAGACGTCACAAATAGTTCAATGGACAGAGTGGTTAGATTGAGGCCAGCCAAATGATGAAGGTGAATTTTAATATATAAGCTCATAAAACTCATAACTTTCAGAGTATTAATGCTTTATCATCCATAGTGAGTTCCTGAGTATAAAATACTCCTGTCTACACAGCCATCCAGAGGTAAAATATTTAGCCATTACACTGCTACTGGGATATTTGTGCAGACATCCTTAGGTCCTTGTCATGGTCCAACCAATCAGTCAATAAACATTTATTAGGCATCTGCTGTGTGTCAAGCTATTGGGATACAAAGAGAAAGGAGTCCAGGAAGAAGAAATATCCAATGAGCACCTTAACTCACCAATGAAGTTGTACAGAGCAGTTAGCCAAATTTACTGAGAAAGGCAAGGGGTAACTTTCACTGTTAATCTTGAAGAACCAGTGTGGTATTATGGAAAGAAATTAGTGGGCTTGAGCCCTACTTCTGGCACAAATGAGCTGTGTGACCTTCAGAAAGTCACTTCAATCTTCTGGACCTTTTTCTTCCTTTGAAAAAGAGGTGGCTTGACTAGATTATTACTAAAGTACCTTTCAGCTCAGACATTCTGTGCTTAATTGGGAGGGAAGTGATGTTATATTCATGTCCTCTTTCAAAAACAGGAAACAGGGCCAGAGTGAAGATGGCCAAGAAAAGGCAGCTAATCACCTGAGCTCTCCCCCAAACCTCTCTAAACACCTTTAAATAATGCCATAAAATAATTCCTGGAGCATCAGAACCCACAAAAGGATGAGGTAAGTTGATTTTTCAGTCAAAGACAACTTAGAAGGTCAGCAGAAAAGGTATGTTGCACCAGGTGAGAGTAGAGTGCAGGCCACACCAGTGCAGATGGACTCCAGCAAATAAGGAACAAAAAAATATGAATTAGTCTCAGGTCATGGAATAACTCACACAGGATTTTGAAAATACAGTAAGAAATGTAGAAGAAAAATTGGGAAGAGAAATGAGAATGAACCAAGAAAATCATGGGAAAAAAAGTCAATAATTTGGTTAAAGGACACACACACACACACACACACACACACACACACATACACACACACAAGGCCTAATGGTAAAAGAAATACAAAAAGCCAATGAAGAAAAGAATACTGTGAAAAGCTGAATTGGCCATATGGAATAAGAGGCACAAGTCAGTGAAGGAAAAAAAAAGCTCCTTAAAAAGTAGAATTGGGCAAATGGAAAAGGAGGTACAAAAGTTCACTGAAGAAAATAATTCCTTGAAAATTAAAGCAAATGGAAGCTAATGACTTTATGGGAAATCAAGAAACAATTTTAAAAAGCTAATGAATGAAAAAAAAATAGAAGGCAATGCAAAATATCTCACTGGAAAAACAACTGACCTAGAAAATAGATACAGGAGAAATAATTTAGAAATTATCAGACTACCTGAAAGTTGTGATAAAGAAAAAAGAACCTTAACATGATCTTTCAATAAATTGTTAAGGAAACTGTCTTGATATTCTAAAACCTTAGGGTAAAATAGAAATTGAAAGAATCCACCAATCACCTGAAAAAAGATCCCAAAATGAAAATTCCCAGGAATATTATAGCCAAATTGTAGATCCCCCAGGTCAAGGAGAAAATATTGCAAACAGCCAGAAAGAAACAATTTAAGTATCATGGAGTCACACTCAGGATAACACAATATTTAGCAGCTTGGTTAAAAGAACAAAGGGCTTGGAATATAATATTCCAAAGGGCAAAGGAGCTAGGATTACAACCAAGAATTACCTACCCATCAAAACTGAGTGTAATCCTTCAAAGGAAAAATGGATATTCACTGAGATAGAGAAATGTCAAACAATTTCTGGAGAATAGACCAGAGCTGAATAGAAAATTTGACTTTCAAATACGAGACTCAACAGAGGCATAAAAAGTATACAGGAAAGGGAAATTATAACCTTAGTAAGGTTAAACTGTTTACATTCCTACATGGGAAGATGATGCTTATAACTCATAAAAATTTTCTCATTAGTAGTGCAGTTAAAAGGAAATATATATGGAGAGAGAGAGAGAGAGAGGACACAAGTGTGAGTTCAACATGAAGAGATATCTAAAACATTAAATTAAATTAAGGGCTCAGAAAGAGGAATGCCCTGGGGGGAAAGGGAGAGGTAAAATAAGGTAAACTATCATATATAAAAGAGGCAAGAGCAAGTTTTTACAGTAGAGGGGGAAATGAGGAGTTGGTAGGGGTAGGGGAGTGAGTGAACCTTACTCTCAGTATAACTGACTCAAAAAGGGAATAACATACATACTCAGTTGGGTATAGAAATCTATGTTACTCTGCAGGAAAGTATGAGGGGAAGGGGGTAAGAAAAAGGGTGAGAGGTAATAAAGGTGGGGGCAGATTGGGGCAGGTGATAACCAGAACCAAAAAATTTTTGAGGAGGGACTGGGTGAGAGAGAATAGAATAAATGGGGTGGGTAGAGTAGGAAGGAAGGAAATACATTTAGCAATTGTAACTGTGGGGAAAAAATTGAAGCAAATTTCTCTGATAAAGGCCTCCTTTTCCAAATATATAGAGAACTGAGTCAATTTTGTAAGACTATGAATGAGTCATTCTCCAATTTAGAAATGAACAAAGGATATAAGCAGTTTTCAGAAGTAAACAAAGCTATCTAATAACCGTATGAAAAATTGCTCTAAGTCACTATTGAGTAGAGAAATGATAATTAAATAAATTCTGAGATACTTCCTCATACTTATTATATTGCCTAATAGAACAGAAAAGGAAAATGATGAATGTTGGAGAAGATATGTGAAAAATTAAACATTAATGCACTGTTGGTGGAGTTGTGAACTGATTTAACCATTCTTAAGAGCAATTTGGAACTGTTGAAAGGGTTATAAAACCATGCATATCCTTTTGATTTAGCAATGACACTACTAGGTCTGTATCCAAAAAGAGAATAAAAAATAAGAAGGGAAACTATAATGTACAAAACTATTTATAGCAGTGCTTTTCTGGTGGCAAAGAATTGGAAATTGAGAGGATACCCATCAATTGTGGAATGGCAGAACAAATTGTGCTGTTATCGTAATGTAAATACTATTGTGCTATAAGAAATGAAGAGCAGGATGCTCCCAAGAAACCTGGAAAGACTTACATGAGCTGATGCAAAGAGAAATGTACTGTGCACAAAGTAACAGCAATACTGGAAGATGAGATCAGCTGTGAATGACTTAGCTATTCTTGGCAATACAATGATCCAAGACAAATCTGAAGGACTTCTCATGAAAAATGCTGTCCATCCTCAGAGAAAGAACTGACAGTTTCTGAATACAGATTGAAGGATATTTTTTCCCTTTATTTATTTTTCTTAAGGTTGGAGATTATTTTTGTCTATGTTTTCTTTTACAACATGATACATATGGAAATGTTTTTACATGACTACACATGTATAACCTATATTGAATTGCTTGCCTTCTTTTTTTTAACATTACCTGGCACTTAATTTTTTTATTTGAATTCTCTTTTTTGTCTTTATTAATTTGTTTTTTTACTTTTAGTTTACAAAATTCAGTTCTACAATCCCTTGAGTTTCAAATTTTCTCCCTCTCCCTCTACTCCCCCCCCTCCCATGGCAGCATGCACTCTAGTATATAATCTGCAAATATTTTCACATTAGACATTAGACAGGTTGTAAAGAAGGATTGTAACAGATGAAATAAACAATGAGAAAGAAGAAACAAAACCAAATGAGAAAAATAAAGAGAGCAGGTAGTTTGCTTCAATCTGCATTCAAACTCTGTTCTTTCTAGTTATTTCTCTGAATGTAGACATCTCTTGCCATCATGAGTCTTTTGGAGTTGTATTATAACCTTGCATTGTTGAGAAGAGCCCAGTCTATCAAAGTTGGTCATCACACATTCAATATGTCTGTAATTATGTATAAATTTCTCCTGGTTCTGCTCTTCTCACTCAGCATCAGTTTGTATAAGTCTCTCCAGGTAAATATGAAGTCCATCTGCTCCTCATTTCTTATGGCACAACAGTATTCCATTACTTTCATATACCACAACTTGTTTAGCCATTCCCCAACTGATAGGTATCCCCTTAATTTCCAATTCTTTGCCACCACAAAAAGAACTGCTATAAATATTTTTGTACAAATGGGTCTTCCTCCCACTTCTATGATCTCTTTGGGATACAACTCTATAAGTGGTATTGCTGGGTCAAAGGGTGTGCAATTATTTATAGCCCTTTGGGCATAGTTCCAGATTGCTCTCCAGAATGGTTGAATCAGTTCAGAACTCCATCAACAATGCATTAGTGTTCCAATTTTTCACTTTCTCTCCAGCATTTGTCATTTTCCTGTTTTGACATCCTAGTGAATCTGACCAGTGAGATGTGGTACCTCAGAGTTGTTTTGATTTGCATGTTTCTAAACAGTAGTGATTTAGAGCATTTTTTCCATATGATTATAGATATCTTTAATTTCTTCCTCTGAAAATTGCCTGTTCATATCCTTTGACCAATTATCAGTTGGGGCGACTTGTATTCTTATAGATTTGACTTAAATTCTTCATATATTTAAGAAATGAGGCCTTTATTAGAGACACTGGTTGTAAAAATTCTTTCCCAATTTCCTACTTCCCTCTTAATCTTGGTTACATTGGCTTTGTTTGTACAGAAACCTTTCAATTTAATGTAATCAACATTATCCATTTTGCATTTCATAATGCTCTCTAGCTCTTGTTTGGTCATAAAGTCTTCCCGTCTCCAAAAATTTGATAAGTAAACTATTCCTTGCTTTCCCAGATTGCTTACAGTATCAGCCTTTATACCTAGATCAAGCACCCATTTAGACTTGATTTTGGTATATGGTGTTAGATAATGGTCTATGACCAGTTTCTGCCATACTATATTCCAGTTTTCCCAGCAGTTTTTGTCAAATAGTGAGTTTTTATCCCCCAAATTGGGGTCATTGGGTTTATCAAACAGTAGATTACTATAGTCATTGACTGCTGAGTCTCATGTACCCAGTCTATTCCATTGATCCACTACTCTATTCCTCAACCAGTACCAAGTAGTTTTGATGATTGCTGCTTTAAAATACACATTAAAATCTGGTGTGGCTAGGTCACCTTCCCTAGAATATCTTTTCATTAATTACCATGATATTCTGGACCTTTTGTTCTTCCAAATGAATTCTGTTACTATTTTTCCTAGCTCCTTATATAGATAGAGCTAATAATCTTTTTGGTAGATTGATTGGTATGTCGCTAAATATGTAATTTAATTTAGGTAACATTGTCATTTTTATTATATTAGCTTGACCCAGCCATGAGCAGTTGATGTTTTTCCAATTATTTACATCTGACTTTATTTTTGTGAAAAGTGTTTTGTAGTTGTGTTCATATAGGTCCTGGGTTTGTTTTGGCAGATAGATTCCCAAATATTTTATAATGTCTACAGTAACTTTAAATGGGATTTCTCTTTCTATCTCATGCTATGGTATTTCATTAGAAATATATAGGAAAAGGGGCAGCTAAGTGGCACAGTGAAGAGAGCACTGGCCCTGGAATCAGGAGGACCTGAGTTCAAATCTGGCCTCAGACACTTGACACTACTAGCTCTGTGACCTTGGGCAAGTCACTTAATCCCAATTGCTCTGCCCTTCTCCCTCCAAAAAGCAAAAAAAAAAAAAAGACAGACAGAAAGAAAGAAATATATAGGAATGCCGAGGATTTATGTGGGTTTGTTTTATATCCTGCAACTTTGCCAAATTTTTTGTCTCAAGTAGTTTTTTTGCTTGACTTTCTAGGATTCTGTAAGTATATCATAATATCATCTGCAAAGAGTGATAGCTTAGACTCTTCTTTGTATAATTTGATTCCTTCAATTTCTTTTTCTTCTCTAATTGCTACTGCTAACATTTCTAGTACCAGATTGAATAAGAGGGGTGATAGTGGACATCTTTCTTTCACCCCTGATCTTATTGGAAATGCTTCTAGCTTATCCCCATTGCATATAATACTTGCTGATGGCTTTACATAGATGCTACCTATTATTTTAAGGAAAACTCTATTCCTATAATTTCTAGTTTTTAATAGGAAAGGATGTTGTATTTTTTCAAAGGCCTTTTCTGCAACTATTGAGATAATCATATGGTTTCTGCTAGTTTTATTGTTGATATGGTCAATTACACTGATGGTTTTCCTAATATTGAGCCATCCTTGCATTCCTGGAATAAACCCTATCTGATCAAAGTGAATTATTCTTGTGATAAGTTGTTGTAGTCTTTTTGCTAATATTTTGTTTAAAATTGTTTCATCTATATTCATGAGGGAAACTGGTATATAAATTTCTTTCGCCATTTTGTCTCTTCCTGATTTAGATATCAGTACCATATTTGTATCATTAAAAAGAATTTGGTAGGACTCCTTCTTCACCAGTTTTCCCAAATTGTTTGTAGAGTATTGGATTGAATTGTTCTTTAAATGTTTGATAGAATTTGCTGGCAAATACTTCTGACCCTGGGATCTTTTCCTAGGGAGTTCATTGATGGCTTGTTCTATTTCTTTTTCTGGGATGGGGTTATTTAAGTAATTTACTTCCTCTTCAGTTAATTTGGGCAACTTATATTTTTGTAAATATTCATCAGTTTCAGTAAGATTGTCAAATTTATGTGCATACAATTGGTCAAAATAATTATTAATTATTGTTTTAGTTTCCTCTTCATTGGAAGTAGATTCACCCTTTTCATTTTTGTTACTTGTAATTTGGTTTTCTTCTTTCTTTTTTTTATCATATTGACTAATTGTCTATCAATTTTATATTTTTCTCATAAAACCAGCTCTTAGTTTTATTGATTAATTCAATAGTTTTCTTAATGTCAATTTTATTAATCTCTCCTTTGGTTTTCATTATTTCTAATTTTAGTATTTAATTGGGGGTTTTCAATTTTTTTTCTAGCTTTTTTCAATTGCTTGCCCAATTTATTGACCTCCATTTTCTCTAATTTATTCATGTATGCGATCAGGGATATAAAACTTCCCCTAAGAACTGCCTTTGCGGCATCCCACAAGTTTTGTTATGTTGTCTCATTATTGTCCTCCCCTAATGAAGTTACTGATTGGTTCTATAATTTCTTGTTTGACCCACTTATTCTTTAGGATTAAATTATTTGGTTTCCAATTAGTTTTTAGTCTGTCTTTCTATGGCCCTTTATTACATATGATATTTATTGTATCATGATCTGAGAATTATGTATTTAATATTTCTGCCTTTGTGCACTGAATTATTAGGTTTTTATGTCCTAATACATGGTCAGTTTTTGTGTATATGCCATGTACTGCTGAGAAAAAAGGTATATTCCTTTTTATCCCCATTCAGTTTTCTCCAGAAATCTATCATATCTAGCCTCTCTAAAATTCTATTTGCCTCCTTCTTGTTTATTTTAAGGTTAGATTTATCAAGTTCAGAGAGGGGGAGATTGAGGTCCCCCAGTAGTTTGTTTTGCTATCTATTTCTTACTCTAATTCCCTTAACTTCTCCTCTAGGAATCTGGATGCTATACTACTTGGTGCATATATGTTAAGTCATGATATTACTTCATCCTTGACGGTGCCTTTTAGCAGGATGTAGTTTCCTTCCTTATCTCTTTTAGTTAGATCTATTTTTGTTTTTACTTTATCTGAGATAAGTATTGCTACCCCCGCTTTTTTTTTTTTACTTGAGCTGAAGCACAATATATTCTACTCCATCCTTTTACCTTTACCGTGTCCATATCCCCTTGTTTCAAACGTGTTTCTTGTAGACAGCATATTGTAGGATTGTGGTTTTTAATCCATTCTGCTGATCACCTCTGTTTTATGGGAGAGGTCATCCCATTCACATTACAGTTATGATTACTATCTGTATCTTTCCCTCCATCCTATTTCCTCCCCTGTTTATATTTTTGTTTCTTCCTTCTCCCTTCCCCTCCTTAAGAGTTTTCCTTTTGACTGCTGCCTCCCTCAGTATTCCCTCCCTGTGACTGCCCCTCTTTACCTACCCTTTCCCCTTACTACTACTTCCCTCCCTTCTAAGCCCCTCCCCTTTTATCTTCCTCTCACTCCTCCTACTACCTGTAGGGCACAATGGATTTTTATACTTAACAGAGTATGTTATTCCATCTTTGACCCCAAACCAATGAGAGTAAATTTCATACACTGCTCCTCTCCCTCACTCCTTTGCCTCTATTATAAAGAGTTTTGTGTCTTTTCACATTAGAATCTTAAAATTAACTGATGATGTTGATCCCTCTTTGAACCAGAACCAATGAGAATAAAGATCATATGATGTTCTCCTCCCTCCCTCCTTCCCCTCTACTATAGTGTGTTTTTCTGTCTCTTCATGTGGTATAATTTACCTTTTCCTGCCTCATCCTTTCCTTTTCTCCCATTACATTCCCTTTGAACCCCTTAATAAGGTTTTTTTTAATCATCAGATTAGTTCATTTATACCCACACCCTCTATCTATGTATTTAAATGTCATTTAAATGTCTCAATAATCATATAAATTTCAGTATTGACAGGTATCAGCTTCTCATATAGGGATGGAAACGGTCAGCTCTTATTGAATCCCAAGTTATATGCATGTGTGTATGTGAGTTTGTGTTTTCCTTGTTTACCTTTTTATGGCTTTCTTGAATCTTGTAATTGGAGACCAAATTTTCCATTGAGCTCTGGCTTTTTCATCAGGAAAGTCTGAAAGTCCAAGTCCCTTATTTCATTAAATGGCCCTCTCCTTGCCTGAAAGATTATGCTCAGTTTTGCCAGGTAGCTGATCCTTGGTTGCAGTCCTAGCTCTTTTGCCTTATGAAATATCCAGTTCCAATCTCTCTGATCTTTTAATGTAGAAGCTCCTAGGTCCTGTGTAATCCTGACTATAGTTCTATGATACTTGAATTATTTCTTTTTGGCTGCTCACAGTATTTTCTCCTTGATCTTGTAATTCTTGGAGTTTTCAATTTGGGATCTCTTTCAAGAGGAGTCTGGTGAATTCTTTCAATAAATATTTTACCCTCTGATTCTAGGACTTCAGGAAAGTTTTCTTTGAGAATCTCTTGGAGGATGTTGTCCGGGCTGCTTTTTTCATCGTGGCTCTCTAATGGAACAATAATCCTTAGGTTATTTCTCCTTGATCCATTCTCCAGGTCAGTTGTTTTTCCAGTGAGATATTTTGCACTTTCTTCTAATTTTTCAATCTTCATATTATTTTTTGACTGACTCTTGCTGCATCATAGAGTCCTTAGTTCCACTTTGACTGATTCTAATTTTTAGTGAATTATTTTCCTTGGTTAGTTTTTGAAGCTCCTTTTTTAGCCAGTTAGATTTTGAACCCCCTTCCCCAGTTCACAAATTTTACTTTTTAGGAATTTGTTTTCTTTAGTAAGATTTTTTCCAAATTTTGTCACTGTAGATTTAGATGTATTTTCTACCTCTCTTTCTACCTTTTAAAATCTTTTTTGAGCTCCTCCAAGAATGCTTTTTGGGCTTGAGACAAGTTCATATTTCCTTCTGTGGTCTCAGATGTGGATACAGAGTCCATGGTGTCTCCTGAAAGTGATTCTTCTCGTCCACAATAATAGGATTCAATCATCTTTGGTCTTCCCTTTGCAAGTTGCTTCTGGCTGATTTTGATTGCCTATTTGCTGACCTTTAAAGTGTATTTCTGCTTCTGGGGTATAGAGGGCTCTGACTGATGCTTCTCAACCTGGGAGCTAGGTGCCTGGTTGTTGACTTTGTGTGCTGTAACCTCTGGGTGTCTAGACTGAGGCCAAGGCTGGTGTTTCTCCTAAGTTAGGTAGGAGTGGTCTGGCTGCTTCAGATTTCCCCCTCTATGTCTCTGAGCTACAGGTCAGGCAGGCTCAGAAGCTGGCCACCAGCAGAGCTGGCATGTGAAGATTCCCCTGGTGTTGCTAAAACCCACTTGGGCTTGTGTTGTTAGTGCTTGCTGGGTCCACCATCCTGGGCTTTGGAAGGTCCTGCTGGTCAGCTGAGGTGGGGCTTGTTGGGATGCCTCCTGCCCTTCACTTCAGACTCCTTACTGCCTTAGTTACCCCCTTTCTCTGTGACTCCTACACCTAAGGCTATTTCCACTATTTCAGGATTTTACTCTGGGTAGGGCATTTATCTCTGGGTTTTCTGGGTAAGGGAGGGGGAATCAGAGGAGCTAGGGAATCACTCCGTCATCTTGGCCTCTGGAAATTCAGGTAGGTGATTTCCAAACTTCCAGGCTGTGGTCTGATAGTCCCAGGAGAACCACTGTTGCTGCTGCGGGCCCTGCACTCTCTCTTACCCAGTGCCAACCAACCAATCTTCTGTCCTGAGGTGAGGCGGCTGAAAATGGACTCAGGTGAGTCTGCTGGCTAGGGCTCCTTCTCACTCTGCTGTAGTTTGCATTCTCATTGCCCCTGTGTGCTCCTTGATCCCCCTGTCCAGACCTATGTGGGCACTTTCCTGGCAATCTGCCACACTCCATCTCCCAATGGATTCTGTCACTTTAAAATCTATTCAGATTCACTTTGTAAGGTTTAGTGATGGAATACTTGGAGGAGCAAAGAAATGTTCCTGCTTCCATTCCTCCATCTTGGCTCATCCTTCCAAATGTAAACTTCATGAGTGAAGAGAGCATATTTTTGATTTCTTTGTATCCCCAGCAGGTAGCCCAATGGCTGGCATATAACAAACCCTTAAAAATATTTCTTGTTGCTTTTGGAAGATGGTGAAAAGTGTGTTGGGTACAAATGGAGCCTGGAGTTACCAGGCTTTTTTAGGATCTGCCTGATATGCTATTAGTAACTAGGCCTTGGTGGGCAACAGAACCAGTCAAACCAGAGACTATTGGGGCCTCTAGATCAGAGATGCTGGGGATGTTCAAGAGGGTTCTTGCAGTGAGATGAGGAAGTCTGGACAGGTAGAATAAAGATCAATCATCAAAGTTCTCAGCAGGTCAGTAGGCAGTATCAAAGAGGTCCTCTGATAGACATAAATTGGAGGGACATGTATTGTACAATACAAGGGAAGTAATGTATTATAAACCTACATAGTATGTATGATCCAGAGTGTGAATTGTATTTGTAGCATTTCTTTAACAAAGTAACTGTGAGACTCATATGAAATAATTCATGTAAAACAAGCTTTGCAAAACTTAAGATGTTATGTCATATATTATTATTATTATTATTATTTTAACAAATATTCATCAAGCACATATTACGTACAAAGCATCCTGCTTTGGGAAGGGTATCAATCAAATCATCAAGTGATTTACAAGTGCCTTCACTGAGTAAGTTATTGTGCTAGGAGTGAGGTCAAACCAGACTGGTTTATTCGAGTGAGAGCAGGGACTATCTTTAGATTTTCTTTACATCCTGAACACTTAGTATAATGCCTGACAAATAGTAGGATTTAATAGATGCTATCAACTATTGCTATTCTCCAAAGATGACATTTTGTGTTCAGTCCTTGTATCTTGGCTTGTTTGTTTCCCTTTCTCTGAATCACTCTCTTCATGAGGGCTCAGCAAAGGATCATGGGATCATAAGTTTAGAGCTTGAAGGAACCTTTGAAGCCATTGAGTCCAATACACTCATTTGACAAATTAGCAAACAAGTAGAGAGGTTAAGTGACTTGCACATGGTCATTGGAAGACTAAGTGTCACTTCACTAGAGACTATGACGATGGTAAATAACATTTACATGCTTATACAAACCAATATCATAGAAGTTTGAATTAGAAACCACAGAGACCATCTAGTCCAGTCCATACCTGAATGATGAAGATGATGATGATGATGAGAAGCAGTAGGAGGAGTTAGAGAAGGATGGTATGGTAGCAAACATTTATTGTTGTTTAATTTATTTTCAGTTGAGTTCAATTCTTTGTGACGAATTTTCAGTTTTCCTGGCAGAGATACTGTAAGGGTTTGCCATTTCCTTCACCTCAGAGGTAGGAACTGAGACGAACAGGGTTAAATGACTTGTCCAGGGTCCCATAGCTAGCTGGATTTGAACTCAGGTTTTCCTGAGTCCAGGCCCTACATTCTATCCACTGTGCCACCTCACTGGCCCAGCAAGTATTTATATGGGATTTTAATGTTTGCTAAGTGTTTTACATACATTATTTCATCTGATCTTCACAATAACAGTGTAGTATCCTTTCCCATTTGACAGATGTGGAAACTAAGATACAGAGACTGAGTGACTTGGCCAGGGTCTACATTACTCATGTAGAGAGTAATAGTCTGGGATGAGATTCAAACTGAGGTCTTCTTCAGTCCAGCATCCTTTCCACCATATCACACTGCCTCTGTTGGAAAAGTTCTCCGAAAACATCTAGTTCAGTTCATATATGAAGAGGATTCCCTCCGCACTGACTCTGATAAGTAATCATTCACTCTTTGCTTAGGAATCTCCAGTGAAAAGAAACTCACTACCTCCTGAGGGATTTGATTCCTCTTTTGTATAACAATCAGAAGGATTTTTTTGTCCTCCTTCCTACTTTAATATTTTAGGCTTTATAAAATGCTTTACAGTGAGAGGGTTCTGGAAAGATGGTAGAGGAGGTCAGAAAATTCCAACCTCTCCAGATTTCCCCCTACAAAAAAGATAAAATAGTGTATCAGAGCTGATATAGAGTGGCAAAAATAAATAAGAATAGGGACAGAACAGGGGTCCTCCTGAGACAATCAGAGAAGATCTCAAGAAAAAGCCCAGGAAGAGGTTTGGTCTCTATGTAAAATAAACACCTCTAAGCTAGTTCCACTTAAACAACAAGCTGTGAGTGCCTTTGGGAGGCTTCCTCAGCCCCAGTCCCAGGAACTTTTACCTCCTAGACCAGTGAGGGAGTTGGGTATCTATGCTGAGGAAGATCAAAAGAACCTCTTCTGACAAGGAATGTTAGGTACAGCTATGCTGTGAAGACAGGGCTTGGCAGGGCAAGAAGGAAACAGCACACACCTGGTAAGTGCAGAAGCAGTGGGGTAAGGCACCACTGACTGTGAGCACTTACTGGAGGTTGGAGGTTATGTTTCCAGTTCCAGGCCAAGGGAGAGAACATAAGGAGGATTTGAGGCTAGAGGCACCATTCCCCATATCCCACTGCTAGAGGTGATTAGAAAAAATAAGTTGCTAAAAATAAAAAAAAAAATATGTGCAAAGGAGAAAGAATTTAACCATAGAAAGTTTCTGTGAGAATAGGGAAGACTGGTGTTCATCTTCCAAGGAGGATACTGAAGAAAAGAAACCCTCTTCTCCCCCAAAGGGTAACATCAAATAGTAACCTGCCCAAAAAGAATACATAGAAGCACTCAAAAAAGATTTTGAAAATCAAATGAGAGAAGTGGAGGAAAAACTAAAAAATAAGCAAACAAACAAAAAAAAACAAAATAACAATCCAAGAAAAACAAGAAAATTATGAAAAGAAAGTCAACCAATTAGAAAAGGCGATCCAGAATCTTAAGGAAGTAACTGACTTCTTGAAAGTCAGAATTGGGCAAGTGGAAGCCAGTAAAGTTATAAGAGGTCAAGAAATAATAAAGCAAAATAGAAAAAAATGAAAAAAAATAGAAGAAAATATGAAACATCTCATGGAGCACAAATCAAGAAGAGCAAAAATAAGAATAATTAGACTACCTGAAAGCTATGATCAAGAAAAGGAATCTTGATATAGTAATACAAGAAAGAATTGAAGAAAAGTGTCCTAAAGCATTAGAATGAGGAAGAAAAGTAAAAATAGAAAAAACCACAAATCACCACTTGAAAGAGATCCTACAAGAGAAACCTACAAGGTTAGCATATCCAAATTCTGAAACCCCCAGCTGAAGGATAAAATATTATGAGCAACAAGAAAAAAATCAAGTATGCTGGCACCACAATTAGAATCACATAAGACCTAGCAGGGGCAACACTAACAGACTGCAGGTTTTGGAACACTATGTTTTGAAGAGCAAAATAATTGAGGTTCTGACTGAAAATATATACCCAGCAAAGTTAAGTATAATACTGAATGAAAAAAAAAATGGACATTTAATAAATTGTCAGATATTCAGGATTTTGTTTAAAAAACAAAAACAACAGTAAACTTGAACTTAACAGAAGATTTGACATACAAGAGCCAAAAGAAATATAAGATACATACCAAAGACTAATTACAAGAGACTCAGTAAGGACAGCCTGTTTACCTTTTTTATGAGGAAATGTAGAAACAGATGTCTAAGACCGTTATTAGTAATTAGGTAGTTCATAAGAAAGATTGGGGTAGACCTGAGTATGATATAATTTTAAAAAGTAAAACCATTTAGGACAGCTATAAAGAGTAATTATCTCATACAAATGAAGCATGAGGAGAAGAACCAACACAGATGCATTAGATAGGAGAAGAAGGCTGGTAATTCTAGAAATCTACCTTCATCAAGAATGGGTTCAAGAGGGAACAATACATATATATATCTAGAAGAGTATAAAAGTCTTCTAAATTCAGAAAGAAATAAAGGGCTAAGGGGACAGGGAGAAGGGAGAGGATAAGGGAGGAATCTTTAGAGGGGAAGGTAAAGGAATAGATAAAAAGGGGTATTGAAGGGTGTTTAGATTAATATGAATGGGAGGATAAGGGAGGGATCCTTGAAGGGGGAGGTACATTAAATAATAGGAGGGCAAGGTAGCACATAGAAGTAAAATAGAAGAGTCAGGAAGGATAGGAAATAAGAGATAAACACAAACATAAAATAAAGATCAGGAGTAGAATTTGTTAGGGGAAAAACAGCAGGGATGGTGATCATGATCTCAGACAAAGTTAAGGCTAAACTAGATTGGATCAAAAGAGAAAAATAGGGAATCCATATTTCAGCCATACTCATCAATGTTGTTTTGAACTGTTTTAAAGAACTGGACGATATAAGGTTGGAATATTGCTGTGGTGTAGGGAATAATATGTAGGTGGACTTGGAAAAATTTGGAAAGACTTGCACTAATGAAGAAAGAAGTTATCTAAGAGGAACAGAGAACCAATAAGTAAAGTACAATCTTACATAGATGCATATGGATGTATATGTCTATATGAGTATGATTATAGATATCAAAGTGTATACATGTGTAAATGTATGTGTGTATGGATATATGAATATCTCTGTATATATGTATATATATGGGCATGTGCATACATGTACATATGTGTATATATGCATGCATGTATAATCTCCATGCTTAATTGTAGTCTTCTGGGGTGGAGGAAAGAAGAGGAAAAAAGAACAAAGTAAAAATGCACAGCAGAGAACAAAAGAAAACTTACAAAGAAGCAAAGATGGACCGCTCTCAACACTATGTGTAGCATTTATTATATACATTGTCTTGAAATGGAAATTAATTGCTGTATATTTTGAATCTCCTCTCAAGTTCTGCTGTGTTCACGGCAATGTTTTTTCCCCCTTTTCTTATTTTGTTTTAGTATTTTAGCTTTAATATTTAAGTTTGTTTCTTTTTTTCTTTTCTGATTTTGTATTGAAGTTCAAATTTTTAAAAAAATTACAAAAATGCTTTACACATACCAGGTAGTGACAGGACACAGTAGATAGAGTGCTGGATTTAGAACGAAGAAGACTTGTGTTCAAATCCTGCCTCAGTCACTAACTATGGGATCCAGGTCAAGTCACTAAACCTCATTTTCCTCGTCTATAAAATGTGGGTAATAGTATCACCTACCTCACAGGGTTGTTGTGAGTATCTAATAAGGTAATACATACCTAAAATGCTTATAAGCCTTAAATAACAAGATAAATTATAATTATTATTATCTCATTTAGTTCATATAATAACCTCCTTAGGTAGGGAGGGGTTGCAAAAATTTTTGATCCCAGAGATTAAGAGGCTTGTCCAAGATTACATACCACGTGACTAGAAAATCTGGATCTCTGAACCAGATCTTCTCATTCCAAATGGAGTAAGACCCTCACTGCTGAATAATTAAAAAGCATTTATTTCATGCTATATCAGGCATATAACATAAACCTACACCCCACTCCACCCCACAACTACACATACACACACACACATACACACACACACAACATACATAGAGTCAATGGACTTTAGAAAAGGAAACGTTAGCAACTCAAGGAAGTGGCATCAGTACTATTTACTCTTTCCTTTTCACATGTGACTGATTGAATCAACTGTATGCTTCTTGAAGGCAAAGAAGGAGGTGGGGTGTCTACATTCATTCAGTGTGCATCATTCTGCACCCTTCCCAATAAACACTGAAGAGTAAAAATGCATTTTAATTGGTCTACTTTAGAAACATCAGATGAACTTATTCTGCTAATTAATTGGCTGATCTCGCATTTCACTTTGTCAGGTTATTATTTCTCCCTTTAGGGCTCCAGAAAACACCACTGACAGTTCAAATATTTCTTCCTTAATTATACAGACTTATATTTAACATAATCTTATTGTAATTATTATAATATAACTTTTACTGAGCACCAGGCATGTCGTAGGAGCAGCTGAGAAGAGAGCATTCATCTTGTCCCCTTCCTAACTTATACTTTGATTCAGTGCTCAACACTCAGCTGAAGGTATACTTCAGCTGACAGAGGACATTCTCCAATTAGGTTTAATTGGTGAGGCATTAAACCAATTTTATGTGAGTGGTCCATAAACATTTTATAACATTGGATCAGGCTTCTTTTCGACCAGCCAAATATTATTCAGTCAATTGACCTAACCTATCTCCCCTGATAGCTTCTGTATAGATTAACTTCAGATGTAGAAAATGCATTGAAATAATCATCTCTTTTGCTCATATTTCCATTTAAAAACATATTTACTTCCATACAATACACATAAAACTTTGTTTGTTGCTCTTTTATGCACTGACATGTCATTTTTAATATAGTTATTTGTGTATATTTCACATGTGCATTTCATTTGTGTATATGTTCATTTCAATCCATTACAAGATGTTAACTATATGAGAGCAGGACTAGTTCTTATGATAACACAGTTTCTAATACAATGATCTGCACAATGCTTACCTTTGAATGAAAAAATTCTAACGAATTATCACAAAAATTATATGATTCAAGCCTCAGTATCAAAAATTGGATTGGTTACATTAAAACTTTCCATCATGCTTCCCAGCCAAGATGGATGAGAAGACTTGCTTCTCCTCAACATCTATGTCTTTATACTTTTTCTCTATCCATTTATGTCAAGTATTCTTACTAAATGCTTTTTCTCCATAAATTTCTTCCTTTCTTAATACATTTATTCATTTATACATCATACATTCATTAATAAAGAATAATGAAACTCAAAAGGCTAATGGTAATCATTACAAAGTAAGAAATAGCTTTTTTGTTCTTTATATTTATTACAATAAGAATCAGTTGAAAGACTGGGGATGTTTAAGTTTAAAAAAAGAGATTACAAGTATGTGCTTGTGGGGGAGAGAAGTTTTGCATGATAGCTGTTGTTAACAAGCTAAAGGACTTTGGGAAGCTAGGTAGCACAGTGTATAGAGCAACTGGCCCTGAAGTCAGGTAGACGTGGTCAAATCCAGCCTCAGGCACTTGCTAGTCGTGTGACACTGGGCAAGTCCCTTAACTACAACTGATTAAAAAAAAAGAATCCAAAGGACTTACATGAAAGAAGACTTAAACTATTCTCAGTCAGTAAGTCAGTCAACAGTCATTTGCCTTAAATTCAGGAGTGGGGAAACTGCAGCCTCCAGGCCACCTGTAGCCCTCTAGGTTCTGATGTGTGGCCCTTTGACTGAATTCAAGTGGAAGCAATAAATAGTAGTTACCAAATTAGGCTAAAAACATCCCAACATTTAGAGGTATTAGAAAGTGGCATGGGATGCCACAGGCACTAGAGACCTTTGAGCAAAAGTTTTATTACTACTTATCAGTCATGCTGTAGTCGAAATGCTTTTTTTTTTTTCCCTATATTGATTAGATTAGGATCTCTTTCAACTCTGACATTCTGGGATTCTCTGAACATTACATACAAGGTGAATACTGTATCACAATTCTGCATGCATTGAAGGTGTTCAATAAATATTTCTTAGTTAATTAACATTCTCTTATCCTGTAACTTAAAATCAGTCAAATGGATCTATGCACCTGTGTTTCCCATGACAGCTCAATATTTTGATGGATCTGTGATCTCCTGAACACGGATATTGTTTCCACTGAGATACATCAGAATTTATGCAGTCTTTGTCCTCCTGTGTGACTTGAATTCATGCCTTCCTATCAATTCCCCCTCACATGGTGAAAGTTGTTCTCTGGGACTTTCCCTGGGTTAAGAATGAGCTATTTGGGCTGTCTGTATGTTATCCTTCACTCAGGCCACACGCTTGGTCAACTGATACCTTTTATTTTACCACAAGCAGGAAAGTTGAACACTGAGTAGCACAGTAGACCTGGAGTTGGGATGACTCGAGTTCAAATCCAGGGTTTGATATTCACTAGCTAAGTAACCCTAGGCAAGTCATTTAACCTCTATCTGCCTCAGTTTCCTTCTCTGTAAAATGGGGATAATAATAGCATCTACTTCACAGGGTGGTGTAATGGGAATGGGAATTTGAAGATCTTTCCTGCCCCTTAATAGACTTGGGGGGTGGGAAGTTTGAAGACCTCCCCTGCTTTGAAAGTAAACTCTGCCCCCTAGTAGGCTGAATGTAATCACATGGAGCCTGTGATGGAGGGGATTTGCTGAAGGGAAGCAGAGCCCACAGGAAGCTTCCCTGCTATGAAGATAAACTCTGTCCCCTAATAGTCTGAATATAGTCACATGGAGCCTATGGTGGAAAGAGTTTGCTGAAGGGAAGCAGAGCCCACAGGAAGCTGGGAGTCAGAGCCAGAGAGAGGGTGGGAGAGAGAGGATGCTCAGGCAAGGAGATAGAGAGGTTTGTGAGTAAATATTGATCTTGTATTGATCTGTGGGAAGGCTGATGGATGCTGTGGCTCTCAGTTTTATTTTGGCTTTTTAATATCTTTGGCACTATGATGGAATTGGCTTATTGGTTTTGGGATTCAATTTTCTGATGTCTAAATAAAAGCTTCAGTTCTGTCCTCTATGGAGAGTTTGGTATATTTTGTGATTGAACGCCATGCAATATTTATAGTCACAGTCTTGATCATGATCATAGGTGCTGTAAATATTGCATTGGCACTACAGGTTGTTGTGAGGATAAAATAATACTTGTGAAGTGTTTTGTAAACTTTAAAATGCTATATGCATGCTAATTATTGTTATTTCTTTCATTCAAGTTCAATTCTTCTAAATTATACATTCAATGAACATGAAATAAAGGAAAAATTTGACACCATCAATAAAGGCTGAAAAAAACTGGTCACATGACTCTGAAGACACATACTTGTCACAGTGGTGGCAGGATGATGGCTCTTATGCCTCTGCTTTTGTATTTATTGTCTAATCAAGCTATACTTCTTTGATGGCCCATGGCCCTTTGCTAGATAGTCCCTTCACTTGGCCTTTAAAACAACAGGTATTAATTGTTTGCTTTTTTTTTTATGTCATGGACCCCTTTGATCAAGTCAAATTCTGGTGAAGCCTATGGATTCTTCTAAGAATAAGGTTTTTAAATGCATTCTCATTTCCCACTAGTTATAATGCTTTTGGACTTCTTTGTACTTCTCCATCATGCCATCATGCACCAGGAGCTCCATCATTAAAAAATATCCTCAATCTCCAATATCCTATTGGTCTTGGTACTTATATTTGATCAGAAACCTCTGATTGGAAGGCAGAACCATAGATTCCAAAACCTCTATTCTAAGAGAAGGCTCAGGATAGTTATCTCACAACTTTCCATGAGATGCACTGCTTTCGAACTTTTCCATCAAGCCCCTGGCCAGGTTGGCTTCTTTCCTCCCTTCCTCCCTTTGAAGTTTCTTTTTGAGTGTTGTCTTCCTTTGAGGACAGGTACTGCCTTTCTTTAACTTACATTTACAAATCCCCAGTATAAAGCTGGCATAATGAATACAGTATACACATTTATATATGTATCCCACAGTCTCTACCTCATAATATGGACTACTTAATAAATATTTATTAACTGCGTGACATTAAATAAAATACATAGGATGCAAAAAAGAACCAATTATACTGAAGTATCATTATCAAAATTTTAAAAAGAGTAACAAATTACTTCATAGATCCCAGGTTAAGAACTTTTGTTAAATTCAACTGGCTCCAGAGTCTGGAAAACCTAAAACAAATGGATTATGTGACCTCAAGATAATCACTTAACAGTTCAATGCTTCTGACATGTCCAACAAGTACAGATCTGCCCTGCATCAATGTTGGCAGAAGAAGGCTCCTCATTGGGACTTTGCTATTTTAATGAAATCACAGGTCCAGGAAGAAAAGAAGGAGGAGAAAGGGAAGGGAAGAGAAGGGGAGGGAAGGGGATAGTATTTCAAAGACTGGTGATTTTGTATGTGTACCCTGACCCAACAAAAAACAAAACAAAACATATGCTGGTTCTTAGATGACAGTCACACAAGTTTGTCAATGAGACCATAGTCAAAGTCTTTTCATCTTGATTAATCTACCAACTTGGGAGCTTAATTGGCCAAGTCCTTTGGATCCACAGCCACTTCCATGTCACAAGAAACCATTAGAAGAATCTGTTTTATGGCTTTTGTGAACTGCATTATTTCCTCATAGACTTAGTGAGACAGTGGTTTTATAAAGGTATATCATCAAATCCCCCAACTGTCTATTTGAGCATGGACTTCCTTTTCTATTTATCCCTCTAACCTACTATGTATCATTTTCCTTTATTTCCCTTGATCAAAGTCATGACTACAGACTTTATTTGCACATCTTATGATATGAGACAGAAGGGAAGAAATTAGCCATGGGTCAAAAGACAGAGGCAACAGAAAAAGAATGTAGGGGTTCAGCCATCACATAATGAATTTCAGATGAGAAAATTGACAGAGCAAGGGAGACCCTTAGGGAATCAAATAACATATTTAAAGTAATTTGCAGGCCTGAAAAGGCTACATAAATTCTAGCTATTACTATTGTAATTATTATTTCTAGTAATCCCTGACATGACAAAGAAACCAGAAGTTAACATTCTGTTTGATGTCTATTTTTCCATTTCATAATAAAGAGAAATGCTTATCAAAGCCCTCCCCGAAAAGAAGCAGATTGGGAAAACTGGATTGGATTTCAAAAGGAATAGTTCAATTAATCTGTGTTGCAGATAGATTAGAATGACAATGCTCCTGTGTCCAAGTCAAGGTGAGCCTTAGATGAGACCACACAAATCAAGAGGAGAGGCCATTTAATACAGTTCTGAGTCACAGAGGATTGACTTATAAGAACCACTAGCTCTGTCTCTCTATCAACTTTTGCCCAGGGACCTGAAAGTATATCACAGACATTACCAAAACTCCCTGTGAGCTGGGGATCAAGGACAAGTATTATTTTACAGATGGGAAACCTGGCACACTGAAGCTGTGAATAAGCCGAGGTCCCATCACCAATCGATAGCCCAGTCAGAAACAGAATGTAGGTAAAAATAATAACAGTTCATTTCTTCTTTTTTTCTGACCATTCTTTCTAATCATTCCCCTGATGGATCAGATCCTGTTTCCCAAGGCCTGTTTTAAAGGCCAGCACTTCATTATCAGGGACCTCCCCTTCCTGTCCACTAGACAAGTGGGTATGCACAGGCTATCCATTGATCTGAATGAAGTTGTTTCTATTCCAGACACTATCAAGGGGGTGGTGGACTAAAAGAATGAACTTATTAGGATGGAATATTTTCAGACAATGAGGCAACTGTGCTTCAAATTCACCCACCAATTTTCATGGAGATCTTGTTCTTGATCTTTTCCCATATTGTAGATTTTCAGCCTTGGGGACTTGGTCAATCCAACACGTTTTGCTGAGTACCTATTCAAAAAACAGAACATTCTGCTAGGTTCTGTAGGTATATAAGTAGTATTCAACAGTAGCCTTTGCTCTAAAGGATCCCTTGTGCTTAATCCATAGTAGGTGTTCAAAATATTTTCATTTTTTTCTCTGTAAACTACTGCCTTGCACATAGCAGTGATTAAAAATGCTTGTGGGATGGAAATACTGAATTAATAATTGACCACATTTATAGAGAACTTTGTGATTCAAAGAGAATTTATTTCACCCTGTGAAATAGGTATTCTGTTTGTTTGGTTTTTTTTCCAATGGGGAACTTATAACCCAAACGGGTATACTTAGTATCGGAAATATAAAGGTATAACTGACTACAAAAGGCAGTCAGTATATGATTGTTTCACGTTCTATGGTGTAGACAGTCAAGGACAGAGGAGTTCAGAAGATGGAGCAGCATGGATGAGCAAAGAAGACTTCACAGAAGTAGACCTTGGTCTGATTCCTGAAGGATTTGGTTTGTCAGAAGAATGATAGGTACAGCCAAGCCCATCCTCAGAGTAAAATCACTTCCATACAACTGTAGCATATTATGAAAAGAACACTGAACTTGGAGTCTGAAAGCCCAGAGTTTGAGTCTTGCTCTTGTCATCTGATAGCTGTGTGTAGCCTTGAGTTACTTATAAAGTATCTAAACCTCAGTTTCCTCAGCTAGAAAATGTTATAATAATATCCTCACTATCTACCTCAGAGTATTGAAGAGGAAGGAGAAGTGAGTGCTCAGTGAAGCACCAAGAAGGTTATAACTGTGGGAAGGTAAAATCAAGTATATAACTCTCATTAAAAAAAAAAATCACAATGAATACCTTCTTGGGTCTTTTTATTTTCTGAATTTGGCATGCTTCTATCTCCCTATAATACTAGTATCCAGGGAAACAGAAAGAACTATTTGGAGAGCTGAAGTTAGGTGAAACAAAGAGGTGGGATGGGGAGGGGCAGGGCAGGGCAGGGTGAGTGCAGAAGGAATGGAGGACAAGGGGAGGAGGAAGGCAGAAGGACAGATAGTCTTTTGTTGTTATTTTTCACAGTCCTCAGTTTGTTGCAGGCTACAGCTCTGCTGGCCCAATTCCTATCAAACTATGTTTCTCTTTGTATATAATCCCAGTTGTTGCCTCTGTTTCCATATCAATATATACACGTGTGTATATATACATATAAGTATAATCTCATAAATACATGCTTAAGCATATAAAGATGTATAAGTATATATCTATCTACCCATCTTTCTGTCATCTTTCTGCCTACCTATCCTCTCACATATATCAACAATGTCAGATTATATTTGGGTCTTCGAAGTACTCAGTTTTTAAGAAGACTTCTAGGTACTAATTAAGCTTATCCTCAGAGTAAAATCATTTCCATGCTATTATAGCATATGATAAAAATACCACTGGACATTAGATGATAAATTGATGGATGGATGGATAGATGGATGATTGGAGAGTCATATAAGACAGAAATATGGAAAGATAGATAACATGGAGAAATATGACAAAAGATGGATTGATAGATGAATAGGCAAATGGGGTTGAAAGATGAATAAATAGATAAATAATAGATGGATAGATATGACAGAAAGATGAATAGATGGACAAATAGATAATATGTAGATAAATATATGTGAATTTTTGATGAGTTTCTTCTGTATTCATTATGTTCTTTTTATTCATAGCTCCTCTTTTTTTCATTCCCAGTCAAATAATTTCCCCTTGTGTCTTTAGAATCTAAATCTTAAGAGCTTCTTATCCATCTTGTCCCAATTTCCCCTGCAAAATAGTTGAGCAGTGGTGTCAAACAATTAGAAATGGGGGCCACTAAACAGTTCATAAAGATCTCAGCAGGTCACTTATTTATTTAGGAAATCACACACATTTACATATTTCTTTTTGCCCCCCTTAACATACTAATACATTAAAATCAGATAGGAACTATATTTTCATTTGGTTTGGGCTGTGCTGTGGAGTTTTATGGGACACATGGAGCCAATGACCAACTGTTTGAATCTTCTGTATTAGACCATTAGACCCTATGTGGTCTTTCTCTGAACCTTTTGAAATTTCTCCCAAACTTCTGGGTGCACTTTGGACTCTTTGAGTTTCCTTTCCTTGTCTGACATGAATTCCATGATAGGGATTGGTGTGTTAAGAGAGTGGAGAAGCTGTCTTAAAGACAAGAAGTGAAAGGGTATCAATGGCTGGTCTGGCTCAAGAAAGGTTTAAGAAGTAATTTTACTTAACCAGCTTAGGTCCAGTTGTCAAGCACAAGTCAAGGATCTATGTGGATGGAACTGGAGAACGCTGGCTCTTCTTGGGTGTCCCTTTTCCCCCATGGAGATGTGCTCTGCTCATGACTTTTGCAGAAACTGCCTTCACCATCCTATTTGTCCTTTTTGGAAGCTCTCCAACAGTTCAATGTCTTTAAAATGCAGCATCCAGAAAAGAACAATAGATTATAATCTCCATGAGAGCAGTGACTAATTTTTCCTTTTATTTCCCCAGTGTTTGGTATAGTGGCTGGTATATAACAAGCAATTAACAAATGTTAGTTAACTGACTGAGAACTGATTGAGAACAAAATTTTCCAGATGTATTTGAATAAACATAGACTACAGTGGGCCTAACACTTCTTTGAAGGCTGGCAAAATCTTCATTGTCCCATTGCATTCTGCTTTATGTTTATACTGATGTTTTTATAACCATTGTGTCATTTGATAAAGCAGATATTACATTCCCTACTTCTTATTCACAGTCTTTTTCATCTGTGATACTTATGTGGTAGTTAGCATATGCTTATGTTATATATTAATGTTATTTTTACATTATATAAATATAATATCATATTTATACAATATTTTCATATTTTACAAAAATATTTATTTTGCCTTATGTAAATTATACTTATGTTTCATATATATATATGTATATATGAATATTTTCTCTTTTTCCAATTATACCTTAAGGTTACAGCTTAGAGTTCCTCATCTTCCCAATGCCAAATGCCATGGCTTACACATAGTTACTATTCGAGCAGTGTGTATATATGTGTGTGTATGAATGATGATGATGACAATGAAGCTGAAAAAAGCAACAGGGGCACCTCAACTCCAGTATAAACGTGCTGCAGGTTTGTTTTTCTATCATATAGAACAATGTTTGGGAAGAAGGATCATGTGGCCCTATATCCCTGAGTCAACAAGTTCAATTGGTTAGAATCTGTTGCCAGTTAGACCAAGGTAAGGGCTCAAACCCCTACTTTTACAAGAAGCATTTCTGGTTTCCCCTGACTCTTACCTCCAGTAACTTCCCTCTGAGATTACTTTTCATTTACACTGTATATATCGTAAATGTACATGGTTATATAAATGTTGTTTCCTCTAAAAGTATGTGATTTTCTTGAAGTAAGAGATTCTGTTTTTGTGTTTTGCCTTTCTTCACATCCTCAGTGATTTACGTGATATCTTGTACACAATAAATGTTTATTGACTAACTGAATAACTGATCATAGAAAACAGCCTGGGGTATTATTATACATCTGTCCCAGGGTCACACAGGCAGACTGTTAAGAGCTGGTACTTTAACTTTTATGTCTATGTGGAGTCTCCAGAGCAGACCTTCAGAAAGGGATTAACTCCATTTCCTTGGGGGGCTAATCTGCCCAGTTTGGGGGCCTGAGCTAGGTGGTTCATACATTATTATACTTATTTGACAGAGTAGGCCAATGCACCTAAGGAGTTCGAGCTACTTGCCTAAGGTCATATATCTCACATGCCAGAACTAGGATAAGACAGGGACATAAATAATGGTCATGGTATTTCAGCAGTACTATGTGCACACATGAAAGGGAGCTCTACATGGCCCAATCAACTTTGTTTTCTAGAAGAGAGATCCAATTGGACATTGAGTCTCCCTGTTATCCTGGCTCTTATCAATTGTTGGAAGAATAAGGGCAGCTGCAGCACCCAGGGAAGGTTCTATCCCAAGATTAACCCAGATAAATGCTCAGAGTAGGGATGGTTTCATTAGTTCCATGTTGATGTCCATCCAAAGCAGATGTGTCTGACACAGCTGCTGGCTCTTCACCTTGGTAATGAGTCTTGGGTTCCCAACTGAGGGCTTCTGATAATATGCAGTTTAAGAAACAGCTGAAAGAGCACGGCATTCTGTGATATAAGTGACATCAACCAATTTTCATGTTATTTAAAACACATGATATGCCATTTTGGTAGCACTTCTGGCTCACAAATTCGTGCATGGAAATGATGCTGGAGGTGAATGTCAAGTATGAGCTATCAAAACCTCCTTGTGATGTCCCCAAATTGCCTAGAGAACAGCTAATTAGGTTCAATGTGCCAGCTCTGGAGGGATTTTTATATTATTTTGGGTGACCCAAGGCTAGAGACTGGAAAGTGGGATTTAATGTAGACAAGTGTTAAATAATGTCTCAAGGCGGTGGACCCATATGGAGAGCTCAGTATGTGAAATGACAGAACTGGGGGCATGAGAAACCACATAGTCTTATACCACTGACAGTAGGGCCAGGCAAATTTTGCAGAGAGAAAATATTCTCTTTGGGACCTTCTTTATTCCCAAGGTTGCCAGGGGCTTGTGATTTATCTAGTTGGATGGTTAGGATACTATGATGTCTTCAGGAAAAATGCTGACTTTGCCAAATAAATTCTTTATGGAATAGGTTAGGGGTTAAAAAAAGTGGGGGGAAGCATCATGCTAATTAACTTAACAATGGGGAGGATTGCTTCCATTGCTTCTCAAAGGGAATAAAGAGGCCACAGGTCAATTTGGGATCATCATGCTTGGCTTCAGTGTTTGGCTAATTTCCTTCTGCCACCACCTAAGGAGGTGAGTCTGGGTTTGAGGTTCACCACCTTTACTTTGCATTTCTTCTGTAATCAGTCAATTAATAAATAAAAATTGTATTAAATGTCTACCATGTGCCAAGTGTAGTGCTACATACTGGGGATACAGAGATAAAAATGCAACATTACTCCTAATAAGTTTACATTGTATAGGAGGGGTACAAAATGTATACAACTCTCTCTCAAAGTACAAATATACATATGTGTGTACATATGAAGATATGTAACTATAATATATTGCACACATAAGGACACATCTACCTATATACACACATATGTGTGTTGTGTGTACATATACAACCCACACACACACACACACATACACACATAGATCGAATCTGTGTTTTATTGGTATAAGGAAGTCCTAGATAAGGATTCTCTCCTATCAATGACAGCTTTTTATTCTGTATATCTTTTTGCCTCTCTCCCTACAAAATATATCTAAATTAAGGCAATTTGGGAAGAAGGTGGGAACTAGGAAAACCACAATGTAAAAAAAGGAAGCTTGAACTGAACTTTGAAGCAAACGAGAGATTCTGAGAGGCAACAGTGAGAAGGAAGTGCGTCCTAGGGATGAGAGCCCGTTTGTGCAAAGGGATGGAGAGATGTGTGAGGAATGGCAAGATGGTCAATTTGACTAGCCTCCAGCTTACTACCTTTCTGACACTGCTCAACGAAGCCTCTTGGTTTCTTTATCACTAACAAGGATATGAACTTTGTTCTCTGCTTACTTACTCAACACTCAAATGAAGTAACGGTTTATAAAAACACTTTTGCCATAGAATATGCAAAAGACTATGCAATAGAATAATATTATAGAGTGAGGTGACCAGAAAAATACATACATATGTACATATCCATGCATGCATGTAATTTCATATTAAAATTTTCTATGGAAAGAATTGCCAGCATTAACATTTTCCCATGGATCCCCTACTCACATCATCCAAAAAACCATGTCTTTAGATCAGATAGGACCTTCAAGACCATCAAGGCTAACTCCTTCTTCTCACAGCTAAGGGACCTGAAGCAAACAAAAGTCACTTGTCAGTGTCACAGAGATAGTAAATGTGTGGGGTAACATTTGAACACAGGTCTTGAATCCAGATCCAGTACTCCACCACACTTTCATTCAGGGCACTGTTGTACCATGTAATTCATATTAGAAAAAGCACTGGCTTATTGCAATGATCTCATCATCCCATTATGGAGATTTCCTCGTATCGTACCAACAAAGTTTCTACCCACAGTGCCTAGTGCACATTTCTGATCCCCAGAGCAGATCTAAGATACCTCTACATTTATCCTTAAACAACCGTGCTCTGAACCCTTCTTGTTTCTATTCTAAAACTTCTTCATGCTTTTTGAGTCATAATTTTTCTTTAACAGATTTTTCAAAACAGCTTCCAGAATAGACATGGCTTGTTATAGTAGAGAAGGTATGGGAATAAGAGTTGAGAGTGCTCAGTTCTAGTTGTGGGGCTAGTACTAGAGCTTTGAGGCTCTGGGTGAATTACTTCACTTAGCCTCTTCAGCTTCTGTTTCATCTTCTGTCAAATGAGGGTATTGGGCAAGATAAACTCTAAGATGCCTCCTGGCTCTAAAACCCTGACTTTCTAGGATCTCTACACTCATCTCCACTTTCATCAGCTATTCTTTTCCAGTGTTACTACTTGGGGCTTTAAATCTCTCCTCATTCGTGACTGTTATCCTGTTTCAGGGAGGAATCTCATCTAACATCTGTTGGCCTATGTCTTATCTAGATATAGCATTGGGGGCAGAGGGGGCATTGAAAGTATAATCAAAGAGGCTGGGTTCCAGTTTGGGCTCTGGTTGATCTGTGGCATGCTGCATCTTCCCTTCCAATTCCATCTCTTCCAATTTCAAAATCATGAGATTTAGCTGCTGCTTCCAGCATTTAGCACACTGCCTAGCATGTATTGGGTACACAATTAATATTTGCTGATTCTGACTTTTACTGGACTCATGTTTTCTGTGCCATTCAATCTCTTGGTAAAACTTCTAATAAAATGTTGGGTTCTATTTCTGGTCATTTAGTGGCAATATGTCTTTTTTATTCAGTCCATATTTTTTTGCTTTCTATTTTAATGATCATGTTGAACATTAGGATTCCCTTCCCCCTTTTGTTAGCAATGTTTTAGATTAGACTACGTTGATTAGATGCGATTTGGTTGACACAGAGTCGGTTCTTTATATCTGTGACTGTAACTTTATGGAATAGAACATTCAAAAATTGTCTACATTTCCCTTTTTCCTCATCATTCCATTCATTCCCTTTTACTCTCTAAATTCTCATTCTCATGCCTAAATAAAGACACAGTATAATGAAGCTCTAAAACTATGAAGGCAGCAGGTGCTGCCAATAGCCCTGATGAGGGTAACAACCTTGTTTTCTCTTTGAGGATGCCTGGAGGGAATAGATAAAAGCAAGAAAACCCAGAACTTTGGGGCTTATATTGGTAAGCTGGCCCTTATATTGTGGTTCCAAAGTTTATTACACTGACAGAATTGACAAGAAAGCCAAACAACACTTCTTAATAGTTAAACTGTATATGTGTGTACATGTCTGTGTGTGTGCATGTGCGTGCATGTACAGGCATACAAAGCACTGAAGAATTGAGGTGATTATGACTCACTTGCATCTATGGGGACTACATCCTTAACCAACCTCTAGGGCCCTTGTCTGTCCTTGGTTGTGTTCATAACTGAGGTTGTAGGATCCTGAGAATCATGGTGCAAAAGTAACTCTGGACTATGAAAGGTTATGCATTGTAGTAGCAAAGCTCTGGCAATTCTCTTCAGCCCAGAAAGATGTTTTCTCCGAGGCCAGGTAATAGATTGTCTATTGTCTAAGCACCATTCTATTTAAGTTTGAAAAGGCTTATTGCAAGAAAATTTGGACACAAAGAGAATAGTTCTTGGGAAGCTTACAATGACCATCTACACAATTGTGGAGGAGACTATGGTTCATACTGGGAGTGGAAGTAGTACCCACAAAACAGAAATCACAAACTAATATTTCAAACTATTGAAACATGCAATTCTTAAATGGGAATAAGGCAGTGGAACTAGAAAGCCATTTATGTATATACAAATGTATTGCTACATTTCACATGGTTGCAGCATCTCTAAAATCATCACCAGCAAATCTACAGTAGCAATTGCACAATTCTGTATTTCACAGCAATAGTTGTATGATCCATTATGGCATGAACCATTGGAATGGTCATGTGTGGCTCCATATGATCCAAACCATGAGCTATCGTTTGTCATTTTGTAGCATTGTTTCTCTAAACCTATCATTCCCTCCCACTCCCCTTTTTAAGTCATAATGTCATTGGTAGGCTTGGGATTTGCAAACATTTTAATGATATTTTCATTGGTAAGAGAGTGAGAGCTAGTGGTATATTCTGAAGTTTGCAGTGAGTTCACAGAAAGAAATATATCCAGCCACATACAGTGCATAAAACTACAGTCTGTTTCTCCTCTAATTGGTAATAAATGTAAATGTTTAGTTATGCCTGGCTAGGGAGCTATGAACAACACATCTGTCTGACGGTTTTTTCTATCTTCACAAGGACTGCAGCATTTATGCCATCTGTAGCCTGTGTAGGGAGAGGGTGATAGAGAAAAAGTGAGTCAATCAGGGCACAAGAGAGAAGAGTAGAGAAAGAACTGAGAAAGAATGGTAAAGGAAATTAGGAGAGTCAGGATAATGCCATTTTAAGGTTTCTAACCAGGATCTTTCCAGTCTCTGGCTGGAGAGCAGGGGCTTAGAAATAATTCTACATATATAGAGAAGTCAAGCTTCAGGAATTCTGCCTTGATTATATGCTGACCTTTGAGTTTGGCATTGATGGGCACCTTTTATCTCTGTTCTATGGAAATGAATTTTGTAATCCCTTCTGCAGCAGCCTGGCTCTCTCCTGGGCTCTGCTGTCCTGGCTTGATGCTAGACTTTATATCCTGACTAAGACAATGATAACTACTAGTACTACTACTGGTAGTACTGCTGCTTCTGCTGCTGCTGCTACCACCACAACTACTATCACTACTACAACAACCCAATGGCTTATATGAATGTTTTGTTCAGTTACAAAACAGTCATTTATCTCTCTGTGTAATAGCACCTAGAACATTCAATTTGAAAGAATAATAGTAAGAAAACTTGTCCAAGAAATATTTCTATTTGAACTCCAAAGAGAAAAAAAGATAAAAACCAAGGGATAAGAACCACAAAAACCTTTTATCCCCTAGATGTCATGGTGTGAAATATTCATAGTCACCAAACTAATGGAATCAAAAACTCTCAAAATATAGAGACCTGCCAAGTCACTTAAGGACTGACTGAAATACATATTCCTTTCTTACTTTTTGGATACCTAGAGATAACTAAAGGATCATAGTTCTGCAAGATGAATATGACAAATCAAAAGAAAAAAATTGAGCACTACAATGCAAGAAGTCATGTAAGAAATCAGCCCAGAACTTCTAAATGCAGAACAGAAAGCACTAATCAAAGAATCCACGGATAGCCTTAAGGAAAAATAAAATTCAATGCTTGAAACTCCAAGGTAGGGAAACTTAACAATTCCAATGATAAACAACAATTCAATAATAAAAACAACAAGAAAAATACCTCCAAATATAAAGTTAAGGAAATTCAAATAACCTATTGTCCTGTCTGCTACTGGAATTGTCACAAAGATATGTTTAGCAAGTCTAAAGGAGATAAGCTGACATTTACTTTCATTTAATGCCACAAATTAGTAATCTTATCCACCCATTGGATAGATCAAGGAACAATTAATTATAAAAGGATAATATTAGGATAACGGGTCATCCCAGAACTTTTAGTATATTGACCTCTATCAAAAAAGACGAGGAATCATCACCATCCGCCATCGTCTGTGAAAAGGAAGGTCAGAGGTCAGTCATTGCTTTAGAAATAACAAATTTAGATATATTTTCCCACAATTTAGGCCTAAAGATTGGTAACAGATCCCAGTGACTCAGAAATTAGTAATAAGTGAATCAAAGAAGTGCTCTTAATATGCAATAGAAGATAGCTTCTTTACTGATAGACAGGATGAGGATGAGTGTGGTGTTTCCATGCTCAGATTAAAGATTAAGAAGACCAAAGGTCCCCATGAAGGGCATATCTATCTAGGAATTGTATGTAAATGAGATCCAACAAATATTTATGAGCAATATAAAATGTGTTATTTCAAAAGTAATTGGGTCAGGAGTCTCTAACTGGAATCTAAGTCTTTCAACAGGGCAGCCCCCTCAAATCTGCAATGTGCTTGTAGTCTTGACCCCTTTTTTCTTTCAGCAGAAGCACCTTATGAAAGGTTGGGCCCTGGGCAATATAGTCACAAGGGAGAGCCTCTGATATATTACAATATTAATATATGAAATAACAAGCTTTCTCTCTTCATGCTTATTATTCCTCATGATGCATAATGAAATTATACTTAAATTAATTTTAAAATAATAATGAGGCATTTCTTTTGTTCCATTTAAAGGGAATTTAAAAATGCAAAATGTGTTATGTCTGGAACTCTCAAACATTCTCAAGGTTGATGGGACAGTCTCAGACAGTTGCTGTCACAGAGGAGCAGACTAGTCTGTCTTAAAAGAGTCATAATCACAGATTTGTGTGTCCCTGAAAACTCTGCTCCCCCTCCCAGTCATTAAGGAGGTATTAAGTATATGCAGATGCCTAGGTGGGGGAAAGGCAGACACAGGAGGCAACTGCTGTGATCACCTTTCCACTGGTCAGTCAATGTGCCAGGAATGACACAAAGTTGTATCTACATCAATGAAGTCTTCTAGGGATTTCAAATAATGAAACAATACCCTTCCTATGCCCCATTTCCTGGGTCTGAATTGCTCTTCACCAACAACTGAATTTGACCATAGTTCCATGATAGTATCCATCATAACTACTTTCAGATGACTTACTCATCCGCTTCGTAAAATCTCCCTAACATATGGTTTTCCAGCATGCCCATGGTGATCACACAACACAACATGGCTACAGTCAGTTCCACCATTTTCCTCCTAATTATGGTACTTACAGTATTCCTTTTTTTGTGATACATTTCCCTACCAGTACTTTTAACTCAAGGAATTCCTAGCCAGAGAGATTTCATAGGTGGCTCTAACTCCCTTAAATTGTCCTCTAGGGTTGTACACCTTTTAATTAATCAAGTTGGACTACTCACACTAACCCTAATCCTGAATTCTTCCAGGAACTCTGAACTGAATATTTCTCTTGATCTTAGTCATGAAGGGGAAGCTAATTTCCGAAATTTCTTTAGAAATTTAGAAGATATTGCCTTGAATATGGAAATCTAGGTGAATATTCCCAAAGACTGGTGCACCTAGCTCATTTGTCACTGGGTATACTCACCGCGTGACAATGAATACGTCTGAATATCTGTTATCTGAATGCCAGGAAAGTCTGCATACCAGAAGATGTTTTTGATCAAAGAAAGAAGCTAAAGTAATGGAAAGTTCTGGGCTTGGTATCAGGAAAGACCTGGGTTTGAATCCCGTATCACATTTTTCAGACATTAGAATGTAGGCTTTTCATGATGAGTTTTTTTTTTTTTAATATTTGGCTCTCATGGCATATAGTCATTATTTAATAGATGTTTTTTAATCATTTGTATGACTGGGCAAGTCACATAATCTAAGACTCAATTTTCTTATTCACAAGATGGAGATATTTCATGTAATACCTAACACGCATGCTTTTTACAATGATCAAATGCAATGATGTGCATAAATCACTTTAAGCATTTAAAGCATTTTATCAATGTCACCTATTTACTATCACCTAGACCTGCTTTCCAAGTTTCTAAAACAGAGCTTTGTTTTTCATTACTCTCTTTGTTGCTTCCCTTGCTTTTATGCCTACTTTAATGCTTGCTAGATGGCCCAGATTACCCTTTAAGATTCTGTTTATAGTTTATAAGTGCTGGCATTGGTAAATCTCTGGCAAGTTATCCAGGCATGCAAGTGAGAAGAATTTTCAGAGAGTGGAATCTATCACATCTCTCTTTGCAAATATTAACATTTAAGAAAATGTACCTAGAACTGCTATAAAGGCATGGTGTAACAGAATACTGTTCAGTAGTCTTATTTATATGGTCTATGTGCCAAATGACTTTATAGGAAAGACCATATGGGAAGTAATGGCTGATTCCATGGTCTCTTCCAAAGACTTCTCCACAAATTAGCTATAAACTGTTGGGCGTTCTCTATGATAGTTTATACATGCAAGTTCCTACAAGTGAATGACTTTCCTTTGGTGTCCAGAATGTTGTATGTGTGGTGAAAGGTAGCTTAGAACATGAAACAAAATTCCATGTTCCTGCATAAAGACATGGTGCTGTGAGAATAGCAGTGTTGATGGGCAAATGGCTATGAAGTCAAGACCCACCTGATACCAACAACCAAAAGGTGCCACTGAAGTCATCAGAGCTCCCAAGAATGAGATGAAGAGATAGGGCTATAAATTTAGAGCCAGAAGGCATATTAAAGACCCATTAGATCAACATCCTCATTTGACAGAAGAGGGAACTGAGGCCAGTAGAAGATCAGTGACTTCTGTAAAGTCACATAAATCATAAGTCTCACTAAGAAGTGTCAATTCACTAGCAATGGAAGCTTCTTTAGATATGATGCCATACTTCCATGCCCAAGACACCAATAGGATGGTAGATTCAATTCTTTCATTTTTTTTTATCCCTCCTAAACAGCCAATACTAAGGCATTGTGGTGAACAGAAGCATATAAAACAATTTCAAGAGTGACTAACAGAGGTACTTTGGCATGGTTTATGCTGTAAGCCTGAGAGAATTGTTTTTCATCAAATCCAGGTAGCCTTCCTGGGATTTGTGATAGAGGAAACCAATGACGTGACTCTGTATAAGCTTTACAAGCCTAGATTCCACCAGCAGGAGATAAGTCACTAAAATATGTTATGGGTTTAACAAACTATCCTGTGAACCTCCTTGTTTTGTAGGACTGGAGGTGCTGAGGTCTGAACAATTTCCCTCCTGACATGACTAGTCACTAATGGTAGAGAGCCCTAGGGGAGTGCAGGTATAGTTATAACTTGAGTGGCATTGAGGTGGCTTTAGTCAAATCACTAACTCAAATGCTAAGGTCACAAATTCAGCTTGGTATAGATCCATACTCCTTGAATTCTACCCGTCATACTTGAAATAAATGGAAATGAGTATCTATTCTGGATGGTGATATTCAGACCTCAATAGTTGATGCAGGAGTGTAACACCTCCCTTTTTAAAAATAGTATTTTATTTTCCCCAATTACATGTAAACACAATTTTCAATATGTTTTTAAAATTCCGAGTTCCAAACTCTTTCCTTCCCTCCCCACCCCAGCTAATTGAGAAGGCAAGCAATTTGAAATATATTATACATATGTAGTCATGAAAAATATATTTCCATATAAGACATGTTGTAAAAGAAAACATTGAGCCCCCCAAAAATAAAGGGAAGAAAACATGCTTCAATCTGTATTCAGACTCTATCAATTCTTTCTCCAGGAATGGATAGCATTTTTCAGGATAATTCCTTCAGAGTTGTCTTGGATCATTGTATTGATAAGAATAGCTAAGTTATTCACAACTGATTGCTTATAATATTGTTGTTACTGATTCTCATGGTTCTACTCATTTCACTTTGCATCCATTTATATAAGTTCAGTTTTTTTCTGAGAGCATACTGCTCATTAATTCTTATAACATAATAGTATTCTATAATAATCACATACCACAACTTGCTCAGCCATTCCCCAATTGATGGGCATCCCCTTAATTTCCAAGTCATTGCCACCAGAAAAGAACTGCTATAAATGTTTTTTTTTTTTAATAAATATAGGTCCTTTCTGTTTTTGTTTTTTATCTCTTTTGTGATATAGACCTAGTAATGTCATTGCTGGGTCAAAGGGCATGCATAGTGTTATGGCCCTTTGAGCACAGTTCCAAATTTCTCTACATAATAGTTGAATCAGTTCACAACTACACCAACAGTGTATTAGTGTCTCAATTTTCCCACATGTCCCCCCATATTTGTCATTTCCCTTTTCTCTCCTATTAGCCAATCTGATAGGTACGAGGCAGTACATCATAATTGTTTTAATTTGAATTTCTCCAATCAATAGTCATTTAGACCTTTTTTTTCCTATATGGCTATAGTTGGTTTTGATTACTGTTCATTATCTGTTGACCACTTATCAGTTGGAGAATGGCTTTTATTTTTTTTTATAAATTTGCCTCAGTTCTCTGTATGAAAAATGAAGCCTTCATCAGAGAAACTTATTTCAGTTTTTATTTTTACAATTATAATTGCTGCATTTCCCTCCATCCTATTTTCCCCATTTATTCTATTCTCTCTCTCATTTCACCCTATCCCTCCTCAAAAGTGTTTTCCTTCTGACTACCCCCAAACTGCCTTCCCATCTTTCAACACCCTCCCTTCTTTTATCCTTTTCCCCTCCTACTTTCCTATAGGGTAAGATATATTTCTATACCCAACAGAGTGCATAGTATTCCTTCCCCTTTTTTTGGAATAGAGTTGCTTATGCCAACAAGGAAGGTCAAAGTCAACTCTTCTTAGTATTATTTTTAATGGATTATTGTAAATCCTATGTCTCTCACTCATATAATTCATACATTTGACTATAGTGGAGGTGGGGGATGGGTGATGACACATCTCAAACAATTATACTTTTCCAGTGGAGGCAATTAATCATTTTATTCCTGGTTGCAGACTTCTGGCAAGTTATGGAAATTAGCGAAACTACTGTCCCTCCACCTCATAAGGGTACATGAACAGACTTGAAATGGAAATATTTATGAAATACAAAGTTCTCCTGGCTAAGTAGTTCTTTCTTAGAAAAACGTGTTGTTTGTAGTAGTAGTAGTAGTAGTAGTAGTAGTAGTAGTAGTAGTAGTAGTAGTAGTAGCAGTAGTAGTAGTAGTAGTAGTAGTAGTAGTAGTAGTAGTAGTAGTAGTAATTGTTGTTGTTAAGTTGTTTTACTCATATCTGACTCTTTGTGACCCCGTTTGGGTTATCTCGGCAAAGATACTGGAGCGGCTTGCCCTTCCTCTCTCCCTCTCTGTCTGTCTCTGTCTCTGTCTCTCTCTCTCTCTCTCTCTCTCTGTTTCTCTCCAGATGAGGAACTGAGGCAAATGAGATTAAGAGCCTTTCCCAGGGTTTCATGGCTAGTAAGTGTCTGAGGCTGAATTTGAATTCAGGTCTTAGTGCCTCCAGGTCTGATATTCTATCCACTGTGCCAACTACCTGCCCCTTAGAAAAACTATAGCAAGCAAAATTCTATTTGACACCAGTGTTACTGTGATTTGGCCAAAGCTACTTCAGTATCATTTAAGTTCTAACCATACCTGAATTCCCCTAGGGTCCTCTGTCCTTACTGACTTGTCATATCAGGAGGACAATTGCTCAGAACTCACCAACCCCAATCTTAGAAAATGAGTTTTTATTGTAGTCATTTACAGTATGATTCCTTATATTTAAGGGACACTTCCCATTTCCTTGATTTGACTTCATTCTGGGAAATGCAGTTACCTGAAACAACAAAATACCCCAGATCCCAGAGTCATCATAGAAAGGAGTTCAGCTTCCCCAGTCCCATCCAATTTCTCAGCAGACTTCTTCTGACTGGAATGTCTTGCTTCATTCCCAATTATCCTCATTTCCTGATTCTGTTCATGGGAAATTAACCAATTGGAAGGTTTTTTTTTTTTAACTATAGTATTTATCCCTGTAGTTAGGAGCACTAAAATCAAATGGTGGTTTTAGTATTGTACAGATGTGGGGGGGGGGGGGCCAGTACTGGTCCTTGTTTGTTCTTAATGCCACCAGATTGGGACTTTGTTTTCCCTCCAGGACTTTTTCCCCTTATGCTATTAAGTTTGAGTTCCCATTCTTCCTCTAGTGCAAATTGTGGGAAAAACAGGGATGAGAGCAAGTCAGGTGATTTCAGTGCTATAGACAATTCCTAGATGCTAAACTTCTCCAATCAATACCAGTGCTTTCTCCACCAATGATTTTTTTAATGTTTTAAAATTATTTTTAATTTATGGAATAAAACAAGCATTTCCATAATACAGTATAATAAAAAAGATGATTGCACATGAAACTGCAAACCTACTACGTACAACTTGTTATTCCATTTAAATATATAATAAAGTTATCATCTAAATTTATTTTTTTCTTTTTCCTTTTTTAAGAAAAATCAAACTTTCTCTACAATTTATACTCTGTGAGAGTTGCCTGAAAGTTAACTATTTGTTGAGGGTCACCCAGCCAGGATGTGTCAAAGACATGACTTGAAACCAGGTCTTCCAGGCTTCAAGGCCAGCTCTCTATCCTCTAGGTCTCTGAAATCTAACTTAAACATTTTAACCAATGCTACTTCTGCCTGATTCCAAATCACTTGGAACTGCCTACACTGATTCAGGTTACTTGTCATATTCTTATCATCAAAGTTCCTGAATCATGTTTTTGATTAAGGACCCCCAAATCCAGCCAATATTTTAAAGCATCTATATTCTCTCATTTGTGAAAAAAAAAATAGTGCATAACGGATAGAAAGCAAGTATTGAAGTCAATAAGACCTGGGTTCAAGTTCTATCTCCAGAAATATTGGCTGAGTGATCTTGGGCAAGTCATATAACCTCTTAGTGCCTTAGACAACTCTCTCATTTGGAGCCATAAAATTTATTTGCTTCAGGAGAGAGCTTCCTCAGCTGGAGATTCCCAATACCGATGAAATCATACATCTAGCCCCTAACTACCATCTTGGGGGTGGGGGTGAGGTTCCCATCTTCTCTCAGGGGAACTTCCCAGTTGGAAGTAATAATTCCTAATTTTCTTATCACCAAAGTCACCCAATCATACTATTTCATACCTAGGAGACTTACCTGTGTTGGAATCATGTGCCACAAAGGCACTGACAAAAGGATGGCAGTGCTTCCTCTCTTCTTTAAATTTCTTTGCTACAGGTGCTTCCCATCTTCCCGCAATGATCACATAATGCATCCCACCTGTGGCCAGCTCATCACTCCCTGTTTGTGGTGATGACCAAGAGAATTGCTAACAAAGTTGTAGGATATAAACTAAACCCACATAAATCCTCATCATTCCTATTTATTCCTAATGAAATCCAACAACAAGAAATAGAAAGAGAAATTCCATTTAAAGTTAGTATAGACATTATAAAATATGTAGGAATGTACCTGCCAAAACAAACCCAGGACCTATATGGACACAATTACAAAACACTTTTCACACAAATAAACTCAGATCTAAATAATTGGAAAAATATCACTTGCTTGTGGCTAGGTGGGGCTAATATAAAAAAAGTGACAATTTTACCTAAATTAATTTACACATTTAGTGCTATACCAATCAATCTACCAAAAAAATTATTTTATAAAGCTAGAAAAATAGTAACAAAATTCATTTGGAAGAACAAAAAGTCCAGGATATCAAGGCAATTAATGAAAAGAAATGCTAGGGCAGGTAGCCTAGCTGTACCAGATCTTAATCTCTATTATAAAGCAGCAGTCATCAAAACTATTTGGTACTGGCTGAGGAATAGA
>CM053586.1:307487437-307518230 GCA_028646515.1 Pseudochirops corinnae | reverse complement strand
ACAACCAATGTCTCTGATAAAGGCCTCATTTCTAAAATATACAGGAAATTGAGTCAAATCTATAAGAATTCATGTCATGCCTCAATTGATAAATGGTCAAAGGATATGAACAGGCAGTTTTCAGAGGAAGAAATTAAAGTTATTTATATAACCACATGAAAAAAATGCTCTAAATCACTGTTGATTAGGTTTCCTGTATTGCTGTGCTTAATGTCTATTGGTCACAAATGTACTTGCAAATTATCTGGAACTACCAAAACAAGACCATAGACTCAATAGTTCTCAAATTCCAACTCTTGGCATACAATGAACCATTTTGCATTAAACAAGATAAAACCACAGGTAAAGGAACAAATACTCTTTCACCTGGAGATTTGCTTCCAGATACCATATCCTTTAAGGGTTGAGCAGCTGTCTGTTCCAAAATGCTAGAGGTTGACAGGCAAAGAGAAAGAAAGAGGAATAGAGGTGCATTTCCTGCCATGGCAAAATGGCATGGGAAGTACATGGTTCCTTTTGTCATTTTAATTTCAAATGAATTCTTGCTTAGGAAGAATGCATAAGGTCAACTTTGCACATTAGTAAAATACTGTGATTACTATTGCAAGGCTTCTTTTCCTTAGGCCCTCCATAGAGTTCATGCTTGGTAGCATTTCCAGCTGAGTTGTATTTACCTTTGACCACATCAAGAAATGTTTGACAAAGAAACTTACAGGGGGGAAGAAGAAATGGACACTATACATTTTATGTGATCACAAAATGTTTGGGCAAGGCAACTGTTTTTGCAGCCAAAAATGTCTTGGAGTGGAAATAACTCTGTATTTGAAGGAAGGAGACCTGGGTTTGGCTCTTTCTGCTTTGACACTTATTACCTGCGTGGTCTTTCACAATTAAATTCTCAGAATTTCGGAGTTGAAAATGACTTTAGTGACCATTGAAGCCAACTTTTACTTGAAAAATATTTCTTATTCCAACCTTTATTTGAAGACCTCCAGTGAAAGGAAGCCCATTATCTTCCAATACTGCAGTGGTTCTCAACCTTCCTAATACCTCGACCCTTTAATACTCACATGTGGGCGTATCTGCATGCCGGCGGACCCACCTGGAGACAGAGGGGCAGTGTCTCAGTTCCTAAGACCATGGGAAGTATGTGTTTTCCCATGGTCTTAGGCAACCTCTATGAAAAGGTCATTTGATCCACAGGTTGCGAACTGCTGCAATACTGCCTATTCCATATTTTGATAGCTCTAATCCTGAGGAAGTTTTGACTTCTTTCCAATCTAAATTTAATTCAGTTGGGCAAAGTTTCTTTCTTTGTCTACTATGTATGGAAAAGTCTTAACAGGTGCTGCGCACAATACAAAGTTTTATGATACATGGCCCCTTCTGCCACGGAGCTTAAGGTCATGTGCATTATTGGTATGAGTGCATGAGAGGTAAAGCAAAATTCTGTGAGGCCCCAAGATGAAAATGTAATGCAGAAAAATGTTCTCATAAATATATACATTTTGTAGTTATTTACCATGTAGGTATTTATTTCATTTCCAATCAATAGTCTCCCATGCATTTTTTAACTCTGTACATCTTGACCATTCCTTAATGTTTAGTGTTAGTCCACCCAACAGTCTAAAGACTTTCTCTAGCTACTGCTCCTGCTGTCCCTGTTTTTGTGGCTAATATCTCCAGGAGACCAGGGTATCACCTGGACTGTCTATAACTCTGAGTCTATGACTGGCCTCACTTCCTTCTCCAGTCATACAAAGACTTAATGATACCACCCACAAGGGTGGGTCAAGGTTGATGCAGTTTTCTGAAGTACACCATGTAGCTTATTTAAATTTTATAATTTTGCTTCTCTGATTATGTTGTGCCATGACTTATAGCTTTATAGCATCACCTAGAGAATATTGGTGCTAAAGGGTAGGACTTTTGCATGTGCATCTTTAGACTCTTCTAGATGCTAAATTCCTCATCTATAAGATGAAGGGATTAGATGGAATAACTGTGAAATCTCTTCTAATTTTGAACCTGGTAATAACATATTGTATTTAAACATTTCTTTCCATAATTCTATTTGATCTTAACTCTGAGAGGTAAAGCAACTATTATACTTCGATGATTGGCAATAGTTGCAAGCCCTCTATGATTTTATTAGTGATCTCAATGAACAACTTCAATAGTATTTTCTTAATCCTCATATTTCTTGATTCCTCTTCAGCCTTTGACATTATTATCACCCTCCTTTCCTGGATTCTATCCACTCTTTAAGTACCTTTCTGGTTCTCCTTACTCTTGTCTGACCCCTCCTTTCCAGGGTTCTTTGTTGGACCTTCCTACAGTTCAGATCTACTAACCATGGGTATCCTTCAACAGTCCTCCTTGGGCCTTTTCCCCCTCTAAACATTCTTTCTTGGTGTGAAGCCAATCATGAGCAGCTTTCCAAAGGAATGCTGCTGTGAACAGCTTCAAGGTTCTAATTATACAGTATAATGAACTCTCTATTTATTCAGTAACAAACTAAGACAAAACATTCACAGAAAATCAAAATACAGCGTTCACCATGTTATAACATAACAACTTATCACTAAAATGGCTTTGTAGTTTTCACCAAAGTGGTTACATAGTTTTAAAGAAAGTATATTCATTTAGTAACTTAATCATTCTTAAGGAGGCAAGCCTCCTTAATTGACACAAAGTACAGAGATCAAAAGCTCTCTACCCCTAGGTCACATTATCTTAATCTCTTCAATCAAAAAATCTTCTTTCTCCTTAATTGGAGATTAGTTTCCAATCATCCTTAATTAGTAGGTCCTAACTCAGTCATCTAATTTTAAAGGTCAAAGTTCTCCATCCCTAGTAAATCATGATCTTCTCAGTTTGCATTAAATACCAAAGGAGAGGTCTTTTCACCTTTACTGGAAGCTGGCTCTCCACTTCCTTGGTTCCCCTTTCATGGTCCCATATCCTTGTTGTCCAGCTCCTTGGCCAGTTCCTGTTCCATACTGAAGCTCACAGTGCCTAGTCCACCTCAAGTCCTTCATAGTTTCTGTTCCTGGGAAGACAAAGCTTCACAAAGCCACAATAACATTCATATGTACTGCTGGCATCCTCATCAATTCACTTTCTGCCTGTGAAATCAACATAGACCCAACAACAAGATCTGAGGAAGCAGCACAAAGCATTAATATAGTCCCAGGAGCTCTGAAAACATCAGCAAGATTCTGCTCCAGAATTTCTGTAAACATACAACAAGAAAATCCTCTTTCAGGTCTTCTGAATCAGCAGGAAGGTCCCAGGGCCTCTGTAACAACAGCACCATCCTCAATCAGACAGATCTGACAAGGTAACATCAAAACAGACAAAGTACTGGTACCACAGTCATGCTTTCTCCCAGTTCTCCTCTATTCTCCTTTCTCAGAAGTCCTCAATTAGGTTCTTAGAAGAAGTTCTCAAGAGAAATTCTGGCACCACAAGTTCTGTTCTCCATTCTGTTCTCAATTTGTAGCAGTTCTCAGAAGTTCTCAGGATCTTGGCAGTTGTCTCTCTCCTTCAGCAATTCTCATTCCCAGTAGTTCTCTCACTCTTTCCAGCAGTAGGTGCTCTGCATCCATGATACTCACTCCCAGAAGTTCTGGCCTCTCTCAGCTTGGGCTTTTCCTCATATACAGTATTAGCTCCTTCCTGTTCTGCCCCTTCTTGTTACAACAGGAAGTTCCTCCCACTGTGGGATTCGCAAGTTCTAGGTCTTAATACTTAACGCAATCATGAACTTAGAACTAAGTTTGTTTGCAATACAAAGGGATCTTCAAATTCCATTACTATTACTCTTGGTGATCTCTTCAGCTCCAATGAAGTCAATTATTAGCTCTATGCAGATGATTTTCCAATTTATTTTCACAGCTTTAACTTGTCTTCTGACATCCAGTCATGTATCTCCCACTGCCTTTCAGACATATAAAACTGGGGGTCCCATAGACATCTTGAACTCAATGTGTCCAAAACAGAACTCATTAACTTTCACTTCAAGTCCTTCCTTATTCCCAATTTCCATGTGATTGTTGAGGTTACCACAATCCCCCAGTCACTCAGGCTTGCATCCTCACCTCTTCACGCTCCCTCACCACACATGTCCAATCTATTCAATCTGTTGTTAATCTCTGATGCTTTTTACCTTGACAGTATCTCATCTTTGTTTCCCTTTTTCTCCATTCATACTGGTTCCACCCTAAAATAGGCTCTCATTGTGTCATGTCTAGACTATTTCAATGACCTGTTGGTAGATCTTCATACCTCAAGTCTCTTCTTACTACAATTCATCCTCCACTCAAGTGTCCCCAGTAATCTTCCTAATAGGCAATTCTGGGCTATTTTGCTCTATTCAATCATCTTTTACCTCCTAAATCAGATATAAATTTCTCTTTTTGGTTTTTAAAGTCCTTCACAACTTAATCCCTTTCTACCTTTCCAATCTAGCAACACTGGCCTCCTTGCTTTTCCTTGAATACAAACCTTAGAAGTACTATAGAAATTCTGGCTATTATGATTTATCATTATAATTATTATTACATATGACATCTACTACCTTGTTTTGTTTTCATAATCAAATCCCCATGCCTGAATTCTTTTCCTTCCTCACTTCTGATTCCTGGAATCTCTAACATCCTTCAAGACTCAGGTCAAGTACTCCCTGCTGTGAGGCCTTTTCTGATTCTCCTTTGTTGTTAGTGATCTCCCCTAACAACATCATACTTTTTTTGCATATTTTAAAATTAATAATTTATATTTACTTAAGCACATGATTTACCCCCCTCAGCAAGGTGTAAGCTCCTTTAATATGGGGATTGTTTAATTTCAATTTTTGTCTTTATTTTTCTTGTACCCAATACTTCTTGAATTGAAATGAATTGAATTCTGACTCTTCTATTTATTCCTCTATCACCTTGGGCCAGTTAATTAACCATTTTGACCCTCAGCTTTCTCAATTGTAAAATGAGGGAGTTATACCATGTTATCTCTAAGGTTCTTACCATCTCTAAATATATTTTCCATTGTCCTTGCCAAGAGGGGCAAAATCCTAATTCTACTTGACAGCAGAGCTTTTAAGGACCTCAAACCACTGACCGCCAGGACACAATACAGGCATACCCAAGGGAATGGGGAATGACTCAGAAGGTGCTGTCAAGGATGCAGCTATCTTACCTTGTGACTCAGTTTGGACACAGCCCAAGCTTTTGGTATATTATATGCCTAAGACCTGAAGTAGCTTATAGCATATCTAGCCCACAAAAATTTCCCCAGGGACACCTATAAAATCTCTCATTCACAGAAGACTTTAAAGTTTGGAAAGTACTTTAAAAATATTATCTTATTTTATGCTCATAACAATCTGAGGAGGTAAGTGTTATTATCCCAATTTTGCAGATGAGGAAACTGAGTCAGAGAGTGGGTAAGTAACTTGCCCAGAGTCACATAGCTAGTAAGTATCTAAAGTCAAATTTGAATTCAACTCATCCTAACTACAGGCCAAGCACGGTATTCACTGAGCTACCTATCTATTGGAAAGAAATACCAATACTGCCTCATATAAAAAGGGACCCAAGTAACCAGGTAACAGATCAATTTCATCTAATTCCCCTTGCTTTCGCTCCTCAGAAAACACATAGTTCAACTACCACAGTAGAATGGGAACACCTACCACCAATCCAAAGGCCTGAACTCTTAGTTTTCTACACTGCCTACGAGTTCCCTTAGAGTAGCCTTTCCTTAAGGTTATTAGGGAAGGGAGAGTGAAGGAATAAGAATTTATGTAGATGTACTACATGCTAGGCCAGCAGCTCTCAACCTGTGGGTCACGACCCCTTTGAGGGTTGAACAACACTTTCACAGGGGTCACCTAAGACCATCAGAAAACACATATTTCCAATGGTCTTAGGAACCAAGACACTACTCCTCTATTTGTCTCCATGCGGGTCCGCCCACATGCGGATACACCCACATACGAGTATTAAAGGGTAGAGGCATTAGGAAGGTTGAGAACCACTGTGCTAGGCACTGTGCTAAGGTATTTTTTAAAAAATATCTCATTTGATCTTTACAATAACCCTGGGAGATAGGTACTATAATTATAACCATTTTACAGTTGAAGAAACTCAAGACAAGCATAGGTTTTGACTTGCTCAGAGTCTAAGATCTAAATCCAGTTTTTTCTTATCCATAACTCTTTAAATCATTTGCCTTCTTTTCAGTCAGAGAATCTGGGTTTGGGTTCTCTTCTTTCTTTCCCATACTACCTGTGTGACCTTGAGGAAACCATCTCATTTTCCTTATCTGTACAATGAATGGGTTGGATCAGTAGACACTCAAGATTTCTTCCAACCCTAAATCATAAGGCGTCAAGGATGGTCTCCAGTAGTGAAGGAAGCCCACAGCAAGTCAGAGAGTCAAATCTGCCCTAATATTGCAAACTTCTGTGTCTAGGTTGAGTCAGTAGTAAAACAGAAACAAGTGTGTTTGTTTCAGAAAATTCTCTCTAATAGTTCTCATGAATAAATTAACATGGTTTTCTAGTTTTCTTCAGTGCTTAGTACTTGAAAGAAAGACCTCAATCCTCAAAAAATTCACTGCCATGAATCTCTCACACATTCCTGAATGACAAAAGGGTTATAATCAGAGTCCTGGGTGCACTGTGCCTGGTAACATCTTAACATCTCAAAAAAATTGGTCTTTTTCATCTCATTTTTGAAAATTTGCCTTTTTAAAGTTGTTAGTTTTACTAAATTTGTTAAATTTTAGTGTCTTTATTCTCATGAATAAAAATATCTTTCATGATTCAGTATTCAATAGCTTTTCATCTTTAATTTTATTTAAATTCCCAGATATTTACATGACATCTGCTGCATATGAACATGGTAATAATAAAGATGTTGAATCTCGGGGAATAACAATGATAGCCTGCATTTATAGAGTGCTTTAAGATTGTCAGAAGTGCTTTACGTGTGTTATCTAATTTTATCCTCACAACCCTGGGAAGTGGGTGCAGTCACTATCCCTATTTTATGCATGAGGAAACCGAGGCAGACCAGATAAATGACTTGCCCAGGGTCACACAAGTAGTCAGTATCTTCGACAGATTTCCTGACATCTGACTTAAGCAATTTATGTAGTGTTATAATACAAAGATAGCGATTAAGGCTTACAGTCCAGGAGATAATTTTATACAAAGCAAGGCAAATGTAGATTAAAAAAACAACTTTAAAATTTATTTAAGTTTCATTTTAAGACCCTGTATCGCAGAACAGGGGAATAGAGTTTCTACAAGGAAAGCAAATTTCTGGTGGAGAGAGTGGGGAAAAAGCGTTACTGTTATATAACTTTAAATGACTTGCTAATAAATCTTTCATCCCCTAAGTAGGCTCTTTTTATTTATTAGGGAAGATTTTATATGAATAAAGGCCACTGGATCCCCAGGCAGAGAATGCCCTGCTAAGCAGTCCTTTAAGTTTCCATCCAGACCTTTCCTAACACTTCCATGAGCAGTGCCGTTTCCAAGTCCAAGTCATTCTCAGCTGGTGGAATTTGTTTATAGAAGCTATCAGAGGGCCCTCCTGCCAGAGACCCAGCATGTCAGTAACAGCTGAATTATAAACTGTTGAATCCTGTGGTAATGGGGGAACACCAAAATCATCACAGTAAGAGGTGAACCTTGGCTAAGGCGCTGAACAGAGAATTTGTCTATTCCAGGTTGTATCCTTTTCCCCAAACCACATAGGCCACTCCAAGGATGTCTCCTTACCATAATGGCTACTCTTGACAGGTTCACTATGAAGGCTTCTGCCTGGATGTTAAGGACATTAAGTTAGGGGAAAAAAAACAACAATGCCTTCTTCCTTTGCCCCTGCAATGTAGACTGGGGAAACATGCCAAAATCCCCTATATGAGATATTCCTGGTGTTCCCTAAACACAGAATCTCATTCCAGTATCTCCTTAACGAGCCATGTATTCCCTACCTCATGTGTTACTGATATCAGTTCTTCTAAGGTCGAGGTTACTCTCCGTGGTATGCACACCCATTAGGATCACACAATACTGCTACACCTGAAGAAATGTACGAGGGCTCAGAAAATGTCATGTAGAACAGACCCATCACTGCTTCAAAAGAGATGTGCATTTTGAGTCAGGAGGAGTGAGTTGAAATCCAGGCTCTTCCATTTAATAACCTGAGTAACCTTAGTCAAGCCACAACCTCACAGCCTGTTTCCTCATTTGTTGTTGTTGTTTGTCTATCATTTTCTAAGAGGACCAGTGACATCACAGGTGATATTTTGATTAGTGCATGAATTGGATTTGAATGAAGTAGAGTTAAACAAAGTTATCAGCCTTACTATCTTTTCTAGAGTCACCAGAGTTCAGTGGTGAGACAAAAGTCAAGATGACTGGCAATGGCCTAGGATGCAGTGGATAATCCCAAGACATTTTTGATGTCTGACCAAGTTCTAAGTTTTCCATAATGTCTACTTCTGCCACCTTCATGGCCCTTTGAACAAATTGCTCACATCTGTCCATTCCACCCTGGGAGGTCTTCACTGCTTGGGGTAGATACCCCCCTAGCTCTCTGATGGGTTTTGAAGCCCATTGGTTACCTTCAAGCAGGTTTAACCAGTTCTGTCCATCAAAACAGCTGACCATGGTGTGGATGCTGTGCACACAATAGCTTCTTTGACCCACAGGTGAGAGTTGGGTGGAGGTGGAAATCAAATATGAAAAGCAGTCCTGAAAAAGACAGTAGCCCTCACACCAGACTTCCCTGAACACCTGTACACCCTTGTTTGTAGAAGTTGATGAGGCAATCTCTAAGATCTCTTCCAACTTAAAATCTAAGTGTACTGAAGCATTACTGCCTTATTATTTGGTCCCTTATGCGACCGAGACCTTAAATAGCTCATGGTGCAGTCCAAATGCGAAAGACTCCCTTCAGGGACACACACAATTTGAGTAATGCAAACACCAAGGCGAACAGAAAGCCATTGAGGTAACCACACTTTTTTATGTTGTACTCTTGTGCCAGACAAAAGGGGAAAACTATCCCTATCCTCCAGTAATTTGCATCCTAGTGAGGGAGACAGCATGCAAACAAGGATGCACATGCAAGATATTCACAGCATAAAGAGAAGGCAATCATAGAGGGAAGACACTAAGACTGAAGAGGACTGGATAAGAAGACTTTAGCTGATCCTTGAAGGAAGACAAGAAATCAAGGGGTTAGAAATGAGAAGGGAAAAAGTTCTAGGAATGGAGGGCATCCATTGAAAGTGTTTGGAGTTGGGAGATAGAATATTGTGTGCAAGGAATAGTGAAGAGGCAAGTGTCATTAGATCATAGAGTATGTATAGGGGAGTAAAGTATAAGACTAGAAAGGTACAAAGGGGCAGGTTATGAGGGACTTTAAAAGCCAAACAGAGGATTTTATATTTGATTCTGATGGTAATAGGGAGCCATTGGAGTTTATTGAATTAAAGGTGTGGGGGAGGGCCCAAGGGGGATGATATGGTTCAGCCTCTGCTTTCATAGGATCATTTTGATAGCTAAGTGGAGAATGGATTGGAGGGGGGCATTTGAGGGAGGGAGATGAAACAAAAGATGGTACAGAGACTGAGCCTTGAAAAAAGCTATGGATTTTAAGAGATTGAGGTCTCAGGCTTGTAAAAAGCCTCTAAAACACCAGGGACATGGAAAGAAGACTGAATATCAAGTTAAGGAAGTATCTATTGGGGAAGCAATAGGCTATTTCGGCTAGGATATAGATTGAATGGAGGAGAGCAATATGAAATAAGTATGCAAAAGTAGCTGGGAGCAATATTGAAGATGGTGCCAAATGCCTTCAAAAAGCTGGGGAATTTGTATTTTATCATTAAAGCATGAAGAAATCCTTAAAGAATTCTGAGCAGTGGAGTGATATGGTAAGATGTTTGTTTTGGGGACTTAAGGTGACTGTGAGAAGGATGGATTGGAGAAGAGAGTGTGTAATCAGGGAGACCAATTAACAGTGATTTCAATATTCCTGGTGAGAAAGTCCAAAGACTAGAGTACTAGAGTAGTACTAGAGTACTAGATAGTCACCTTATGAAGACCCCAGAAATCTTTTTACTCTGGAACTTCACTCTATCCCTGGATTTCACAAACTGGAAATAACCTTTGCCACTGAAACTTCTCCTCTGATTGGATGGTTTCTCCCAGATCTTCCATTTTTGTTCAATAGTTCTGAAAACAGTTGCTTTCATAAAGTTTATTCAACAACATGTAAATATCACCAACTCTTTCTGGGTTTGGGGTACCTAATTTCTTCCATTGGCCTTCTTTTTTTCTTTTTCTTAAAACGAAAACCAAAATAGTTTTGATTATTATTACTTTGTACCATAACTTGAGATATGGTACTACTAGTCTCTCTTCAGTACTAATTTGTTTTCATTATTTCCCTTGAGAGCTTTGACTGTTCTCCATTCTTATTTTTAAATCAAATTAAGCACTAATTTATCTATTTTATAGTTTTTTTTCATAAAACCAACTCCTAGTTTTATTTATTGAACTCAATCTTTTTTTCACTTTCAATTTTATTAATCTTTCCTTTGATTTTTCAGCATTTCCATTTTGGTATTTAATTGGGGATTTTTTTTTCTGGTGTTCTTAGTTATGTGCCCAATTTATTTATATGTTTTTTTCTCTCTTTTGTTGTTGTATATGTTTAGAAATACAAATTTTCTCCTAAGTACTGCTTTGGCAGCATCACACAAATTTCAATATATTGTCTCATTGTTGTCATTATCTTTAATGAAATTATTGATTGTTTCTATGGTTTGTTCTTTGATCCCTCATTTATTAGGATTAGATTATTTAGTTTCCAATTAATTTTCATCTATTTCCATAACCCTTTATTGAATATGATTTTTATTACATTATAATCTGAAAAAGGTGCATTTAATATTTCTGCTTTTTTGTATTTGTCAGGTTTTAATGTCCTTCTACTACAAGGCCAGTTTTTTTGAAGGTGCTATGGACAGCTAAGAAAAGGAAATATTCCTTCCTATTTCCATTAAATTTTTGCCAGAGGCTAATCACATCTAACTTTTCTATAATTCTGTTCATCTCTTTAACTTCTTTGTTATTTATTTTATGGTTTGATTTATCTAGCTTTGAGAATAGCAAGTTGAGGGACTTTAGTAATATAGCTTTACTGTCTTTTTCTTTAAAATTTTGAATGCTCTGCCATTTTGCACATATATGTATAGTATTGATATTACTTATTGTCTGTGGTTCCTTTTAGCAAGATGTAGTTTCCCTGAATATCTTTTAATTAGGTCTATGTTTAATTTTGCTTTGTCTGAGATCATTGTTGCTACCCTTGCCTTTTTCCTTCGTCTGAAGCATAATGGATTTTGCTCTAGTCCCTCATTTTAACCGTGTATGTCTTTCTGTTTCAAGTATGTTTCTTGGATTCTGGTTTCTAATATCTAATGTCTAATATTCTGATATCCTTTTCCACATAGGTGATTTAATTCCATTGAAGTTCAGTTATGACCACTTACTAAACATGTCTCTCTATCTTTTTTTTTGTATTTATTCTCTATTGTTTATGTTAATCTTTTTTTTCCCCTGACCCTGCTTAAAACTCTCTTTTGCTTCTGACCATTGCCTCCCTTAGTCCACTTTCCTTTTTATCACCTCTGTTTTTTCCTCCTACCTGACTATTGGATAAGATAGACTTTTGCTCAACTGAATACACACACACACACACACACACACACACACTTCCCCCTTTGAACCTATTCAGATGAGAGTGAGGACCAAACATTGCCTGCCCCCCATTTCCCCATCTACTATAAAACTTCTTCACTGTGCACCTCATATATTGGAAAAATTTCCCTATTCTTCCTCTCCCCCTTCCCTTCTCCCAGTGCAACCCTCTTTCTTACCCATCCATATATTTGTGATCCTATTAATATAATCAACTCATATCCATGCTCTCTGTCTTATGTGGAATCCTTCTGTCATAATAATGATAAAGTTCTTAAGAGTTATATGTGTCATCTTCCCATATAGAAATGTAAATAGTTTAACCTTATCAAGCCCCTTATGATTTCTCTTGCATTCTTACTTTTTTATGCTTCTTTTGAGTCTTGTACTTTAAAGTTAAGTTTTCAATTTATCTCTGATCTTTCCATCAGGAATTATTGAAAGTTCTTTATTTCAATAAATTTTCACTTTTTTCCTCATAAGGATTATACTTAATTTTTTCTGGGTAGGTTATTCTTGATTGTAATTCTAGATTTTTTTTTTTGCCTTCCAGAATATCATATTTTAAGCCCTCCATTCCTTTAACATGATAATCTTGTGTGACCCTGACATTTGGAAAGCTTTCTGATTACTTGCTGTGTTTTCTTCCTGATCTGGGAGCTCCTGAATTTAGATATAATATTCCTGAGAATTTTCATTTTGGGATCTCTTTTAGGAGATGTTTGGCTGATTCTTTTTACTGCTATTTACCCATTGGTTCTAGGATCAGGGTAATTTTCCTTTGTAATTTTTTTAGATTTGATGTCTAGTTTTCTTCTTTGGTCTTGGCTTTCAGGTAGTCTAATAATTCTTAGATATCTCTCCTCAATGTATTTTCCAGGTCAGGTGTATAACCAATGAGATAGTTCACATTTTCTTCTGTTTTTTCCCCCCATTCTTGTTATTTTATTTTACTGTTTCTTGATGTCTCATGGAGTCATCGATATTCACTTACTCAATTCTATTTTTTCAGGAATTATTTTCTTCAGAGAGCTTTTGCACCATTTTTATCCATTTGGTCAATTTACTTTTTAAGGAATTATTTTCAGCAGTGAAGTTTTGAACATCTTTGCCATTTGAGCAATTTTGTTTTATTAGATTTATTTTTAGTATTTTTGTGCCTTTTACCAAACTGTTGATTATCTTTTCATAATTTTCTTGCATCACACTTATTTACTTTCCCAATTTTCTTCTACCACTCTTATTTAATTTTTGGGACTTTTTGGTAAATAGTATTTTATTTTTCCAATTACATGTAAAGATAGTTTTCAACATTCATTATTATAAGATTTTGAGTTTCAAATTTTTCTCCCTTCCTTCCCTCTCTCCCCCTCCCCAAGATGGCAAGCCATCTGATATAGGTTAGATATGTACAATCATGGAAACATATTTCTACATTGGTCATGTTGTGAAAGAAAAAACAGAAAAAAAGGAAAAAAACACAAAAAGATGAAGATACTATGCTTTGATCTGCATTCAGACTACATAGTTCTTTCTCTGGATATGGATAATATTTTCTCTTATGAGTTTTGGAATTGTGTTGGATCATTGTATTTCTGAGAAAGCTAAGTCAATCATAGTTGATCATTTTGCAATGTTGCTGTTACTGTATACAAGGTTCTCCTGGTTCTGCTCACTTTATTCAGCATGAATCTATGAAAGTCTTTCCAAGGTTTTTCTGAGGTCCACCTGCTTATCATTTTTATAGGACATTTTATTTGATTTTTAAAATAATTTTTTGCTCTTCAAGGAATTCTTGTTGTGGTTTTAGATAGATACTACTTATCATTTTTTGAAAAGGTCCATTTATTCCTATGCTCTCTAGTGTTTTTAATGGGAATGGGTGTTGTATTTTGTCAAAGACTTTTTCTGCATCTATTGAGATTAACACATAATTTTTATTTGTGTTTTCACTGATATGTAATCAATACTTTCCATATCTTTCTATCTGTTACTGTTTTTTCTCTTTTCATCTAGTATTTTGTCATATTTTCTTTTTTCTTTTAATTTCCTCCTTTGTATCTGTCTATCAAAAAAAAAGTTCATTTCATTTTTGACTATTACCTCTTTAGCTTTGTTTTGGAGTTAGGTTTATATCTTACATTTTATTTTACCCATTTAATTTGGAATTTTCTTATATTTACTCATATCTCTAGCTTTCTTTCCTTGACTCTGACAAGCTTTGTGTAAGTGCTAAACTTTACCTCCTACTGGACTTTTGGGTGGGTTGTGCAGATGATTTTTCCTGTGTGTGTATATATATTGCATTTATTTCTATATGTAATTTTTATATATTTCTATATTTTAAGATGTAGTCTAGGACTCAGATGCTACCTTCCTAACCTAATGTTTATTTCTCACTCCTCCCTTTCTCTGCTAAAACCCTTGCTTTTGACTGGCAACAGTATTAAAAACACCACCTATGCCCCTAAGGTCTTCAGTTGCTTGAAGTCTTCATTATTCTAAGTAATGCTTTTAGAATTGTTCTGGAAGTATAATTTATGCCTATGTGAATCACCAGAAGTGAGTAATATTCATCTGGCTTGACAAATCTTAGGAAGTACTTTATCATTTCTCTGATACATGCCCCCTAAGAGAACAAACTTTCTACAGTTAGAGGTAGCACAAATAACTGCCATAGTACTCAACAAGTGGTCACCAATTGCCACTATCTCTCCTTTCATCCTTCCAGAGCTTCATATACCAGCTCTCACCTAGGGGCACTATTTCTTACAGGAAAAGAAGCTTTTTCCTCCTCCAAATGCCCAGCTCCCTTCCCTTCAGGAAAAGCCTTATACCTGTTATTTGTTACCAAGTGTTCTATGATACTTTGATTTCCCCTTTGTGTGATATTCATGCATTCTCCAACCCACTGAAAGGATCAGGATTGCTATTTTCAGCTCCTATTTCTTCTCTGTTTTTACATTGAATTCCTTCTACATTTTGTTGTTGTTGTTAGTAACACACTCATTCTCCTTGACAATTTGGAAAATAAAGAGACATTATTTGAGCCTCTTTATCTTTTTTTTTTTCAAAGAAGGGAAATCAACCTGAACTTTGAACATAGCTAGTGAGTAATTTGTCCACAACAGAGACATAAACATTATCCATTCTGTGATAGGAACTGTAAATTTCTCTCTGTTCTCCATACTTTCTGGAAGTAAAATCCTTGACCTCTTAAAACTTTTCAGCTTTGACAGTAAATATCCATTGCTGGTGATTACTGGGGTAACAAATGATATTGATGAAAGCAATCTAATTAGCACTAGGAAACATTATGAATCCCTGAGCAAAAGAAAGAATTTTAGATGAACATAGGTCTCCTTTTCAATCATCACTGCTGTCTATTCAATATAGGGACTTCTGAAGAAATTGAGATTTGGGAAGTGGATTACATGAGTGTAATTTGGATTTCGGGGCGACACTTTAAATTTTAAGTGATGTCCAAAGATGTGACACATTTATAGAAAATAGTCAAAGATATTTGTCTGAAATTTTGTAAATCTAATCAAGAGGAATTATTTAAAATGAGAAGGGGAGTGATAAAAATGACCTACATCTACTTGCTAAGCAATAATACATGACTGTCATACTAATATGTTATAGCAAATACAGGGTAGGAAGGAGAGTGGCAGTGGAGTAGAACCAAATTTCACAGAAGGGAATAGTAAAGAGGAGAAAAAATAACAAAAATCATGGCATTAGATAGCTATATACAAATGTGCAAAGTGTAGTTGAAAAACCAAGATGAAGTAGAGATTATTGCAAGCTTAGAAATTTAACCTGACAGGTACTGCTGAGACTTGATAGAATGGAATGTATGATTGGAATATACTTTATTCAAAAGACAGAGGATGGATGAAAGGGACAATGAAGTTCGGTGTATATTAGGAAGATAAATGAATGTGTGAAGAAGTCCAGGAAAAGAAGGAGTGAAGAATAGGGGGATTTATTTGAGAGTATACCAACCTAAGAAGAAATTAAAGTGATATTGTCAGATTAATATACTCTACCAGGGGTGGGGAACCTGTGGCCTTGTGGGCACATATGGCCCTCTAGGTCCTCAAGGCTCTTTGAGTGAACCGAAACTTCACAGAACGAATTCCCACTTGTGACCCTCTAGGTTCTCAAGTGCAGCCCTTTGACTGAATCCAAACTTAACAGAACAAATAAGAGGATTTTTTTTTTCTGTGAAGTTTGGGATTTAGTCAAAGAGCTGCACTTGAAAACCTAGAGGGTGGCCTCAAGGTCACAGCTCCCCACTCCTGCTCTAAACCATCTGAAGACCTCCAACTCTTTGTTTCCTTTTTACTAAAAGCAGAATTAACCATTTCAATCTTCAAAAGGTTAGGAAAGCAACAAAGGGAACTATTATTTGAGCTATGCTTCTTACCAACGTGGAGGAATAGGGGTAGACTTTAAAAATAAAGGTAAGCTTAAGAGCAAGAAGAGGATGGGAATAAGCATTCATTTAACACCTACTAAGTTCCAGGTACTGTGCTAAGCACCTTAAAAATCTTAGCTCATGTGATCTTCACAACAACCTGGTGATATAGGTGCCCATTTTACAGCCAAGAAAACTGAGGCTGACAGAGGTTAAGTAACTTGCCCAGCCAGGGTCACAAAGCTAGCAAGTGTCTAACTGAACTAATCTTCCTGACTATAAGCCCATTGATCTATGTGCTGTACTACCCTGCTGCAAGGACAAGGGCACTCTGTCTTCAAACCTGTAGTATGAAGGAAAGACAAAGCCGGACATTAGTATACTCCCTATGATTTAGAGAGAGTATACTGATATTGCTTGGAGAACAAATAGGTAGGAAACTGCGGCTTAAAATTCTCCAGAGTGGGCTATCCTAGGTAAGACATGAAACTCCCAAAGATGAGATTCTGAAGACAAACAAGAAGATTTCTAGTTTTGAAGGAGAAAAGAAGCTATTTAAAGACACCAGTGTAAATGTAGGAGGAAACCAAAAATTAACTCAAATTTTAAAAAGATATTTATAGAGAATATAATCAAGGGAAAGGGGGGAAAAAAGACTAATACAGAAGAGTAGCATGTTTCTGTTAGATTGGTTTTGGGAGTACTAAAACTCAGGATGAATTGAGGCTGGTAATGAATGCTAAGGACAACAAAACAGCTTTTGAAAACTATTTTGAAGTTAATAGACTAGGACCACTATCCAGAGAAGAACAAATGATACTTATGTTTTTGTTCAGTCATTTCAGTCTTGTCCTACTCTTCATGATCCCAGTTGGGGTTTTCTTGGCAAAGATACTAGAGTGATTTGCCATATCCTTCTCCAACTCATTTTACAGATGAGGAAACTGAGTCAAAAGGGATTAAATGACTTACCTAGGGTCACACAGCTAGTAAGTGTCTGAGACCAGATTTGAACTCAGGAAGATGAATTTTCTTGACTTCAAGCCTGGTACTCTATCCTCCAGAAATAATAAAATAACAGAGAAAAGGCAGAATTAATCAATGCTTAATTTACCAGTTGCCAAAAAGAATTATGCTATCTGTATTATTATAACTATTTTACAGATACACACCTCCTAAGTGTGAAAGGCAAGATTCAAACCCAGGTATCTCCTGACTCAGACCAGCATTGTGTCTGTTACATTCTTCTTCCTCTGAAAGGTAACAGAAGATATGGATCAAGAAAAAGTCATTGAATTTGGTGGTTAATAGGTCAGTAATAAGCTAGAAGTGAACAAGGAACAGATTAGTAGAGACAGAAAGACTGAAAAAAATGACTGAGCAGGAAGAAAGTCAAGGCACTGACCATCAAGTGAGTATAGATTATTCCTTCTAGGGGTTTGGCAAAGAAACAGATGAAAGAGATCAAGTAATAACCTGAGATTGTAGCAGGATCTGGTGTAGGACATTTCAGGAAAAAAATGTGAGCATGTTTCCAGAAAAAGAAGAAACCATTAGATGAAAAGATGAAAAATGAGAAAATATAATAAAAATGATTAATAGAGCATGACATGGGTGAAGAAATTTTGTTCTTTGTAATTAAGAGGAAGGATGAAAGGGTGGACGTTGATATGAACAGTTTTTAAGCCATGCAAGAGACATGTTGGATTTCATGAACTGGCTTTAATCTCCTTAGTAAAGGAGGTGATGGGATACCTTCTAAGCCTGAGTAAGATAGGGAAATAGGAGGAGGAATGAGGAGACAAGAAATTTGGAATACTTCTACAAGGGATACAATGAGGAGATGAAGAGGGTTACTATATACTACTTAGGGTACAGTTGTAGGTAGTTAGAATATAATTTAGTGTACCCCAGAATTTTTGTGAATACTATTTGTGATACTATTCAGTATCTTTCTGAAGTATGTGGATAAAAGTGAATAGGAGGATCAGGGGAGAAATTCAGAACTGGATATTTTCAGAATTGGAATAGCAAAAGGACAATGGCAAAAGGGATTCAAGAATGGTGGATAAGAGTTTGAAGTGGTGCCGAAAAGGAAAAAAAAAAATCTTTTGGAGTTACAAGAACATATCACAGAAAATGTGATCATTTGGGAGAACAGATGGATCAAGATACTGAATGCCACATTAAGTGCAAAGAGCAGGTTTGTGAGTAGTGGGATAATGGGAGAAGTGAAAGATAGGAAGTTTTGACCACAGCAAAGAATTTCAGAGTTCAGAACCTTGAAAGTGAGGCACTTTGGGGTGATAATGTGATCTCAAATTGGACTACTCTGGATAGCTGAGGTATGGTGAAACTGAGGATCATGGTAGTTTCCTATCCAGTAATCAACACTCATTGGGTTCACTCATTTGATCAGTTCTGAAACTACATAAATGTACTATCATACAGGTTACATAGCCCTCTAACTTGATCAGAATAATACCATTTAAGAATATCAGATGTCCAACTGTAATCCAGGCAACTCTATCTAAAGAGTTTGTTTTGGAATAAATCATTCTCTTTAATATAATTTTATTGATACTTTTTATATCACCAAAACTTCTTCCAGTATCCTTTACCTCCCTCACTCTAAGAGACATTACATAAAAATATAATATATTTTTTAAAAAATCAGTCGGTTGTGCTTCACCGAAGTGTATCTTGGGTGGTAGCTGTTAGAAGTGGTGACAGTCTGTTTTCATACCCAAAGAAGGTGGTAAGTTACCACCTGGAGGCAAGTAGCAACAGCTGCTCCATGATAGCTAAGATGTTAGACTTCAGAAAACGTCATGGAATTTATTGGCATTGGATCAATGCTACTGTGCACGATCAGGAAATTATCTCTCATTAGCAGGCATTTATTTCAAATGTTGTCTTGTCCTGTCTTCCAGGGGAAGAAAGTACCTGTAACACTGACTGCCTGCTGGAACTGAGCTACAACTACTTTGTGGTGACCATAGCCTTGACCCTCAGGAAACATGGTCATATCTGTCAGCAACTGATTGATGCCACTGTAAGATGACCAAACAATTATCATTCATCAAAAGACATTTCTCATGGGGCTTTGTAGGTGCCATGACAGATTATTACCCTGTCCAAGGAAGGTGGACAATAGCGACAATGGCTGTCATATATCAGGGAAGGGCCTGAAACAGCCACACTGCTCATCCACCTTCTCACCTGTCATTTCCTCCTGCTCAGCTGTCATTGGTGCAGTAAACAAGGTATCAGGCAACAGTGTGGGAGGCTCAATAATGGCAATGGCTATAGCACTGACAACTTTCTCCTTAGCCCTGTTAATACCTGAAAATAACCATTTCTTAAGCTCCTACTGTGTGCTAAGTGTTTTATAATTATTTTCTCATTTGATTATCACAACAATCCTTGGGGAGGTAGATGCCATATTATCCCCATTTCACAGATGAGGAAACTGAAGCAAAAAGGTTAAGCGACTTTGCCAGGGTCACATACTTAGTAAGTGTCATATTTGAATTAAGATCTTCTTGACTCCAAGTCCAGTATTCAATCTACTATCCCACCTGACAGCTCTAGATTATAAGAGCCTCAGAAAACCCAGGGGAAGTGACATTCTTGGTATTGCCCTTGCACCACTGGATAGAACACTTGACTGGGAATCAGAAAGACCCATCTCTATGAGTTCAAATCTGGCCTCAGACATTTGCTAGCTGTGTGACCCTGGGCAAATCACTTAACCTTGTTTTAGTTTCCTCATTTGTAAAATGAGCTGGAAAAGAAAATAACAAATCACTCCAGTATCTTTGCCAAGAAACCCCAAAGGGGGTCAGGTAGAATCAGAAATGACTGAGATGACTCAACAACACCAAAGCAATAGCACCCACTTTGAATGAACACCTCGCTTTCTTCAATAATGAGGTGCTGCACTCAGCATATGTTTCCTAGTGGGCATGTGTTTGGCTAACGCTCTTTCCAAATTTCCAAGAGGCACTATCATTTTTCCTACCCTCCTTATCTCTGGGTCCTTCACTATTTCCATATGCCCTTCTACTGTGCCCTCCAGACCTCTGGGCCCTCTCATCTATCTCACTTTGGGGCCTTAAGAACCATTAATCCTTTCCATCTACCCTGAATCTGGATCCTCCTACCCATTAGCTCATGAGCTCGTTGAGAGCAAGTACTCTCTTACTTTTCTATTTCTATCCTCTTAGTGTAGAGCTTGGCATATAGTAAGCACTTTTAATAAATGCTTTTTCATTTGTTCATTCAATTATAAGGAATTAGTTTTGTATGCTAACACTTCTAATGAACTTGAATTCCTTTTTCTGCAGCATATGATGATCTGTGTCCTGGAAATCTATTTTTATGTTTCTCTCCAATACTTTAATTTTGGAGTGTTGGGAATTCACTTTGGTAATAAGGTCTCTTGCTTACAGATACTGTGTTGTCACTCAGGCATAATTCCAACTGGCAAAGTTCTCACCAACATTTTCAGGGCTTTCTTTCATAGACCACCTGCCCAGGATCCTACTTTTTTTTTTTTTTCTGTTTCCTTATCATTAAGCATAGGATTCAGAGCTGGAAGAGGCTTTAGAGATATCTAAAACAATGCTATCATCTTACAGATTGGGAAACTCAGGCCCAGAGTGGTTAAATGATGCAAGTTACACAGATAGTCCAGTTATCCCTTTCATATAATAGGCATTAGGGGCACAGCACCCCCAAGATCTGGAAAATTCCTATAATTTTTTGGCCCTCCCTTCATACAAGAGAAGTCTAAATTATTACGGTATTAAAAGATAACATATTTTTATATTATACAATACTATACATATATTTTGTGCATTTCTGAGTTTCTAACTTTTTTCTGTGTCATCTGCTGGACCTTGCATGTCATCTGTGAATTCCACAAACTTCTCTTAAATTCTCATTTAATTTCTTATGCCAACCCACAATGTATCGAAACCTCGATGGGGAAAGTCACAATATAGAAGGGATAAATGTAAATAGAAAACCCAAGATTTCAACACCTGGTCTTGTGGCTTCAGGTTTCTCACTCTTCCCCCTGCACTCTGACTTGCTAAAAGTCAAAGGTTTACCGATGTAGAAGAATGGCTTGGATCAAGTCTTTGATGGTTGTTCTCTCTTAAACGTCTTCATATCTCTTCACAGACTGTCGCACTGATAGGTTTCTCTGCCTGTACCAAGAAGCAGTGATTAGAGATATTATTATTCCATAATATGGGTGAACTTGTCATTTTTGCCACCTTGCCTAGTGCAGTGGACTTCTCCATTGTCAAACTGAGATGTTAATTTCCAAACTATTGGATAGAGTTGGAGCCAAGAAAAACTGACATTTCCTAGCTATATGTCCATGGCCAAGTCATTGGAATGATCTGTACTTTACTTTCCCTCTTTTGTAAAATGAGCATAACATTTGTGATACTTGTATCACAGGGATGTCAAGGTTCAAATGAATGTTTTGAAAGTTTGAAGGGTTACATATCTGTCAGTTGTAGTGATTGGTATTAAGGCATCCTAAAACAAAGTTGGATTCACAGCCAACGTCAATCACTGAGCAGGAGAAAAAAAAATAGGCTTCCTCTGGAATTGTTGTTCCTAATAAGAAAAGGGCAGGGCTGCTGGACTCCCAACAAAAACACAGGTCCAACCCTCTTCCCACATAAACTATGACAGGTTTGAATTTTCAGCCTCACCTCTTTCAGACTTTTTATTGTCATGAGTGTTGTCTATGAAAACTCATGATGAATTCTATTCTCTAATCTATGGGTTCCTCCAGGCAGTTAGTCAGTCAGTGAATAAGCATCTATTAAGTACTTAATACATCTCAGGCCCTGTGTTAAGTGCTCAGAATACCAAAAAAGGGCAAAAATACATCCCCTGCCCTTATGGAGTTTACATTCCAATAGAGAAGACAAGATGTAAACAAATGAACACAGAAAACATATACAATTCAAATGGGAGTCATCTCATTCTGTTTGGGGTAGAAGGGAGAGACTACAAAAGAACTCTTGGAGAAGGTGGGAGTTGAGCTGAGTCTTGAAAGAAGCCAAGGAAGCCAGGAGGTAAAGATGAGGAGGAAGAGCTTTCTTGGGTTTGGGGAACAGCCAGTGAAACAGGGTATTGGTCTACCTGAATCCACCACTATAGAAATAGTGGTGGCCTCTTAGAAAGGGATGAGTTATCTGCCAGTTACTGGATGAAAGCAAATGAGGAGAAACCTCCCACCAGGCTCCTAGGGAGGGGAACCAAAGAAGGTACAGCTCACCATCTAGGCTCCTTGCTGTCATGAGCCATGGTTTATTAATTCCTTAAGTCTCTATGTAAAGGACAAGTATTGCAGTTCCAGGCCAGAGCTGGAACTAATGAAGCCAGATGGGACCATCTCTCATTTCAGAAAGCTTCCACACTCCCAAGCTCTAGGACCTTTGCCCTTCAATTACAGACGAATTGCCTTTCTTATCCTCACTGCATTAGCTTAGCTCACAATTTGGCATCAGGGTGGGTTTGTTTGCATGTTTCAATATCGGTGACCAGGGAATTCAATGGGACTTTTTAAGCTCCATCCATTCCTTCTCCCCACCATTCCACTCAAGTCTTTTTGTAAAGTATATGGACCTTTGCCAATCCCAGAGAACACTCTTGTCAGATTATGAATCACTGAAGAAATGAGAAATGGAAATGTGAAGGCAGGCAAAGGAAAGAGTTTCTTTACAAGAAGCAATACTGATTACTCAATTTGAGCTCACCATTTTTAGGGGGGTTTCTATGTCACAATGGGTAGATAGGTTTTAGTGCTGGGCCTGAGTCAGGAAGGCCAGAGTTCAAATGTGGCCTCAAACATATACAAGCTCTGTGTCCTTAAGCAAGTTACTTAGCCCTGATTGCCTCAGTTTCATATCTGTTAAAAAAAAAAAAAAAAGCTAGAGAAGGAAATGGCAAATGACTCCAGTATCTTTGCCAAGAAAACTTTGAATAGGGTCATGAAGAGTCTGACTGAAAGTTCTAAACAACAATACAACATATCACAATAGTGTGATGTTGGTAAGTGAAGCCTCCTTAGAAAATCACTTTCAGGTAAGAGTCAAAGTTTCGGTCTTTCATACAGTCACTTGGGTTCAAGACACAGTAAGGAGGAAAAGGTGAGTGGGGATATTCATTTTAAGAATATGGTAAAATTTGTCAGTTTCTACCAGCTGGAATAGCCCATACTTTTTCTCCATTTTCTGCCCATTCTTAGCCATTGTAAACTTGCTGTTTGTCCTTCATTTCAAAGAGGACCAATGCCATCATGGGGTGATTTCTTGACTTGGGCATGAATTGGATTAAAGTGAGACAGAGTCGCACAAAGTCAAGGAAAGTCTTCACATGCTTGGAGCAGATATCTCCCTAACTCACCAAAGAATTTGAGGTCAGTCAATTATGCTCAATTTTGTTTAGCCCCTTTCAAAGGCATCACATTCTTCCAATTCCTTAGGTTAGTGACCATGGAGTCATCCCAGCTTCCTCACCCCCCGTATCCTGGATATCCAATCAGTTACCATGTCCTGATAATCCTGCTTCCACACCTTACTCTGTCCCTTTTTCCCTCCTCATGTAGTCACCACTCAAGTTTGTGTCCTCCTCATGCCTTATCTGGACTATTCTAATAATCTTCTGCTTGATGTACCTACCTTATATCTCTCTCCTCCTTTACATAAGTAATATTTCTTTAAAATAGTTCTGACCATGTCAGTCCCCTGCTCAAAAAATTTCAAAGGCTCTCTCTTCCCACTAGGATGAGATACAAACTCCTCTGCCTGGTATTTAAAGGCCATTTTCAACCTATTTATCTAGACTTATTTTTAAATTATTGCCTCTACAATTTGGAACTATACCCAAAGATCAACCAAACAGTGCACACCTTTTGATCCAGCAATAACACTACTAGGTCTGTATCCCAAAGAAAATATAAAAAAGGGAAAAGGGCCCACATGTATAAAAAATATTTATAGCATCTCTTTTTGTGGTGGCAGAGAATTGGAAATTGAGGAGATTCCCATCAATTGGGGAATGACTGAACAAGTTGTGATATATGAATGTAATGAAATATTATTGTCCTATGAGAAATGATGAGCAGACAGATTTCAGAAAAAACCTGGGAAGACTTACATGAACTGATGGTGAGTGAAGGAAGTAGAACCATGATGACAGTACACAGCAAGAGAAACATTGTGTGATAATTAACTATGATAGACTTAGCTCTTCACAGCAATACAATGATCTAAGACCGTTCCAAAAAACTCATGATGTAAAGTGCTAACCACATCTAGAGAAAGAACTATGGAGTCTGAGTGCAGATAAAAACACTATTTTCACTTTCTTTGTTTTTTTATTTCTCATGTTTTTTTTGCCTTTTGTTCTGACTCTCTTTTAATAACATGACTAATATGGAAATATGTTTAACATGATTGTATATGTATAACCTATGTCAGATTGCTTGATGTCTTGGGAAGAGAGGAGCAGAGGGAAGGAGGGAAAAATTGAAACTAAAAATTTTACAAAAATGAATGTTGAAAACTATCTTTACATATAATTGGAAACAAATAAAATACTATTAAGGAAAAAACTTATTTCCTCTATACATAACATCCAGTCACCCTACATGTAAACTGTCCTTCACCCCTATGTTTTAGCAAAACCTGTTTATCACACTTACAATGCTCTTCTTCCTCATCTCTGACTCCTGTTATCCCTAACTTCCATCAAGGTTCTGGAAATGCACTAACTCCTATAATACATAATTTTTTCCCCCAATTTCTCCAGTAGTCTGCACTACCCATTACTTTGTATACATTTTGTGTCTATTTTGTGCACATGTTGTTTCTCATTGCAGAGTGTAAGGTCCTGGAACACAGGGACTATTTGTTTTGGTCTTTATATTCCTGAAGCCCAACATGGAGTAGATACTTAATTAATATTGAATTGAATTAAACTGAAAATGGAGGAATTTACAAATCCAATAACCAAGTTGAAATAGGAACTAAAGCAATGAAATATGGATTTTGAGCAATAGAGATAGATGATGGAAGGAGGCTGAAGATGACATTTTTCCTTCATATAGTAGGTGATGAAAGTTGATACTAATAGTTAGCAACCCCAGCACTGAAGATGGCAGGAATTCTAGTGAGAGGTAATATTGACCATGAACGAGGAAGACCTCAGACCAGTAGGTGATATTGATGCTGTTTTGAAAGGAAAGGGAGTAACCCCAGCTCCTAGTTTGGTGCCCTACACATACTAAGACTACCAATACTAGAAAGTCACAAATTTGAGTAGGAAAATCTCAAAAAATCTCAGAGTTGGAAGGCATCTCCAGCCTGTGTCTGAATAGCAATCTCCTCTATAATGTACCTAACAAGTGGTCTTCAAGATTCTATGTAAAGAGTTCTAGGGAGAGGGAAACCATAATACCGTGGGGCAACTCATTTCACTTTTGGAAAGTTCAAATTGATAGGAAGTTTTTCACGACGCTGAAATTAGTCTATCCCTCTGCCATGTTACACTTTGGTATGGTACAGTAGATAGAGCATTAACTGCTAAGACAGGAAGACCTGGGTTCAAGACCATGAGGGCTGGGTAGCACTGGTTAGTCAGTTAAACTCTGGCAATTCCTGAGCCATCTCCAATTGTCCTGATCCAGATGACTCTGGAGTAGAAAGTGAGGCTGGTGACTTTGTACAGCCCTCCCTTGCTTAAACCCTTACATGTCATGCAGTCACCTGCCTAATGTCATGGTCCTCTTCAAGAATGAAGGACAAACAACAACAACAAGCAATTGTCAGAGCACCAGTGTTTATTGATGGAGAGGGAGAAAAGAAGGAATTCTTTACCCTTAGTTAGATGGAAAGACCTTTCTGTCACCCTGGTCCCATTACCTGCCAAGTAAGAGGGGACAAAATAGATATACCAAAGAAGAATTGTAGGAACTAAAACGACAGGACCCATTTCTTTTCAGTTTGTTTATTTTACCTGCTGGGAATCATAGTTTGTGTAAAATCAGCCACCAACATGATGCATTCAGGTCAATACACATGGGGACCCACAGAAATGAATGAAGACTCTCAAAAATCATGTTTATTACATGAAATCAGAGCAGGCAGGGGAAGAAACAAGCAGGAAATAGCTTGGGGGAGTGAGAGACGAAGCATGTGAAAGAGTGGGAGATATGATGATGTGATACAGTGACAAAGGGCAGAAGAACAGAAGGGGAAGGAGACAGACCACATTTCTTTTCTATTCTGCTAAACCATCCATTCATCTCCCGAGGCAAAATGAATTCTAAAAAGACAGTCTATTTTAAACTCAGTCAACTTCCTGATGGTCTTCCTTCCTAGCAAGGAAAACATCACATGGCCATTGGCCTTGTGACTGATTGTTAACCAGATCTGGGTCTTTCTGGGTTCAAATTCCACCTGAGACAGTCACTCAGTGACCTCTTTTGAGTCACCTAATTAATCCTAAACTTAGTTTTCTCATCTCGATAATGGGGATAAAAATACCTGTACTACTTCCCTTATAAGATTCTTGTAAAGATTAAATGAGATGATATAAAATGTGTAAATTGCTTTTTACTTCACAAGTCTCTATATAAATGTCAATACCATTATTATGCTCTAAATGTCATTACTGTCTTCCACCCCCAATTCTTAGTTAAAAGAATTAGAGGATCCCAAGATAATGAATGAAGAAATGAAGAGAATCAAAGTGTATTGGGACTGGCCTGGCCCTACTCAAAAATGGAAATTAAGAGAAGTTTATTATCAGAGCCACACTTTTTCAATTTCTTACTTCTTCCCTGCTTCACTGGAATTCACACACACACACACACACACACACACACACACACACACACAAACTAATATTTCCCTGCTTCCATTGTTATTGCTCTGTTTTCCAGTCATGTCCAACTCTTCATGACCCCATTTGGGGTTTTCTTGGCACAGGTAATGGAGTGGTTTGCCATTTCCTTCTCCAGCTCATTTTACAGATGAGGAATTGAAGCAAATAGAGATAAGTGACTTGCCCAGGGTCATATAGCTAGTAAGTGTCTGAGGTCACATTGGAACTCAGGTTCTCCTGACTTTAGGGACATTGCTCTATCTACTGTACCACCTAGCTGCCCTAATAGGAACTTTTACAGGACATTGTGGTAACCTATCTCTCTACTACAACATTATATCCTAGCATGATAGACAGCAGCAGCATCAAGCTTAGATAAAAACTGTGGCTACTAAACCATCCATAAGGATTGCTGCAGGTTAGCATATTGATGGCTTTAAAAAATGCAATGGTATCTATATTTGATTATATTTTTATTTATTTCATTAAATATTTGTCAATTACATTTTAACCTACTTCATGTAGCATTTGGGAGTCTTGTTGGTCTAAGGCAGTGGTTCTCAATCTGTGGGTCACGACCCCTTTGGGGGTCAAAGGACCCTTTCACAAGGGTCACAGGGGTTGTCTAAGACCATAGGAAAACACATATTTCCGATGGTCTTAGGAACCGAGACACCACTCCTGTATCTGTCTCCAGGCAGGTCCGCCCACATGCAGATACACCTACATACAAGTATTAAAGGGTCACAGCATTAGGAAGGTTGAGAACCACTGCTCTAAGGGCTGCACTTTGACATCTCTGATATGGAGAATAGAAAGCTAGCCTTGGGAATTTCAGAAAAACCTGGAAAGCTTTACATGAACTGATGCAAACTGAAATGAACAGAAACAGAAGAACATTGTACACAGTAACAGTAGCATTGTAGAATGATTGACTATGATTGACCTAGCTCTTCTCAGCAATACAATGATCCAAGACTATTCCAAAAGACTCATGATAGAAAATGCTCTCCACATCCAGAGAAAGAATTGATAGAGTCAGAACGTGGATCAGAGTATGCTATTTTCACTTCTTTTTGTTGTTTTTTTCTTTTGTTCTGTTCCTTCTTTCATAGCATGAGTAATGTGGAAATATGTTTTACATGATTACACATGTATAACTTGCCATCTTGGGGAGGGAAAAGAGGAAAGGGGGAGAAAAATTTGAAACTCATAAGCTTTCAAAAGATGAATTCTGAAAATTGTCTTTACATGTAATTGGAAAAATAAAACACCATTTTTAAAGCTAGCCTTGAAGCTAGGAGGACCTGAGTTCAAGTCTTACCTATGACACATAATGCCTGTGCAACCCTGGGAAGATGACTTAAATTCTAGTGCACTAAGAAACTCTGAATTGTCTTAGAGGAAGTCTCCTCACCCAGAAGTCCCCTATATTAATGAAATCACAAGTCCTGTCTCTACCTAGTCCTTATCCTATCTGGGCCTTATTCCTTTCTGAACACTCTTTAGCCTTCCCCAGTTGTTCAATTGGAGGCCCAGGTAGAACAAATGTAATCCCATTTCCACATGACAGTATTTCAAATATGCCAAGACAGCAATAATCATTCCCACCCCTGCCTTCTCTTCCTCCTTAGTCATCTCTTTCTGAGGTTAACCAGTGCCTTCACTGTAGATTAGGCATTAATACATAGATACTGTGTCCTGGGAACAAATTTACACTCCTGGGAAGAACTAGAAAGAACAACATAAGTCTTCCCATTGTACAATCAGAAAAGTCAGACAATCTATGAAACCAGAAGGCAAGCACTGTTACCAATATCCTTAGCAAGGCCATTAGTCTGTCTCCCAATTTGAGGCTATTGAACCTTTGGGCTGGTGTTGTGTTGGTCCACAATACTTTGAAAGTTAACCTTCATATTTTGGAAAAAAGAAGAGAAAAAGACCAAGACCAGACAGAGTTGTAGCAGAGAATTGTATTTTTCATCAGTGAGACCTAAATTTAAAATCATACTCAGATACTAGCTATGGGGTCATTTAATCTCTGTTTGACTCAGTTTTCTCAACAGTAAAGTGGGGATAATTTCACCTACCTCAGAGGGTTGTTGTGAGGACCAAGTGACATCATATTTATGAAAAGTTCTTAGCACAGTGCCTAGCGTGTAGTAAGTACTATCTAAATTTTTATTTCCACTCTCCCATCTCATTAACTAGGGAAGTTTACCAGATAGAGAAAGAATTTATTGAGAACTTACTGTGTGTCAGGCATGGTGATAATTGCTGGGAATACAACAGAAGGAAAAAGTAAGACAGACCCTAGCCTCAAGGAACTTCTATTTTAATGGTAGAAGATACCACATAAAAGGTACCTGGGTGAGAGGAAAGTCTGAGAAGTACTTAACCAGCAAAGTCAGAGAACTAGTCTCAAGAGCTGAGCCAGGTTTAGCGCGAGTATGGCTAGTTTTGGTGCTTCTTCCAATGGAGATTCATGGGAAGAACTCACCAAACAGAGGAGGAGACTGTAGAGGTAGAGGGAGCCATCATGAGAAGGATTGGCCCTCCCTGTTTGCCTGGGTTTGTGCTCCCCATTATCATGTGTACTACTAAGGAAGTCTTCTGCATTGAGCTACGTAACCCAAGCCCTCCGAGTCTCAGTTTGGTTTTCTGTTAAATGGAGATAATAATGGGAAATTATATTATAAACTTGAAAATGCTACAGAATTATGAGCTACTGCAATAGCTAGTACTAGAGTTAGATTATTGACCACTGTAAGATTTGGTTTCCTTGTTGGTACAATGGGTATTATGATACCTCATACATTGTTGTGAGTGAAAGAGCTTTCTAAGCCCTATGGGGTTGCACAAATGAGAGCCATTGCTGTCACTATAGTTGTGAGTATAGACAGACTAGCTCAGGTGCTATGGAAAGAGTCCCTCATTTTGAATAACAAAAATCATGATGCAGGCTTTTGTTGTACTCAATTCAAAGTCTGAAACTCAATTTTAACAGAAGTTAGTCTTAAGTCAAGGGAATGAGCTTATCATGGTGGTATTTTGGTCATTAGCAAGTAGAAGGGAAGGGTTTTGGTTTGGGGAACTAAGGAGTCCTTGAAATCATCCTGCATGTCCAACCACCTCATCCATCCAATAAGGTCATGTATACAGTGTGTGTAGCTCACCTAGCTAAGAGAGTATAGATACCTGAGAGCTCCAGCAACTGATACTAAGCACCCTTTGTTGGGCTTAGAGAGAACAAAGGGAGCAAGAGAATGGTGGTGATTTGATGATGACTAATCATCATACTTGAGAACTTTTTCATCTCTGTTAGAGACAGCTACCTCTTCAAAAGTATGTCATAGACACAAAGTTCTTTGGCAGAGGAACAAATGGCGTTTTTCTTTTTCTTTTTTTAACTGACAATATTTTCAGTGATTCTCCTAGGAAACCAAATTACCATTTAGAACACTCTGTCAGTGGTACTAGCCCTGATGCTATCTATATGGGTAGTATCCTTAAGTATAAACCCTACTGGGGGCAGAGCTAAGATGGCAGAGAGTAAGCAGTGACTTGAACAAGCTCCCCAAGAATTTCGTCCTTGGGAACTAAAAAGTAAATTTGAGCGGATTTAAGAGTGACAGAACCCATTGTGAGACAGAGAGTGACAG
>CM053586.1:307457263-307486937 GCA_028646515.1 Pseudochirops corinnae | reverse complement strand
TCCAAAGGTCACGGTCGCGGAATCAGCACAGACCAGAGATTCCTTAGCAGAAAGATGCTAAAGGATTACAATGGCACTGGGATAATATCAGAGATCACCTTCAAAGTGCTTTCAAGGCTAATAATTTTAGCAGCGAAGTTGATGCTTTACAATCACTACTTCATGATATGGAAGCGGAAATTGCTAATTATACTCTTCCATCCAGTAGTAGTATAGATTTTCTCAATTGGATTAATTATAAACAATGCATGACATGGTTATATGGTTTGGTAGGATTAATATTATTATTGTTCTATTGCTATTTCACTCTTAACACACTTTATCTATCATTTGCTAAGCGTGCTAGCGTGCAAGACCCAAAAGACAATGGCCGAGAGCTACACACACATGGTTCCCCTTTTTATACCCTAGCTTTTGATCCCTGCCTCCGAGTGCCATCATTGCCCGGTGAGCCACTCACATACCGTCCCGAAGACAAGGAGACATCTCGTGTAATCATGCCATCTTTATTGCCAACGTGGCATCCTAGTTTCAACCCTAAGGCTGAACTGAGTGCTCACGATCAAGGCTAACAGACATGCGCGGGCCTCTACTCCATCCCCAGACTGTCGCGGTGCACTCCCAGCGGCTAATGATGTCAAACACCTTTACACTACAACTTTGTGATTTTCAAAAATATCAGGAGAGTAAGTCACCCAAAGGCTAATAGTAGGGCCCACACCAGATTTTGCAGTGTCAATACTCTGAGGCACGGTAAGTAGCCATTTACCTATAGAATCCAGCCCGGTGGTAGCTTGTATGAGGACTCATCTAGCAGAATGTGCTTTTAGTAGATGTAATACTGTAAAAAGTGTTAAGACTGAACTAATTGAACTCAGAAACCAAACTTATTTAGGCTCTTCCCCCCATAGAGATCTTCTGCTTTCATGCTTGGAGTATTTTTAAAGTAAATATTCCATTGCAAAACTCAGTTGATGTTCTAAAGTTGAATAGAATTGGAGAACTAATCACTGACAGCTAACAGCAAGGGGAATGCAAATGGCGATTTGGGGGCTCAAGCAAATGATATTAGAGAAAGACTCGGAAATCCTCAGGGATACCCCTAGAACACTGAAGATGTTGCCACCCTGGTTTTGGGATTGTGAGTCCAATAAGTATTTACTTCATTAACAAGCATAGCATGAGACTTTATCAGATATTTTGCCAATGAGATCTATTGCATTCTTCTATTCTACCAGTCTCGCAATCTTGTCAAAAAAATTAGCTTAGGCTGGAATTTATTCTATGGTTTTGCTAGAAACTAAAGTGAAGGTCATTGGCCTATAGATCTAAGACTCCAATTTTTTCTTATTTTTAAAACCAGAACAATATGTGTCCTTTTCCAGGCATGTACTACCTTTCCTCTTCTTCTTGAGCTATTAAAGTTCACCGACCTCTGGTTAAGCAAAAATCTCTATAAGGTTTTTTTTCAGCTGCATTGTGTTAGCTTTGTGACTTGAATTCATTGAGTCACTAGATGTTCTCTTACTGTTTCCCTTGTTACCTTAGGCATTAAATCACTTTTTTGGGACTTTGGTCCATCTTTTCCAATTCAAAGATTTGGGTTACTCTTCCTTCTCTCTTGCATTATCCTATCCTCTTCAAGAATGGTCCTAATACTTCTTTGCTCCTCCTTCCTTTCTTCCCACTCAATGTTACTCAACAACAGTGGCAGCAGCCACAAAAATAAAAGCTTGTCTATTTGCTTCATCATGCCTTGACATTTTGAATTTTCAGCATTAACACTCCTGATACTACCATGCTTTTATATTCATCCTTTCTTATCTTCTATTGTTTACATCTTCTGTATATATCTTTTTAAAAATCTGAATTGTTTAGTGAATTCCTTTTAACTCCAAATTGTTCTTGAAAAAAACTTCTCATTTTTTTCCTCATTGGAAAGGTGTTTTTGTGTGTCTCTTGAAATTCATTATTTAGTGCTTTGCAACCCTTCTGGATTTACTTTACCTGCAGAAATTTAGTCAATGGGATTCTACATCTCTTTCCTCTTAATCTTAGGAATTCTTTCCTAAAATATAGAATATTCCATTGCACCCTTTCTCTATCAATTATTCTAAGATGGCAAAATCACTGTTACCCCAGGACCAGTTCCCTGTTTTGGCTAAAAATCAAATTCAGGATGGAGGTTCCCCAGTTGGTTCCTTCAACTTTTGAAGGATAAAATAACCATTAACAGCAGTCAGGAAACTATTAGATACTCTGCTTGAAGTAGTGTGAAATTGCCAGCAAATGTCTAGATAATTGAATTCTCTTATCGCCACTATATTGTGCCCCTGTGCCATGCTTTTAATCTTTGTCCTGAACTCATCTAGTTCTTTGTTCTGTTTTAGCAATCTCTCAATAAGAAGGAATAAAGCCTTTATTAAGCACCTACTATGTGCCAAACATTATAAGTGCTTCCACACAAATTTTATCTTATTTGATACTCATAATTCGTGACATAGTCACAGTTCTTTCTCTCTTTTATAGCTGAGAAAAGTGAGACAAACATAGGTTGAGGGAATTGAATATTGTCCAATCTCCATTGGACATTGTTAAGTGTCAGAGGCTAGATTTGAACTCAGGTGTCTTCCTGACTCTCGATCCAGAATTCTATCCACTGGGCCACCTAGTAGTCTATTATATATCAAGAACAATATTGATTCTAATTCTGCCTGTATATATCTTCACCCAAAGGCTCTTCACCAGAGGTATCAATCTCAAATAGATATGAAGACCACTAAAACCTACATAAGGATTCCCACCTACCACGCACCAACTCAGCTTTAAAATGTAATACTCTCTATATTTTGTTGTATTTTAAAATGATTTTGTTCAATATTTCTCAATTACGTTTTAGTCTGGTTCAGGTCACACTTAGGAGTTTCCTGGTCACATGTATTTGTCACCTCTGCTCTTCACCAAGTTTTCCCCTTTGATTTCTATATTTCTTTACCTGAGCTTGTCTTCTTAGTATAAAGTGTTATTTTGCTGTATATATTATCTATTCCATCTTTTTAAAATAAGATATTCTTTTTCTATAATATATTCCTCTCCTATGCTTAGGCTATAAAGGAAGGCTATATTTTTCTTTTTCTTTTCTTTTTTTTTTACACCTAAAAATAGAAGACAAATACAAAGCTAAACATGTGATGGATGAGATTTCTAAAAAACAAAAACAAAAACAAAAAAACAAACCAAATAATCTTATTGGTAAAAAATTAAAAACTTTTGCAGAAAAAATCAATGCACTTAATATAACAACATATATAGGCTGTAGAAAAAATTTTTCATTAAGTATCTCAGAAAATATGATAGCTAAAATCTATAGGGAATTTGTATAAACATATAAAATTGATAATCATTTCACTTAACTCATATCCCTAGACTAATTAGTTCTGGAGGGAAAGTCGTAATACTTCTTTGACTTCCTTTGAAGTTAGCAATATCAATATTTTCCACCTGATCCAGATAATAGTTACCATTTTATACCAGTATGCAGGTGCTTCTTCTTTTCTCAAGGAGTTCAGCACCTGGCTTGGAATTTTCCTCACCAGGTACTACAAATGTTATAGGGCTTCAATATCCAAACTCCCTACATTTTCAATTACTCATCTTCTTTAAATCTTATAAGCTACTTCTTCACTCCAAATCAGCCATATCTAGGGATGGTCACACAGTGGATATCACCACTACAGAACAATGTTCCATTTATCTAGTTAATAACCAATATTTCTCTGTCTGGCCATTGCTTTCTAGTATGTTATCTTTTCATATGCCTCACCGTTCCTGGAAAAAAAAATTCTTTGTCTTCATCAAGATTCCAGCCCTTCCACCTCCTGGTACTGTTCCAGGCCATTGTATCTGCTTTGAATATACTTTCTTCAACCTGTAATATTGACCCTATATTTAGCCCATTCAACTCTTGCCCATGCTCTTCTAATCTCGGGTACAGTTGTCATGCATCTCAAACTAGTTCTTGACCTTGTACCTCTTATTTTTCCGTAACTGATTCTTTACCTTACTCCTCACAAAGGGTTTTCTAAACTTTCTCTTCTCTCCTCAAACCTCCCACACATCCATGTCCTCTCATATCTGAGGTACTCACCTCCTACTTTACTGAGATTAAAGCTATTTGTTGTGAACTTCCTCTTTTCTCTATTCATGTCAAAATCAGTAGACATCATTTCCCTTCTCTTCCTTTCCTCAGTCTGTCAATGCAGCAGGGAGGTGGTCCTTCTTCTTGACTGGATTTTCTCCCAAATCTGTCCAAAGTAATCAAGTTGATTCTGTGTCCTTTTCAGTTGATCCCATCTATAGTCAATTGATTTTGTCCTTTAACTGCCTGTGTCATGATTCTTTGTCTCTGAATTAAGTCCAGAAATTAAGTTGTCCCGTAATGAGTAAAATTTAGAAATCTAGTTTTCTTAGTAACCACTGTTTTTTCCTTTTGTCAAGGAAATCTTTTACCTTTGAAGGAGGCAGGTGGATACCAGGGAGTTGATCAAGTATATTTATATCACTAAGCTATCTTTCAAGGCTGTGTGGTTTGTTATCCAAAGAAATCTGATCCATTGTCTCTAACCTTGTAGGTAGACTCCAACTATGAACATTTCTTAGTCACAGGAGGGAAGGAGGAGGCTGTTGTGAGCCCCTCATTCCAAAATTCCAACCAATCATGTTGTGCCCACTCCCAGGAAGCTGTCTGCACTGTAACCAATTGCATTGTTTTTCCCACCTACCCAATTCTGTTCTTTATTCTCTTGTACTTCCCCAAACTATATAAAAGGTGATAAGCTTTACCTCATGGTGTTTGGTCACTGATATTGTCCATTGATTATATTTCTTGCTTATTGCTAGCCTAACTAATAAATTGATCATGCTAAGACTATCATCTCTCAGTTTACCTTAATTTCCAAATGTAACAAATCCATCCTCTTCATGGCTGCCAAAGTGATTTTCCGAAAGCTGTTCATGTCACTCAATTCCTCAAGAAATGTCAATGACTCCTTACTGATTCTTAGATCCAATATGATTTCATCTTAATCACATCCTTTTAAAACTTTTTTGTGTACACTTCTTAACAAATATTTAGATGATGGTTCATGTATATAACATGTATAATTAACTCTGTACGCATAAAAGGGTATGCTCACTTTTTTCATGATAGGGATGTGAAATAAATTTTTGGGAGACTTCATAAACATTTTAGAGACAACATAAGTTGCTGGTGAAATTTATCATATTCCCCATTTTATAGATTAAGAAAAGGAAGCTTAAGAAAGTTACATAAATTGCCCTTGAGTCACATAGCTAACTAGTGATGGATTATAGATTTGAACCCAAGGCTTTGGATTCCAAGACCAGTACTCTATACCAGTACTATATCAGACAGCTTCCTAGGGCTAAGGGCAGAATTTACAATTTTCTACCATGGTTCTTCCTTATCTCTCTGTGGTATAATTTATTTCAATCCCAAGAGCCTATAGGCTGGCATTCATTTGCATGGCTTAGATAGGGTGTCAAGTGCTTCAAACTCCTTGGGTGGTATTTGGAGTCAGTATATTGGCCTGTTGAATGCCAGCTTAAGGTATGAGTTTCTTCCCTGGCTTTATACGAATCACACACGAACGTCAGGTGTTATTAACAGGGGAAACAACTTTTTAATGAAATACGCTCCTTAACTTCTTTTTATATTCGGTAATATCCTGAACTCTTTATCCAAATGAAGCATAAAGCACTTACAACTGTGTTTTGCCATTGCACTGACCGAGGAATATATTCATTTGCGGTAACATGGGATTCAATGGAGTGGAAAATAAGCTCTGAAAATTGCTCTTGCCATGAAATTGTATCAATAAATAGGAAAAACCCATTTAGATTTCACTGGCCAATCTCCCCTGAGACAAAAATGAATGTGGCTGGGTGAAGGAGGTTGGAGGTAAAAGAAGCAAGAGGTGTCTGAGCCTGGAGCTAGCATTGGAGGTCCTGAGCATAGTGCTTAACTAATTTCATTGTTCAAAAAACTGATTGGAAAGGAGAATTGGGGTGCATAAGCCAATTGAGGATGAGGGGCTAGGAGAGGTATAGGTGAAGATATGTGAACACTTATGAGGAAGGGGGCCATCTACCATTTTCTATTACTTTTATTGAATCTATAGACTGAATGAAGCCTTTATCCCAGAGTATATAAGACAAATTAAAAAGGGAAAGGAAAAAACATTATATACTTCTTTTCCTACATGGAAGTAAGGAAAGATATTTGCCTACTGATTTGCATTCTTCATATGCTCACCATTAAATTGTAGCAAGTAACCCAAAAATGCGTATGTGGTTGGCCTTGTTTCTTATCAATATGGACATTAATGAAGCAAGTTCAAGTATTAAAATAAGTATTCTTGATATTGCAAATCTGGGGAAAATAACCTTTATAATAGCATGTGAAATAGTCTTTAAGTTCTAAGTTCAAGTTACCAAAGTAAATAATTTTCATAATTGATATTTAAAATGTGTTTTTTGAGAATAACTTCACAGATCATCACAGCCATCACAGACAGTGTGGTGTACTAGAAAGAACTGGGTACCTGAAGACTTGAAATCTAGTTCTAGGTTTTCCACTAATTAGTCATGTGATGTCAGAAATTTGCTTACTTTCTCTGGGCCTCAGTTTACTCAGTTGCATTAATAGAAGGACAGTATTGAGAATGAAATAAGTATGACACTTTCCCTTGCCATTACATACCCTTCCTTAGTCAGATCATATCTGGAATATTTGTTCAATTCTAGATAACACAATTTATGAAAATCATTTCAAAACTGATATATGATATAAGTCCAAAGAAGGTCTACCAAAGTGTTAATTAAATGCTTACTACTAATTAAATATCTACTCCGTACAAGACTCTATTAAGAACACCAAGATGAAAATTTATAAAATTTTTAGCTTTGAAAAAATTGATGATTCAATAGGGGAAGATAAGCACATACAAAAATAATGTGAGTTATGAGAGTGTTTAAAGTGAAATTTTGCTTTATTGAGTCAAATGCTTTAACAATAATTAACAAACAAGAAGTACAATGAGAGCTTGTAATCACTGTATATTTTAGTCATTTATCTGCTAGTGAAAATGTTATCTGCTGTGGAATATCTCTTGTAGAAAACTACCTGTTGCCAACCAATACCCTCACAGAGGATGTTTTCAATGTGTACAAATAAGATTTTTTTTTTGAAATAGATATTTTTTCCTTTTTTAAAAAATTAAATTGGTTTATTATTTACTTTTATTATACAACATTCAGTTCCACAGTCACTTGAGTTTCAGATTTTCTCTTCTTCCCTCCCCCTCCATCATGGAGGCGTGCACTCAGATACAGGATCTACAAGTATATTCCCATTAATCATTAGTCAGGTTGTAAAGAAGGACTGGAACTGATGGAATGATCAGTGGGAAAGAGGAAACAAAACAAAACCAGAAAATGAAACAGAGCAAGTAATTTGTTTAAATCTACATTCAGACTCTGCATCTCATTCTCTGGATGTAGATATCTCCTTCAATCATGAGTCTTTTGGATTGTCTTATAACCTTATATTGCTGAGAGGAGCCCAGTCTATTGAAGTTAGTCATCACACACATACAAATAATATTTTAATTAAATTTATGTAGATGAGAAAGTAGGTATCTTTGTCAGTAGCTGATGTTTTCTTCATTGCCCATTTTAACATTAATAATTTATGATATAGTTACCATACCTTTTATATCTTTTCCACCTTTATGCCTTATAGATATTGTGTGTTCAGGGAAGACCAATAACTCTAGTGTGAGGGCTGCCAAGAACTTTTCACAGCTACTTTCTACCTTTTGTATTCATCTGATTCGCCCAACTGTCATCTGTGGCTCTAAGAAACGGTAGCATGTACAGTGGCCACCCAGTAAATTGTTTTGGCAGATAGGCTAAACCAGGTTGAGGGTAATCAACAGATCTCAAACTCATTGATGAGTTAGGGAAGTGTCTACCTCAAGCATTAAAGACATTCCCCCTTTCACCCTGCCCTTGGAGAATGGCCAGATGGGAAAAAAAATTTGTTCCAATGGCAACAAATGTAGCTGAAACAGGTGCTGTGGAGAGTTTAGAGTTGGATTAGACATTGGAGACACCAAGGTCCTCCACTGCATCCTGAGCCCTCAACAGTAGTTTTGACTTTGTCTCGACACTAGACTTTGAGGACTCTGGAAGACAGAAGTGAGACTGATGACTTCATGCAACTCTGCCTCACATAAATCCAATTTGAGCATGCATCAAAAGACATCTTCCATGCCATTTTACCATTTTTACTTACCTCAAAGTCCTATGACCACAGGCAAGTGACATAGCAGCAGTTGCGAATATACTGGGAACTGTAATCACAACCCTACATTCAGATGATCAGGCCCAAGAGTCATCTCACATTCTAGTATGAGGAAGGGGCTAGAAGAGGTGCCTTAAAAATTGTCTACCTCACCTACCCTGGGCTGTTTACCATAGCAGGTAGGTATTTTACTTTGTTTTTGAAACACACACACACACACACACACAATGTACAAAAACTTTCTCAAAGATGATTCCACTCACCATTGGTACATAGAATGGCACACACTTATGGACAATGTGAGATCCAGTAGACCTGAAAGACAAATAGTTCTTGTTGCAAGAAAACTCAGTAGCCCTGGGTGAAACAAGGCTGGCAAATGAAAGTCAGCTTACCAAGGTCAGAACTGGATATGCATTTTTCTGGAGTGTCTGTAGTAATGAGGAGCATTGTGAAGCTAACAGAGGTTTTGCAATCAAAACTAATCTAGTCTTTGGTAGACTTTTATGCCTACCAAAAGGAGTGAATATCAGGTTCGTGATGATGTGATTGCCACACTTTCAGGAAAGCACCACACCACCATCATCAATGCATATAACCCCACCATGATGAACCCTGATGAGATTAAAGAAAACATTTATGAAGATCTGAAAACCCTTACTATCAATGTGCTGAATGGGGACAAATTTGTAATTCTGGGTGACATTAATGCAAGGGTAGGCACAAACTACCAAACATGTAAAGGAGTCCTTGGGAGGAATGGAGTCAGAAACAGAATCAGCAATAGTCACTTACTACTGAAGACTTGTACATCTCATGTCTTTCTCATCACCAATAGCGTCTTCTATTTACATAGATGCAATAAAATTTCACAGATGTATCCTTACAATAAACATTGGAGTTTAATAGATTATGTCATTGTAAGAAGAACAGGATGTGAAACTGATGAATGCAATGTGTCATGCAGAAGCTAGAATGGTCATAGACTTATCCTCTCCAACCTAAGTATTCACATTCAATAAAAGTGGTGGCCTCAAAGTAAGACAATGACCAAAAAACTAAATGTCAATAGATTAGAACACTTCTATGAGTGCAAAAAGTCCGCTGCTAACTTGGAGGAAAAGATGATCCAACAGCTTGGCAACAGTGGAACAGAAAAGGAGTGGGTAACTTTCAGAATTGGTGTACACCACTGTACTTACTCCTTTGGACCACAACACTTGCAAATATCGAGATTAGTTTGATAAAAATGATGGGGAAATTCAGAAATTGATAAATGAAAAATGAGAACTCCACAGGGCTTACCAACAGGATAGTTCATACATCTCAAAGAAGGCAGTATTTAATTCCATCAAAAGTAAAGTGCAAGCAAAGTTTAGAGAGATGCAGGATTCTTGGCTCAATAAGAAGTCAAATGAAATTCAGTGTTTTGATGATAGTAACATTGCAAAGCACTTTTAAGATACCTTGGAGACTACTTATGGGTCAAAGACCTATGGTGCATCTGAAATACTCCTCAATGATAGAGCAATATTAATTCATAATAATGACATGAGCCGGAAAGATGGGCTGAAGACTTCCATAGTGTTCCCAGCAGACTGTCATCAATCAATACTGAAGCCACTGAGTCTATATCTCAAGTTGAATTCAATCCTTCTCTAGCCAAATTTTGTATTGAAGAAGAAGTTTTGGATGCCCTTGGGCTCCTCTCATGTGACAAACCTCTGGGTGCTAATTCTATTCCAGCTGAGATTTACAAGGCAGGGTTCTACTGCTCATACAAAAATCTCATAGAAATTTTTGGGGTTACATGGTAAGAGGTAGTTATCCACCAGGAGTTCAAGGATGCCTCCATTGTCAGTCTATAAATGTAAAGGAAATAGATTTTCATTGACAATCACAGTGTGTATGTGTGTGTGTGTGTGTGTGTGTGTGTGTGTTCTCTAAGTCATCACTGGCAAGAATCTTGCCAGAGTTCTCCTTAATAGGCTGATCCTTCGCCTGGAAGATGGTCATCTATCTGAAAAATCAGTGTTTCAGAAAGGGCCAAGGAATGGTCAATATGGTATTTGCTGCCTGACAACTCTAGAGGAAATGTCAGGAGCAGAACAGAGGTCTGTACACAACATTCAATGATCTGGTCACAGCCTTTGATATTTTCAGTCATTATGGCTTGTGGAAAATTAATTCAAAATTTGGTTACCTAGAGAAGTTCATCAGTATTTTGCATCAATTTAATGACAGCATGCTTGTCCATGTTCTGAATAATGGATAATGCTCTCAAGGTTTCCCAGTTACCAATGGAGTGAAGCTGTGTGCCTGCTCCCATGCTTTTTAGCATGATGTTTTCAGGAATGTTGTCAGACACCTTCAGCAAGGTAAAAAGTGACATCAAGGTCAGTTACTACATTGATGGTAAATTATTTAATTTGAGGGGGCAGCTATGTGGCAGAGTGAATAGAGTACTGGCCCTGGAGTCAAGAAGATCTGAGTTAAAATCTGGTCTCAGACACTTAACACACACACAAAAAACCTAGCCATGTGACCTTGGACAAGTCACTTAACCCCAATTGCCCTCCAAAAAAAAGCAAAAAAATAAATTATTTAATTTGAAAAGGCTAAAAGCCAAGACTAAAATGGAGGGAAAATTGGTACATGATTTTTTTTTTTGTTTGTTTACAGATGGTTGTGCATTCTATGCAGCCTCTGAGACTGAGATCCAACAAAGTGTGGAATGATTCTCTGCTGCTTATGCTAATTTTGGCCTAATGATTAAAACCAAGAAAACATAAATTCTCCAATAGTCAATACCACAGCATTCTTATGTGGAACTATTGGTTACAGCAAATGGAGAAATTTTAATACTGTAGATGAATTCACTTACCATGGTAGTATACATAGATGGTGAGGTTGACATACACATTGCCAGAGCCAGCTTAGTGTTTGGGAGGCTCCAAATGAAAGTTGTGAAAGAAGAGGTAGTAGAATGCCTATCAAACTGAAGGTCTATAGAGCTGATGAGCTGACCTCCTTGTATATCTGTGAAACCTGGACAAGTGCAATGCTAGGAAACTGAATTGTTTCCATTTGAATTATCTTAGGGATATTCTGAAGATCACCAGGCAAGATAAGTTACCAGACACTGAGGTTTTGGGTTTTTTTGTTTGTTTGTTTGTTTTGTTTTTTTAGCTAAACTGCCAAGAATTCAAACTACTAAGTGCATCTCTGATGGACTGGTCACATTGGTCAAATGTCCAACATATCTTTGCCTAAAAACTATTTTACAGAAAACTCACATAAGGCAGGTGCTCCCATGGTGGTCAGAAGGAATGATACAAGGACACTCTCAAGGTCTCTCTAAAAGACTTTTGAATTGATTGTGTTACATGGGAGACACTGGCCCACAATGGCATGCCCACATCAAAGAAAGCAATATGTTCTATGAATGAAGCATAATTACAGTAGGTCAAAAGAAATGTGAGATGCACTAATTTAGAGACATCTATGCTACAAATGTTCATATAGTTTCTTTGTGCCCATCCCGTGGTAGAGCCTTATGAGCTTATATTGGTCTGATCAGCCACATTTGGACATACGGTACACTCACTCCAACATAGTGATGTCATTTTGGTCCTCCTCAAGAATGAAGGACAACAACTAATTTAGATTTGATGCAAGGAAAAATTATCTTATAATTATCATTACTCCCAAATGGAACAGGCTACTTCAGAAAGAAGTGTGTTTTTTCCTCATTGGAGATGAAGCAAAGTCTGGATGGCAACTGGGTATGTCGTAGAGAGGATTCTTTTTCAAGTATGGATTGTACTACACCATGTTTGCGATCCCTTCCAACTATGTCTGCTTGGATGTCCTCTAGCTTACCAACAGAAACGCTTCTACCTTTTTATAGGTTTTGAAGCCTATAGAATAACCCCTTTCTGCCTTGATTTCCTACATGAGATTCATTTCTGGGAATCTCTCTCCCCTCCTACCCAATTTAGGGAAATAGCTAATTTGAAGAAGTAGTGGATAAACTAAAAATGTAACTAGAGCAAATTTCTTTCTTTCTTTTTCTTTCTTCCTTTCTTTCTCCCTCCCTCCCCCTCTTTTTCCTTCCTTTCTTCCTTCTTCCTTCCTTCCTTCCTTCCTTCCTTCCTTCCTTCCTTCCTTCCTTTCTTCCTTTCTTCCATCCTTCTATCCTTTCCTTCCTTTCTTTCTCCCTCCCTCCATTACTTCCTTCCTCTCCTCCTTTCTTCTGGAATATGATTTGAAACTCCTGCCACCTTTGCAGATTGACAACTCATTTATAAATTATAGTCTTAGAGAGTTTTCCAGGGCAATGGGAATTTAAGTTATTCAGGGTTTGAATAATGGTCTTGATTTTAAGGCCAACACTCTAACCATGGTGCAAGGATGAATATTCTTAGTATCTGTGAGGATTTCGTGTTTAGTGTAATGAGAAATTATTGCTTGATATAATGGGAAGTTTCCTTGTGCGTTATGATTTCCACTTAAATTCTGTGTACAAATGCTTGCCATTTGAGGTAGATTTGACAAGGGCATTTGTGACTCACATTTTTCCAAGCTTCATGAAGAGATATGACCTGTTTGAGCAGGTGTGTTGTAACCTAGGCAACTTATGGGCATAGACTACTCAAATTCATACATAGAATCAGTCACAGTCAGAGTGATAAAAATGGACATGATTCAAGACAAAATGTATATCAGAGCTACTAGCAACAAAACTAAGGACTAAATAATAAGGAACCGTCCAGTAGATTCTAGGACCCTGGACAGCTCAACATGGGTTTTTACTGCAGTAGATTTAATGAAAAGTTTAAAAGGATTTTCAGATTCTAAGGGTATTGGGATTTTTATTACAGAGTCTGTTCTTCTGGGAGAAGGGGATCATTTTCATTTCTCTAGTACTTTACAGTCACAGTTGGACACACTGTACCTTGACTCCAACATGGTGATGCCAATGGTGGTGCTGTATTATCTAACCCAACAGGAATTTTTAAGCTCCACGAGTTTTCTATGGTTTGAGCCTCTATGAGGGATGAGGGAGTAGCAAAGTTTGACTGAATATAGAAAAATCTTCCTTGGAGTTCTCATTTCTTAGAGACCTTACATATCCTATGTAGGAGCTACAGCACTGATACATTGCCAATGATTTTACATCTTCATGTGTCAGTTTTGCCAGTTGCAAAATTAATATTAGACCACCTGATCCTGACCTTTATCCTACCCCATACTACCAAAACATAGGCATTGTACAAAATAATTTAACAGTACTATGAAATTATTATGACTTCCTTAAAGAGTAAGTGAAATAAAAATACAGAGCATGATTAAGCTGAATTGTTTCTTATTTAAATAGAAAACTGCACACATTTGACATTCACCATACACTTTGCCTTTTATATGTGTTTTTTAAAAGTTCCAAACATTTATAAAATAAAAATATTTTTTCTAGTGATATTTTGCTTCATTGCCAGTAATTACTGAAGAGATGTAAGTGTATCCAAATAACTACATGCAATATTAAACATGTGAAACTTAATGCATATGGCACTAATGATATCACATTTTGCAGGGCTGTAACCCTCATGGTCAAATATCCATAAACACATCTTAAAATTCAGAGAGATCTTCCTCCTACCTACTTAATATTTTATTGGCCCTTTTATAGTCTCCCTTGTTTCGTTACACTATAATGTCTCCCTGAGATGAAAGGAGTCAAACTTTCATACTATAAAATTCTTTCCAGAATCTTTTTCTTTCTTTCTAGAGTTTCCTACAAGGAGAAAATATGTCCCTACCCTTTCTTCTTCTGATTTTTTCTGGCAAGATTTCATTTGTTCTACATTTTGCCTTTTTCTTAGCTCCTCTCTAGGATTCAAGACCTTGGCATTATTATAAATAAATCATTATCCTGAATAATGATGGCAATGATTCACCATGTTGATTGTCTGGCAACACACAATCCAGAAAGTATGGAGTATGAATCCCACCTCAGATACTTAGAAACTGTATGACACTGGGGTAGTCATTCATTTCTCTGATTTTCACTTTCTTCATGTGAACCATAAAGGAACTGGACTTTATAGTCTCTTTCTAGTCCAAAATTTCTTATCTATGACCTGGAAGAATGGCTTTTCCAAGGAAGATCCCAGACTTTTCGGACTTTAATTACAGCACTGTATCCACTATGCTTGACACCTTCCAAAACAAATGATTAACAAATTGGATGAATCAGCCTTGCTTGTGACAAGCACCTCTTGCTAGACTCAAACCACCAACCTTTCAGTTTATAGCTGAATAGTTGTTGTATCATAGAGATGGCCACGTTCCTGACCTAAAATTTTAGTTCTTTTTGTCATCAAAATTGATATTATGCTCACATATTAGAGCTCTAAACTCTCTTATATGTGAGAAAGACCTTAAAATGTTCTCCCCTGCCCAATTACTAAGATGTTGGTAGACTTTAGCTTAGTCCTCTCTGAGGAAAACAAATCTATATAAAATGGCTGTTTCTCTTGTGACTTTATATCTGAATGATTCATAGATCCACAAAACCAGAAGTTCATCCCTCTGTCTTTGGGTAGTTCTACATGTAAACCATACCAGACCCTCTTGCATCCATTTTGTCTTTATAGCCCTCTGGAGGAGGGCATTCTTCAATTCCCCTCATCATAAGCAATTCTGGCATTTAATAACTTTTCCTGCCAGGAGGTTCTTCCTTATATCTTCCCTAAATCTCTCATGCAGTAATTCAAAGCCATTTCCTCAAGGGAAATGGAATAACTTGTCACTATTCTCTGTGCTCCTGCAGCACTCAGCACAGTACTGGACAAATAACAGGTGTTCAATAAATACTTGTCTGCTAACTCATCTCTTTGACTTCAATTGTCCAGTTGCCAAATCCCAGCAAGTTTGCTTCTTTACAGCATAGGAAGCAATTATTCCCCTCCCTACACCAAAGTCCCCTATCTGCTATTAAAATTAAGCAATGCAGAGGCCCTTTGTGGTCATTAGACAAATTTCTGATTTGGGGCAGCCAAGCTATTTGAAGCAGGATGTCTCTGTTCTTGCCTGGCATCTTCTACCTATGTGGTGTCCCCACCCTGTCCATTCTCTAGAATCATTTTTTGCTGGAAACTTCCAACTTCTGCATCTAATTGGTGCCTGCCTTATCCAGCCCCTCTCTGTAAAACATTTATTCTTTTTCTACATTGGGGAGGCATCCTGTGGAGTAAAACTGGCATAGGTTTGCTGACACAAATAAGGGAATAAGTGACAAGAGTTGAGTGTAAACTTAAAGGCCAGTCCAAGTGGGTATCTCCCACAATATAATTGATCCCTTTCCTTTTTACATCATGATCTTAAGTTCACCTCATCCAAAATCTGCACTCTTCTATGCTACCAAAGTCACAAATACCTGTTGTCAATCACCAATGCAAGTTTTTTCTTCATTTTTGAACCTGATATGTACTTATCTCATATTCCTTTCTTCTCCCTTTTCCTCCTCTTTCCTCAACCTTACCCCTGGGTGTCTCTGGTTAAGTGACACCTAAGGTAAAATGAACTAGTGGCAAAGTTGATTTTTTTAATTTTTGCTTTTTTTTTTTTTTGGAGGGGGAAGGTAGGACAAATGGGGTTAAGTGACTTGCTCAAGGTCACACGGCTAGTTTTGTGTTAAATGTCTGAGGTCAAATTTGAACTCAGGTCCTCCTGACTCCAGGGACGGTGCTCTATTCACTGCACCACTTAGCCATCCCAACAAAGTCAGTTTTTAAGAAATGTTTTTGACTGGTTCACATCTGTGAAAATCTTTTAAAAAACAACCAACTGCTATTGGGACAAATGTGTCAGGAAACATATTCTCTTGCCTTACAACCTGGGCAAAGTCTTTTCCTCATCTGACTCTCTAGGTCCTAATTTTGTCTCCTCTCTTAGTTATCTGCCTTGTCCCATTTGCGTTTTTAGCCATCAGTTCATCTAGTTTTGACTTAATCTACATCTCAATTGTGTCCCCTTTTCTAACTTCATTATTTGACTTTTAGGCTTTCTCCTTCCTGTTTCACTGCTAACCATTTCTGTGGCTTTGGTAGCCTGATTCCATTGAAACCACCTCATTCAATTTGCAGACTCTGAAGGGCCCACCTAGCAATGGATGCACTATCTCACTCATTCTGGTCTCATTGACCCTAGAGCATTTGTGTAACCATTCACCCATTTTCTGCCCAATACCTTTATGGTAGGTTGTGACAAAATGTGATAAGTTTGTTTCCCATGTTCTCACCATTTTGAGACCTTTTCTATACCTTTCCAAGTTTTCCATGTCAGATCTGGGAGGTTGTTCCAAACAATTCAATACAGGGGGCAGAGAGGTCCAAATGCTAATTAGAACCCCAAAGACTTCCTAACAATAGGTGCTTATGGAGAAGACAGACGGCTTCGTTTGTACCTAAGAGATTCCCACTGACTGAACATCTGTCGTAGAAATGGTAAGTATTTACCCTGGGAAATTAAGTGCAAGCTTTTGAATATTTTCCATATTGGAGAAGCCAGGAGGGCCTAGATATTGTCCCATGTTCTCTCTATTCACTATTCCTATCACAGTAGATATGCTAATGGAGTAAGCATCTATCCCTGCTTATGATACTAATGATACTTTTCTTTATTATTCCATTCCTTTTAGTTTTTAAAGTTTTTTTGGAGGGAGGAAGGCAAGGCGATTGGGGTTAAGTGACTTGACCAAGGTCACATGGCTAGTAAGTGTTAAGTTTCTGAGGCCAGGTTTGAACTCAGGTCCTTCTGACTCCAGGGCCATTCCTTTTAATGTCACCAGAAGTTTCTGAAATACTCTAACCATCTTAGCACCAATCTTTCTATAGGGAGTCATTTTAATGTAAAGGAAAATCAGTTGGCTGCTTCAGAGATTGTCTTCTATAATAGAAAGAGCACTTGTCGTTACATCAGATAATTATACAGTATGGTATCTGTGGTGTTAGGTAAGTCTGTGTATCTCTTTGAGCCTCAGTTTCCTTATCTGGAAAACATTTGCAGCATTTACTTCACAGAGTTATTGTAAGGACCAAATGAAAATGTATTCAAAGTGATCTATAACCATAATGGACTATTAAAAATAGCAAAAAAGATTCTTGATGATTGGGGACAATTATATGACCAGAGAAAGGAAATTACATAGACACAAAGAATTACTGAAGTGTATACATATTTGGTCATTTCTACCAATTTTTATGAGGAAATTGTGCACATATATATTAAAGAAAAATATGTGAAGAGAAAAGATAGGCTTTTGAATTCTCCAGAGAAAAGATACAATTCCTCACCTCCTGTGCCAGAAGAGAATGTTATTATAATTATAAAGAATTCAGCTTAATTGTGTTTTTTTTTAAATTTATGCTATTATCATCACTGTGAACTTTGTTTCCCATTTTATTCTTTATCAGTTCATGACATATTGCCATATTCTTCGGATTTCTTGCATTCGTAACTTCTTACAGCTTGATAATATTCAATTACATTTATATACCACAATTTGCTTAGCCAATCTCCAAATGATGGGCACTTTTAAAAATATTTCCTTACTATATGTACAATTTTTGTGTTGTTTGTGTGTGTGTGTGTGTGTACAATAATCTCTGATGTCTTTTTCAGCTCTAAATCTATGATCTGATGATCCCAAATACAATGGATAACAGAGAGTTATCAATGATATTTCATAAAATTCTACTCCCTCACCAAAATTCGAAGTATCTTATCTATTCCACATAGCATTAATTTGGTTCATGTAAAAAAATTTCAAATTCATTTCCCTGAAATTGTCCGTTTTATCCTCTGATATCTCCTTTATCTCTTTTTGGTTGAGAATTCTTTCTCTACAGAGGTGGATCCAAGATGGTAGAGAGAAGCTAGATTCATTCCCTCAGAACAATGTTAAATCAAGCCTCTGAAAGAATTCTGGAATAACAAAATCTACAAAAAGACTGAGTAAAACAAGGAGCACTGGTGATTGGTCACAATGCTGTTATGAGAATCTAAAGATCCTCCCTGCCCCTAGGCCCTTTGCTAAAGTGGCTATGTGACTCTGAGAACCTTCCCTTATTTGAAAGTATACTCTGCCCCTTAATAGGCTGAATGTGGTCACGTGGAGCCTGTGGGGAGGCTTATTCTATGGGAATGCCCAGGCCCTGTAGCTTTGTGATTGGGCAGTGGGTCAAGAGGGCTGTGACATTCTCTGAGCCAGGAGAAGGCTATATATGTGCCCTAATGTGAGGTTTTGCTTTGGGGCTCACTTTGAGAAGTGTTGTGTGATTTGGCCAGATGAGACTCTGGGAAGCTGTTGAGCCCCCTGGCTTTGAAAAACCCAGATGTTGGTGCTTCCCTCTCTGGTAACTGAATAGGTAACTGATATAATGGTCAGACGGTTTGAAAGCCCGTCTGCTGATATGTTTCTTTGTCTGCTTGTAACTTCTGCTTGTTAACTTATGTTTGTATTCTGTTTGCGTTTTCTGAAGTTCAGGGTGCTGACTTTTTCCCCTAAACTAGGTAAATGATATTTGTTTGACTGATTAAAGTAAGATTGTTAACCCGTTTTGAATTGCTTTCCTTTAGAAAAGCAGATCTAACAACCTGTGGTAGCAGCTGCCCTGGGTATGCTAGGGTGCTTGCTGATATAAATGCAGCAGTGGTCCTAATCACAGTTCCAGGGCTATGAGAGCACTAGTGCTATTAACAAGGGTCTATAAAAGTGTGCATACCCTTTGATCCAGCAATACCACTATAAGGTCTGTACCCCAAAGAACTCAAAGAAAAAGAAAAAAAACATATATGTATGAAAATATTTATAACAGCTCTTTTTGTGACGGCAAAGGTTTGGAAATTTAGGGGATGTTCATATATGCGGAATGGCTAAACAAACTGTGGTGATTGTGATGGAGAATTATTGCGCTATGAGAAATATTGAGGACGGTGCTTTAGGAAAAAAAAAAGCCAAAAATGAAACATGGCAAAACCTATATAACTGAGGCAAAGTAAAGTGAGAAAAACTGGAGATCATTGTGCACAGTAACAGCAGTGTTGTAATGATGATCAACTGCGAGAGACTTGACTACTCCAATAAATACAATGATCTGAGACAATACCAAATAACTCATGATGAATATTATCTTACTCAAGAGAGAGAGAAAACTGATGAACTCTGAATACAAATTGAAGTATAATTCTCACTTTCTTAATGTTTTTGCCTTTTGTGATATGGCTAATATGGAAATATAATTAATTGATATCATTTTGCTTGCTTTCTCAGTGAATAAGGAAAGGGTGAGAGGGAGGGAGGGAATTTGGAACTCAAAATTTAAAGAGAAAAGAATATTTAAAATAAATAACAAATTAAAAAATAATTCTTCCCTTAAACTTAGGTTTAAAAGAAAACATTTCTACTTTCCCCTCCTTTTGTCCCTCTCCCAATATTTTTAAAGTGATGTGACATTTTGTATTTACTCTGAGTATTATTAGACTAGTTGGAATAAGATTTTGTTTCTGGGGGAGGAGGGGAGTCAAACTTCTTACCAGTTTACCCAAGGAAAGAAATACTTGGATTATTTATGTTCTTTGGTTTACTGAAAATTGGGTTTTGATATTTAATTTTTTCACATCTTTGCTTTTGGATTTTATGTCACTCATCTAATTTTCTATTTTTGAACTGATATCAAACTTCAAAAATGGCAACTATTTTTAATTTGAGACCCAGAAGTGCTATTTTTCCTTCAATTTTATATTGTTTTCTTTGTTTCTTTTGAAATTTTAGACTTATTTATCCCAAAATGTTATTGATTTGTATAGCTTTATAAAAGAATTTTGTAGTTTGAAATATTACTAAATCTGTAAAATAATCTGTGTAATACAATCGATTTTGTTATGTTGGCACAATCCAATCATGAGTAATGGATATCTCTTCAATTGTCTTCTTTTTTTCTGTGAACAGTGCTGAACAGTTGTTATTGTGCACATACGCACAACTGAATATATTTTGGTAGCTTGACTATGACATAATTCATAAATTTAAGAGTTATTTTGAATGATATTTTCCTTTCTACAATTACCTCCAAGATTTTGTTATTGCTGTATAGAAATACTACCCATTTTGGTGATTGATTTTGTTTTCTGCTAATTTATTGAAGGTGTTATTGTCTCAATAAACTATTTGCTGATACTCTAGAAATGTCTAAGTCTTTTTATAAGCAAACATGGATTCTTCATCTTTTTTTGTTAGTGTTAATGCCTTTAATGTGTTTCTTTTACCTTAATGTTATTTCTAGAGTTATGTCAAATAATAGTGGAATAGAGAGTATCTTTGCTTTAACTCTGTATTCATTGCCAAATCTATTGTTTCTTACTACAAATAATGCTGGATTTTGGTTTTAGACAAATATTTTTATGATATCAAAAATGAGCCTTCTATGTCTAGACCTCAATGTCTTTTCAGCATGAAAGCTAGACTTCATTAAAGCTTTTTTTCCTCTTGCATTTGTTGACATAATCATGTTTTTGGGGGTTGCTATTATTTTTAATAACTAATAGTTTTGAAAAGTACTTCACACATATTTTCACATAGGATCCTCACAACAATCTAGTAAAGTAGGTTCTATTATTAATTCCATTTTACAGATAAAGAACCAAAGGCTGAAAGAAGTTCCATGAATTGCCCAGAGTTGCGCAGTTAGTAAATGTCTAAATTGGATTCAAACTGAGGTCTTCCTGTTTCCAGGTCCACCTGCTACCTCCTTATTGTTTTTAGCAGGATTATTAAATGGATTATTTTACTAACTTCGACTTATCTTTGCATAAACAGTATAAATATAACTTGATCATTTTGACGAATTTTGGGAAATATAGGTGTAGTCATTTTGATAGAAATTTATTTTAAGGTTTTTATACTAATATTAATTGGTGATATTAAATTATGGTCCTTTTCCTATACTTTATTCCTCCTTGGATTAGATTTTCAGATCATAATTGTCACATACAAGGAATTTTGTAGATTTTAAAAACTTTCTTAATTACCGATAACAGTGTATAGAAGAAATGTTAATTTTAGACAGCATATCATTGGTAGAAGAAATTCCTCACCAGAAGCTTCCTACATTTTTGCAGATTTAGTCTAGAAAATAAAATTTTATAAATGTTTATTATTCCATGAAGTATCTAAATTTTGTGTTGTTTCTATTTTCTGAGCTTGCTGATAGAATTTTAATTACTCCTATATTTAGTCCCTATGTATTCCTTTTGAGGCTATTAGGTTGAAGAACCATGCTAAAAATGACTCTTCCTGATTGTATGACTATAGCAACCTACATCTTCATAATCACAATTAACTGAGACTGAGAATTATAAAGAATACATGATTATATTTTGTTTCTTATTTGTTGACTTAAAAGATTGGTTCAATAGCTTTAGAGTCAAATCTTCAACAAGATGTCTTCCCTGTGTGCATATGTTCACATATGTGGGCATATATTTGCACACACCTAGACAAATAAATGTGTACATGTGTGTATCTTTAATACATATATATATATGTACATATGTGCTTTCCTTAGAGCTTCATTAGGCATCAAAGGCGCCAAGGTCATACACTACATCCCAGGCCATCACCAGACATCTCAAATTTTGTCTTGTCACTGGATTTCAATGACTCAAGAAGAAAGAGGTTGATGACTTTGAGCAACTCTACCTCATTTAAATCCAATTCTTGTGCAAGTCAAGACATCATCCATGATGTCATTGATCCTCTTCAGAAATAAAAGACAACCAACAACAACAGCAACAGGCATATAAAGTTTCTTAACAGGTATAATAATAAAATCAGTTTCATTCAATAGTCCTCAGATTATCATTATTAGACAAAGCATAGAATAAGAATACATATGATTCTCAAAACATTTTTCATTGGCCTAGATAGTAGTAAGCACAAAGTCTAGTTGGAAGATTAAAGATCTTCCAGATATTCCTATTTGTGATAACACTGAGTCAATTGTATCAAAAACATATTACTTTGTATTCACAAACACTCAGAACAGGTCAAGACATCTTGAAAACAAGCTTCTCATGAATGGCAAACTGGACCAAAATTCAAAGATGACATAATGCTTTAAATGATATCAAGATGGTCTCTGGAAATAATCTTTCTAATACTGATGTTCTTGCAGTGATGGTAAACTGCCATGAATTATGGAATATCATAAACTCAGTAGAATCAAGATTGCATATTACTGAAAGGGTACCAGAGAGATACATAGTATGTACAGAGAGATGATTCCTAATCATGAATTTCATGCCAGAAATTGTATAAGTAATCAAGGAGATGAATAATTGGAAAAGGATGTGGGCTACTCATGTAGTCAGAGAGAGGGGTAAGTGCTAAATAAGCCTTAGTATTGCACTCATTTCCATGTAATGTTAACAATACTTTTCACATTGAGTGAACTCCCTATGGAGGGGACATGGAAGGGGATAGATAAGAGGAAGACAGGATAACAAGGCGTTTATGGGTTGTGAGTTTCACCTTTGAACAACAGGGTACCCACCTCAATGAGGTAATAAATTAAGCCAAGTGTAGCAGCAGCAGCAGCAACAACAATAACATTATTTCAGGCATTCTCTAGAGAATTTATTCCAGGTTAACCAAACACTTAGATAGAATATACATTTACAGCTTCAAAAGACCCTTAAAACAATCTAGCCCAACCTCTCCTCTTTACCATTGAGGAAACTGAGGCACATTGAAGTTAGATAATAAGAATATCTTTCCCATATGAGGAATTGTCAATTGTCAATTTCTCTGACTCCACAAAATGACTTGCCCAAGGTCACTCACAGGTAGTAAATGGCCAAAATTAATAGTTCTAAATCCAACTCCAACTTCTAAAATTAATTCTAAATTCAGCAATTTTTTTTTGGCTGAATTGTTGCCTCCCAATTCAGAAAAGACTGCTTTATCAATAATATTTCAATGTATTAGTTTGCTGTGGAAGAGATGCTTACTTAAGTGCCTGAGATGCATGTGTCCTCTATCCAGAGAATCCTTTTCCCATATCAAGGTTCTTGGGAAAGTGAATCCATAATCAAATGGCTGCTTTATAAGCATGGAATCCAAGCCAAGGGAGTTGGATGGCCTTGAGAGATATTTCATTTAAATTGTGGTAGAGCCTGATAAACTATCCCCATCCTATTCGTTCTGCTCCTACTCCTTCCTAACGCCTAGAATATGCCTCTCTGCCAAATATAGTAACATAGACAATGCTGAATAGAAATGAACAAATTCTAATCCTCCAAGTCTTACTTTTCTGTAAAATTCATTCAGCAAGAAAGCATCCTTTTTGTCATGACAAGTGCCCCAGCCTAAGACTATATTATGATTTCTAAGATTTAATTTTACATTAGTTATATATTATTTTGATTGCTTTAACGATAGCATAATATTAATGTAACATGGCAAAAGGTAAAGTGTGTGGATTTGGAGCCACAGAGGCACAGAATTTGGTAAGGGGAAGGGATTTTAGCACCCTAATCCCATCTATCCTCTGTTTAAAAATGTCCAAGAAATTTCAATGAAATTTTTAAAAAATAAATGAAAGGGGCAGCTAGGTGGTGCAGTGAATAGAGCACCGGCCCTGGAGTTAGGAGGACCTGAGTTTAAATCCGGCCTCAGACACTTAACACTTACTAGCTGTGTGACCTTGGGCAAGTCACTTAATCCCAATTGCCCTGCCTTCCAAAAAAAATTTAAAAAATAAACGAATGAAGGAACATTAGTTTATCACTTACTGTGGGCCAAGCACATGAACCTGGGATACAAATGGAGAAACAAGTAAGTGCTTGTCATCAAGGGGCTTATATTCTAGTAGAGGAAGACAAAATACATAGGGTAGTCATGGCTAGGGAGGGAGTATTTTGGTTGGGAAGGTTAGGGGTTGATGTGTGGAACCAGCTAGACAACATGATAACAGTTAATTTCCAGTTCCAGAACTGGAAATGTTGGAGGTAGGAGCAACGGATGAGATCTATGGGCAGTGTCACGGAGGCATGGTGGTTGCTGAGATAACCAGCAAGTAAGGTGCAATGTAGCTGGAGTGGATCCTAAATGTGTTGGATAACTGAGGCAATCACCAATCAGCATAATGAGGGCCCAACCCAGAATGGGAATTTCAGAGACCCACTCCTTCTCAAAGAGATTGAGTCTAGGGACCTGGGTTCAAATTCTGACTCAGCTCCTTAATCTATGTGTGACATAGGGTAAGTCAGTTACCTGCTCTGTGACTCAATTCTTCAAAATCTAAAGTTTATGGTAGATGCCCTCTATAATCCCTTTCAACTGAAAATTCATAAGCCTATGATCTTATGATTCTAATAGCAATAAAAATTATACCTTTTAGTTGTCTTCCACTTTATCTTTACAAAGCCTTTCCCGTTTGTTCTCTTATATAGGGGAGCACCTTAATCTCCTAAGGAAGCTATCTCCAAATCACTAGGCAGGCCAGGTGACAACTAATCCCATTCTTGTCAACTTCAATTACAGAGAGTGACACTTCCTGACATTGTCCTTTGATCTGGAGGGTCATGATCACCATCTTCCTTTTTTTTTTTTTTAATCTGTCTGGCCATCTCTATGCTGATTATAGGAACTGTAGTCCCTGATACTTGCATCACAGTGTTGTTTGTATATTAGTACATTAATGATATTATATAATAATGTATTATACAATTATACTATATTATAAAATGTATATGTAATCTATTGTTATGATATAAATATGTAACATACAATAAATGTTATATAATATTAATAATAAAATAATAATTACAAATAATAACCCACATTTGTATAATACTTCATACTTCGTCAGTGGTTGCAAGTATGGATTCAGAAGGAGCTGGCATGAAAGCTTGCCTCTAATACCCAGAATCCTTGTGACCCTGGACACATATCTTAAGGCACATATGTGCCTTAGGCAACTCCCAAGGACTTATCTACTAAGCCAGAGATAGGTTAAGAAAATCACAGTCCTTGTTCTGCTTCTGATTCTTTAAGGTTTATAAGTCACTTTATAGCAATCACCTATTTTTCCCCCTGCACACCTGCAGGCTACTCTAAGTATAAAAAGCAAGGAGAAGGAGCCCTCTCCAAACTTGGCCCTCACAAGCTGCCAAAAGAGAAGTTTGGGACTCTCAGAGAGAAAAAAATATATATATTTTGGATATTTTTGGAGCATGAAAAAATTAAGCACAGTGCAGCAAGCTTGGATCTCCTGGTGCGGATGGATTTGAATGTTCTAAGGGAGTAACCACTTGAACAGCATCTGTGCATCTCTTCCTCTACTGCTCTGCTTCCCTTCGAGGCTCTGGGAAATGAGATGACTGAGGAAATTCAGCCATGGGTCTTGGAGTGCTAATCTCTCAAGAACTTTCTCCTCTCTCCTGAAGTAAATTAATGTTGAAGAGCCTTCCAAAGTGCAGGTGGCACAAGGGAATGAAACCATAGTATCTAATCAACAGACAGTCAGCACAAGGAAGTCAAATTCAGAATGCCTACAACTTTCCTTTGGGGCTTTGAAATGCAATTCTCCGTAAACTGTTTCCAACCTGCTCTCTGAAGTTACTGGAATAGCATACAATCAATTAATCAATAAACAAGCATTTATAGAAATAACAGTGTCTGTAAGGAAAACATTTTGTAAACTTGAACTAAGGACTAGAGACTCAAGCACAGAATTGATACAGTCCCTGGCCTTGAGGAGATTACTTTCTACATGTGATTTTATGCTCATCTATGTACCCAGTTTGAGCATATCTGGAGGCACTTGCCCATAAAAGTTTAGCCCAACCCTTCATGACCCCATTGGGGGTTTTCTTGGCAAGGATACTGGAGTGATTTGCCATTTCCTTCTCCAGCTCATTCTACAGTTGAAGAAATGAAGGCAAACAGGGTTAAGTGACTTGCCCAGGGTCACACAGCTAGTAAGTATCTGAGGCCAGATTTGAACTCAGGAAGATTAGTTTTCCTGACTCTAGGACTGGTGCTCTATCCACTATACCACCTAGCTGCCCTAAACAACAACAATAAAAATAGAGGACTCTTCTCTACCAGGACAACTAAGGAGCAAATGGTCTCCTAAGCAAGCCTGTGTCTAGGACATTGCCCTCTTTTGGCTTGTATCCTTTTTCATTTTGTGCAGGGCCCCATGAGATCTTGAATCAATTAAAATCATTGAGGTTTTATAAGTGAATATTTACTGAACAGTTAAATTAGAAGCCAAAGTATAAAAGAATCTTCCTTCTCCTCCCTGCCCCACTCACCTCCAAGTGAGGCACATTCTTCTAACAAATTACTCTGATGAGATCAAGACCAAGCTTAAAGCAGTTGCTACAAACATATACACCATGAGTTTCATTTCCAAAAAGATTACAGCCAATGAATAAGTCATTAGCTTGCTTCCAGGACAGTGTCTTAGCTGCTGGATTGATCTGTGGCTGGCCTGCATCAAGCAAGTTGCTCCTCATGGCTGGCATCTTTCCAGTCTCAGTCACTGATAAATGCTAATATGGACTTCAATCACTGGACCCCTGGTAGCTTTCCTAACCTTTGAAGATCTCACAAGACCCTGCACCAAAGGAAAGAAGACAGAATCAGAAGGAAGCTCAATCCAGACATAGGTTTGTCTAGGAGGCCATTTGCTCACAGGCCAGTTTGGGGAGAGGGACATGCCCTCCCAGTAGCCTTCCAGATCTCAAAGAATCATGCTTATACCTTGTGGTCAGCAAGAAGGAGAGAATTCCTCTGTTGGTGCCTTTTGTATACAGTTCCACCTCATCAGTCAAAAAAATTAAAAAGCTTCTCTTCATCACAAAGCAAGCAGACATGAAATAGTCACTACCAGTCCATGATCTGATGGTGACGGCAGGTCCTTCCATTACTTGTGACTAGTAGCCAACTATTCTAGCTTCTGCTTCGGCTGGCATCAGACAGAGAATTTTCTTTGTGCTTCTAGGACTTGGTCATCATGGACTAGACTCAGTTATGTGGAAATGATTGGGAATATGGTTAAATGTGGGCTACTTTAATAGGGACTTACCTTTAAATGCCTTTCACCCATTAAGATCGCTTGGGTCTGGTCATTCTCAACTGACTTCACATTCTCTCCTTCACATACCATATGATCTATCCCAATTGTCCCATTTGTTATTCCCCATATTAGGTTCTCCATTTCTTACCTCCATATATGTTGCAGATGTCTGAAATGCTTTCTCTCCTCACCTCTGCCTCTTGGAACCCCACACTTCAAGTACCGTATACTAAGCAATACTTTTCCTGACCTCTCTAGTTGTTAATATGCCTTCCTCACAAATTGCCTTTTATTTAATTAGTACGTATTTTATATTTACTCATCTGTATGCATGTTATTTTTTCCATTAAAATGAAAGTTTTTCAGAGTTAGGGACAGTTTTGCTTTTGTTTTTATATACAGTGCCCTACACAGAAGTAGGCACCTAATAAATGCTTATTGATTTAAATTGAATGTTGTAGAATCACTAATTATCAGAACTAACAATCCTGGAGTTTTAGTTTCTATCTTTATCTAAGTACCCAGATCTCTGCCTCATCCCATCAAGTTCATGATATCCCAAACAACTAATAATGGTCCTATGGGATGCTACTGCCATTAACTGGGGAGTCCAATTATTTTTTGTTGTCTTTGCTGTAAGTCCTCTCCAATATCTTTTCATATGACAGCATGCCTCCAAAGTGTCTGTAAATCCTGACCTTCTGCATCATTCTTTATTCATCACATAATCCTGCAGAGAGGTTTTTGCATCTTGTTCTTTTCATCACACGCTGAGTGACCTTGAATTTCTGTTTTTTTGTTTTGTTGTGGTCAGTCTTCTGGTGTCTAAGTTATGGTTGGTGGTTCAGTTAAATATCTTTGCCCTTTTCTGTAGGGATACAGACTCATTGATCGAAATGGTGCCAACATGAGTGAAACTAATACATGAATCTTGGTATCCTCTTGTTTGTTTTCTATCCATGATGTAAAGTTAACAACCATGCTATTCACATTCTACCATATCCTTCTCTAAACTATGCACATATATGTATACACACATGCAAATACATAAACACACACATATACATATACGTATACATATACATACACAATCCATCTATACACACATACATATATACATACACACATATGTGTGTGTATATATTTACAAAAACAAAATGAATACAGATGTAAGTTTTGTATATACACACATACACACATATATGCATATATACTTAGCCTTACATCTGCATTCACTTTGTTTTTATAAACATATATATGTTTATTATGTAAATTTTTATATATTATAATAATATTATATATAATTGTATATAATTTTTTTATTTTTATAAACAAAATGAATGCAGACATAAGGCTCAGTATATCTGAGCCTTACATTGGCATTCATTTTGTTTTTATAAAAATAAAAATTTATTCCTAAGTTGATAAGCTTAGATACCTATCTCTCTTTCAGTTTATTCTGTCTCAAACAAGAATTTCTGAGCTAAGACTCATTATAGATCACCAACCATTTGAACATAGCCTACCTCCAAGAATATAGGGATATCAGCAGAGCCCCTCTTTACTCTCAAGGGAACAAAGATAATGAGATGACCTTGTCCTGAAGTGGTAACTGGTTTTCCTGTCTCTTGCAAAAGCACATGAACCTCATACACTAAAGAGAAAAGTAGAGGTGGCTAGGTGGTGCAGTGAATAGAGCATCAGCACTGGAGTCAGGAGGACCTGAGTTCAAATCTGACCTCAGACACTTAACACAAGAACTAACCAGAACTAGACGTGTGACCTTGGGCAAGTCACTTAACCCCAACCGCCCTCCAAAAAAAAGCAAAAAAAAAAAAATTTACCTGAGAAAAGTAATGGGGTGTCCATTACTGCAGGGGCAGCATTCTATGTATCCTGCGATCCTATACTCCTGCCAGACAATCACACCACAATCAAAATATAGGCTCAAAGTCAATATACTCAATGACTAGAGTTGGCTGTTACACAGAAATAATCATCAGCAATGAGGAGGTTCATCAACTGACTTGATAATTTTTTTGATGAGGTTAATTCAAGGATATCACTTCTCTTGGTTCTGGTGGTAGGCAAAATTTTTCTTCAAATATCTCATAACTATCCACTGTAATCATAT
>CM053586.1:307440061-307456763 GCA_028646515.1 Pseudochirops corinnae | reverse complement strand
AGAATTATCCAAATTGTAATACTCATCACTTTAAAATGCAAATCTATTGTACTCTATCTATCTATCTACCTATATGTCTGTCTATCTATCTATCTATCTATCTATCATCTGCCTATGTGTCTATCATCTATCTATCTATCTATCATCTACCTATGTGTCTATCTATCATCTATCTATCTATCTATCTACCTATATGTCTGTCTATCTATCTATCATCTACCTATGTGTCTATCTATCTACCTATATGTCTGTCTATCTATCTATCTATCTATCTATCTACCTATATCACTTCAAGTACAAACTAGCATATGTAGACATGCTCACCTTAATCTCTGATTCCATTTTGACACAGTTTAACATATGATTGGATTTTCCAACTTAATCTGTTTCAAGCCTAAGTTTGGTTTATACTCTTTCATTTAGCTCTTAGTCTCTAAAGCATATTAAATATTTTTTTTCTTTTTTATGGCTGTGTGCCACATGCAATCTACAAATTTTTCTCAAAAGCCATGTCATAGCTGTACTGGATCCAGATGCCTATTGAACTTGCCTTAAATATCCCACACATGTCTAACCCTTTTCAAGTTCTGGAAGAATTCTTGATTGTCACATTACCCTGTCCTTAGGCAAGTTCCTGTATCCTATCCTGATTTGTTTGCTTCCCCAAATCCCTCAGATGAACTTTTACTCAAATAAGATTACAATTAAAAATCCACTAACTTTACATCAATATCATACTTATTTCAATCAAACAAGGTGATACAATACTGATAGAGCCTAACTCTCATCACAATGAACAAAATCTAGAGAAACCATCCTTGTTTCAGTAAGATACTCATATCTGGAAGACTACTTAAAGTTAGGGCAGAAAGCAGGCAGTTCTTGCTCTAAGATCAACCATTATTCTAGAATTGTTCTATTATATATACCTACCTAACCGAGAGGGCATACTATCCCTGTTTTCTGCCAGGAAAACCCAGCAGAACCATCAGAGTCTCACATCCATGCTCTCAGACATAAACCTAATTGATCCTGTTGAGGAACAATTCCTCATAAGTAGGTGTCATCAGTCCCACTAGTTCAGGTCAGTTACTTGTTGTTTTGCTTTGTTTTTACCCTCATTACCCACAGAGACTAATTATAATTATTCTATATTACTATGGTATAATTACTCTGTAAAATGAATACTGGGATGCTCATATTGCCCTTCACTTTTTGAGTCATTCTAGCTCTCTTGGTCGAAATACAGTGCCAGTTCCAAAGGTTCTAACCAATAGGAGTACATATAGCCTACCCAAAGGGTGAACTAGAGAATGGAATGGAAGTATATGATACTATACAAGTATATGTATATGATACCTGAAGTATATGATACTATACAAGCATGCTCCTGGTTGTGGATTCCCACAGTCTATATCTCTGGATTATGCCTCTTAGAAAACCAAGCAAAATGACTATTGAAATCATCAGCATGAGAAAGGCTTCCAACTCTAGGAAATATACATACATACATTTTATATGTGTGTGTGTGTGTGTGTGTGTATAATATTTCTAGGTTATTTGTCTTGGGATTAAGTGGTCATTGATCAGAACATGGTTCCAATTGAGCCATCTTCATGCATACTTATCACCTATTCTAAGTCTGTGCCCTTGCTCCTCCATTGCTATGATGGCCAATGTTATTGAGAGTGATGATATATTCAATATGGCACATGTGTACCTGTGTGTGTGTGTGTGTGTGTGTTTTGCTTCCTGACAGGTATCCTCATTGTAAGATCATAGGGTGTTTCCCTGTTGAGAATTGCTACAATTTTGAGCTGGTGACATTGCCTGTCTACTTTTCTCCTAATATTCCAGTTCAGTATTCCTGGGTCTTGTCCCTAGCTTAACTCCTGATCTGTAACTTTTTCATATATTTGAACACTGTGCCTATTTGTGCCTCCTATGTTGGGCCTCAGAACTTTAAACATATAATTTAACCTAGAACCTTCATGTTGAGCATGTTTCTGGGTCTAATATATACCTGGTTTGGCTGTCTAAGTGCTGATCCTAGAAGGTAATCTCGGACTTTAAACTTTGTTTGCGGTCTTGAATCTGCACTCACAACCCAAAATCTATCCTCTCAGTCTTGGCCTCTATTTTGGCCATTCCTGTCTAGCCCTGCCCATAACCTAGTACATATAGGAAATTTGGTAGTTATCTCCTAGTCTCTGCTTGGGATTACTCTGGCTTTAGCACATCAGTGTGTATACCTATTTAGAAACTGAGTGTTTATGAGGCTACGGCATCAGGTCTAGTCAAGTACTGATCATCTGAATGGCATGATTTGAACATCCTTCTAGTTCCCATTTTAAGAGAAGGATTTTTGAAGACACTGAGTTAACCTAACAGTTATACTTGCATGATTATAGAGGCAACTTTGCCTCCTTCTTTCAAAATGATATTTTTGTTGGGATGGTGCAGAGCCTGGAGAAATGATTAAAACAATTATAGGTATTGACTTTGAGGATCCAATCCAAATTTCAATGACAGCCCTTACTACTCTGGTTTCTCTAGAAGAGACAAGAAGCATATCTCTGCCCTTTTTTCAGTAGTAGGAAGAGGAATTGATAACCTCAAACTCACATCTTTTCATCAACTTAGGTATGACTGCCTTTCATTATCAGGAACTTAGAAAACACTGCACTTGATCAGTTAGTACCTTTGATGAAAGATGGGTGATTGTTGCTAGAGGACTATGGATGCCTTAAAGAGGAATTCTGGACTATATTCAGGTACTCTCAATGGATATAAGATGCTAAAATCTCAAAACTAGAAATTGGACAGGGATAGAAGTATTACTCAAGTGAATAATGAATTCTACCAGTCAAGGGCCCTTTGGGGTTGGAAGGAGGTAATGTTAATATGAATTTTGGAAAGGCTTCAAGGAAGGACCTTCTATACTAATTGTCAGGGCATTGAGCTCCAGCATCCATTCATGATGAAAAATGGGTACCAGGTGTGCTCATTCCATAATTTTTAATTCAATTTTTCAACTCATTTCAACACATTTATAAAGCACCTAGTATTTGCAAAGGGCTTATTGGTTTATAAACTGAATTTTTAAGAAGATACTCCAACCTGCTCCAGAAAGAGGAATAAGTACAAAATGACTTTCCGTACATATAACAGATCTTTGAATACTGGGCAATGACACTTGAATAATGTGATGGATGTCCAAGGAAAATTTCTTGAATAATGTGTGATGAGCCTCCCTTATCCATTGTGTTAATACATTATATTAATAATAATTATTAACATTTATAAAGGTATTTAAGATTTAAAGCCCTTTATATGTGTTACATCATGTGAGACTGAAAACAAACTTCTGAAAGATGTCCTATCATTATTCTCATTTTACAGATGAGGAAACTGAGGCTGATGGAAGCTGAGTGACTTGCCAAGGATCATTTGGCTAGTCAATATATGAGACAGGATTGAAACCCAAGTATTTCTGACTCCAAATAAAGCATTCTAGCCACTACAGCACCCACCTAAAAGACATATTAAAATCTTCCCAAACTGTTTAACACTGACTCATTCAAAGAACCTGGGTTCAAATTGCAAATTGTAGGATTTGGAGCAAATCACTTAAGACCCTTGGTCCTCAGATTCTTTCTCTGTAAAATAAAGGGACTAAATTAATGGCTGGCCTAGACTCTTTTGGGGGCAGCTAGGTGATGCAGTAGATAGAGTGTTGGACCTGGAGTCAGAAAGACCTAAATTCAAATCCATCCTCACTTACCAACTGTAGACAATTCATTTAACCTCTGTCTGCCTCTGTTTTGTCATCTGGAAAATGGGGACAATAAGCAAACCTACCTCCCAGGGTTGCTGTGAGGAATAAATGAGATAATATTGTAATATTTGTAAAGTCTTTTGCTAATCTTAAAACACTATATATATGTTGACGATGGTGCTGCCTTAAGCAGTTATCATGTGCAAGGTGCTCTTTAGATGCTCAGGATACAAAGACAAAATGAAAGTCATTCCCTGTCCTAAAAGAGCTTACGTTCTATCGGGCAAAATGAACCATATGAATCATAGATCTGGAGCTGGGGAAGAGACCTTAGATGAAAGCCTCTTCATTTTACAGATGAAGAAACAGAGTCAAAGACAGGCCAAGCTACTTGCTCAAGGTCACAAAGATAGTAAATATCGGAAGTGAGATTGGAACCCAGGCCTTCCTGATTCCAAGTCAGTGCCCTGTTCATTAGGCAAACTGACTCATTACTATATTACACGCTTCACCAGGGGAAGAAGACCAGCATGTGAAGGTAGAAGAACAGAATCTCAGTGTTTATTGGCAAACCAATTGGCAAACACAAAGTTTAAAGGATCATAGACCTGGAGCAGCAAGGCACCTTAGAGACTATATAGCCCAGTCTTATGTTACAAGTGAGGAAACTGAGGCCCATAAAAGTGAAATGACTTATCCAAGGGCATACAAGTAGCAATATTATTTCATTAGAAATCAAGAGGTTTCTTAGAACCCCACTGAAATGAGGGAAGTACACTGGTGGAGTCAGACTGAATAAAGTAGGAAAAAGCAGTTGTACAGAGCCTGAAGTTAGATTTACTTTTTTAATTTAGAGTTGGTTTTTTTTTTTCTTTTTAGAGAGCTCCTGCTGTCACCTCATTTCCTTCAAGTTCAACCATGAACAGAGAAAGGGAAGAAAGGATGTACTGAAGTATTTTCTTCTACAAGAGAAGCCTTGTCTAATTTACAATGCTGCCAATGACTGGAATTTGGTGCAGAATTTCAAAAGAAGGTTCTGAATGCCTCTGGCCTCTGAGAGGCCATCTGTGGGCACAGGAAACACGTATTTTAAAAAACAGGAGTAAATGTGACCGGAAACTGATATGGAGAAAGATATTCCTCTTTATCCTGCTCACTGACTTTTGTTACCCTGCCCAGTTCAATTAAAATAGCCTCTAGAAGAAGAGTTCAAAGTTTTCAACACACCAGATCTGGGAAGAATATGAACTCTTCCAGAATGCTAGACTTGACCTGGCTTCTTGACTATAACATAGAGACATTTTTAATCAACCTTCCTAAATCCTCAGCTCTCAAGGGAAACAGTTGGATGTGGAATATTAGCAAAGTGAGAGTTGCTAGAACTCAATTTATGATGCACTATGCAAACGCAGACCAATGTCCTCATTCCTCTGTGCTTCTCTTGTAAGGGAAGAGAAGTGATTTGCCTATATTCAAATGAGATAACATATGTAATTTTGTTTTGCAACCTTTAAAGTGCTATGTAAATGCTAGTTAAATGCTAGCTGTACTTGAAGGTAATGGAAATCTAGAATGGATATATAATCTGAATGGAGCTTAAGTATTACTTAGAGCGCATCCTTGGAGATTTTCACACAGCTCACCCAAAATGAGAATCAAAGAGAAGGAAATAAGCACTTAAATTACACCTATTATGTGCCAGGCACTAAGCACTTTATAAATATTATTTCATTTGATTTTCACAAAAACCCTGTGAGGTAGGTGCTATTATGATCCCCAATCTTACAGTTGAGGAAAATTCGAGGCAAACAACTTGCCCAGAGACACACAATTAGCAAGTACCTGAAGCCAGATTTGAACGCAGTTCTTCCTGACTCCAGGTCCAGCACTCTCTCCATACTACCAGCTGAGAACTGACAGTCAGACACCTTCATAAACTAAAGACCAGTATGTACTATATTTTCTGAAAAGAATAACCTGCATCTTTTCTTATCCCTCCTTTGCCTTTGAAGATATAAAATACTGCATTCAGCTTCCTTGGCTAAATTACATTGTCAGCTCCCAAGGGAGGAGACACATTACTCTGTGTCCTACAGAGTTCTTTAGTACCCGGCTAGGTCTCCAAACACTTGCTAAATCAGCAGGCAAGTTCTGAGCAAGAACAGATAGCTGCTCTTGGATTCTGAGAATTTCTAAAACTGTAGTGCTGAACCTCTTGGACAAAAAGGAAAGATGGTTAGTGTAATAGTTACTATACAAATTGTGAGTGTAGCCTCAATGAGAACAGGAAGTTTACATTAGTCTTCTGATGCTGTGATTGGAGATTCAGAAGATAGATAGGTAGATGAATGAATGGATGGATGGAGGGATGGATGATAGATTGACAGAGATTTAATTGGCTGTTTGATTAATTGGGATACAGTATCTCCTGAACAAAGGACTGGAAGGCACAGATCAAGTGCAAAACTGGAAGAATTTGTTGGGTGTGTATAGCAACCAGTAGAACCTACTCTATTGTTCTAAAGATTGAGATTTTAGAGAGTGGTTTATATGGTTTTACACCAAAGGGAGGCAGGAGAATGTAGGAGAATATGTAGTAATATAGCGTACCTGGGACCAGGATGTTTGTGTAAGCTCTGTCCATTTGGGGCCAGTATAAACCAGTCTGAGTCAGTCTTGTGGTTGCTGACATAGCAGAGGTGTTACAGGTTCACCCAGTGAACACTGCAAAAGATCACTGGTATATCAGACTTGAGCAACAACTCAATTTGCCTCCTGATTGGCTAATTTTGATTCCCAATTTATTTCAGCCTCTCCTGGATAATAAAGGAGCTCAAACAAATGAGGCAATTAGTAAACTCAATGTTCCTTCCATCCATATGAGAGAGAGACAGAGAGAGACAGAGACAGAGAGACACAGACACAGACACAGAGACACAGAGAGAGAGAGAAAGAGAGAGAGAGAGTATTATTAAGAGTTGATTATTGTCAGGTTCTATGGTAAGCACTGTGGATAAAAATTCAAGCAAGCAGGATAGTTTCTTTGAGAAGCTTATATTTTAATGGGGGAAGACAATGCATAAATGAGAGAAGAAAATAAGGGGTGTACACATGGGTGTGGAGATGGCCTAGAAAGTAGGATCAAGACCTAGCTCCCATAAATATAAGGCCAAATCTCACCTATCTAATCTGGGGGACTGTGGATTCTGTCCCTGGAGGGAAATGAGAATGATGACTGAAGTATTGGTGATACAGTGAGAAGACCAGGAAGTGTTTGGAGGTCTGATTCAGGGCAAGATTTAGCAAAAGCCCTATCAGAGATAGGTGTTCCAGGGGAAGTGAGCAAGGCTGGGGTGAGGTAGGGAACAGAGATGTGAGGAATGATCAGAGAGTAGATGACATGGTATAATAATGATTAAGGTCAGGAGCTCTGACTTGATTGCAGTTTAAATCCAGTGATTGAGAGAAGAATCCAAAGAAAATTTCCACAGGCACCACAAGCATTTTATCTCTCTTCACAAGCTTAGTTCCAAGAAAAGTTCTTCTAAGTCCACTAAGGGGAACTTAGTGATAGCATGATCAATCAGTCAAGAAGCATTTTTTAAGCACCTACTATCTGTTAGTATCCCCTTAGTACGTCATTTACAGGAAGCCTTCCCTAAACACTCTTAATTCCAGCGCCTGCCTTCTGTTAATTATTTCCTATGTATCCTGTTTATAACTTGCTTGAATTTTTTTGTATGTTGCTTCTTCCATTAAATTTTAAGCTCAGTTGGTAGAGCTGAGATGGCAGAATAAAAGCAGGAACTTACTGAACTGTCCCAAATTTCCCTTCAACAAACTTTTGAATTCTGGAGTGGCAGAAACATCAAAAGCTCTAGGTGAAACAATTTTCTAGCCCATGACATGTTAAGAGTTTAGCAGGAAAGGTCTAACTCACCAGGGTGATGGTCAGGCTTGGAATGCAGTGCAGTACACCCTGGCAAGCCAGCAGCAGGAGTTGAAGGCAGCTGCCCCAGTGATAGCAGTACTCTCAAAAGTTCTCGATCCACAGACAGTAAAATGTTGGATAACTGGTCAAAAAGACATTACAGGTTGCTAGCACTGGGTGCAGGATCCTGTTACATTGTCCATACGCAGTTCCAGAGCATGATCTCAAGGCAAAGAGGAGCACTATTGCACTAACACTTGTGGCTGCAGGGAAGGAAGAACCCTAGTCATAGTCTTGGGTACAGAAGAGTGTTTGTGGTCATTCAGAAACCAGAGAACAGGCCAGGAGAACTGTGACATCACCTCATACTACCCTAAAAGAACCAAAAACTTATAAACCTCTAGAACTAGCTCTGAAAACAGCAGCATGAAAAACCTGAAGCTTGGTTCAGGGACCCCTCCACTACTGACAAAGAGTCCAACTTTAACACAAAACTAAAAGTCAAGAAATAGGCTGGAAAATAAAGAACCTGTCTATAGAAAGTTACTATGGTGACAGAAAATATCAAGACACAAACTCAGAAGACAAAGAAGTCAAAACAGCTACCTGCAAGGCCTCAAAGAAAAAAGTGAATTGTTCACAGGCACCAAAACAATTTCTGGAAGAACTTAAACATAATTTTAAAAAATCAGTAAGAGAGGTAAAGTAAAAATTCAGAAAAGAAATGAGAATCATGCAAAAAATATTTTAAAAGCGTCTACAATTTAGTAACTGTAAACAAGCACAAAAATATTGAGGAGAATAACACCTTCAAAATTTGAAAAATGGTGAAAGAGGAATACAAATTCACTAAAGGAAAGAGCTTTTTAAATAGTAGAATTTGTGAAATGAAAAAAAGAATATAAAACCTACAGAATTTTTTAAAAATCCTTAAAAATAGAACTGGGCAAATGGAAGCTAAAGACTCTGTGAGACATCAAGATACAATTTTTTTAAAAATCAAAAGAATGAAAAAGTAGAACAAAAATTGACATCTCTCATCAGAAGAACAATTGACCTAGAAAATAGACTGAGGAGAGATAATTGAGAATTATTGAACTACCTGAAAGCCATTATCAAACAAAAAAAGAGCCTAGATATAATCTTTCAATAAATTATCAAGGAAAACTGCTCTAGTATCCTAGAACCAGAGGGTAAAATAGAAAATGAATAAATCCACTGTTTACCTCCTGAAAAGACCCCAAAATGAAAACTCCCAGGAATAGTAGAGCCAAATTTGAGAGCTCCCAATCCAAGAAGAAAATTTTCCAAGTAGTCAGAAAGATACAATTCAGAAATTGTGGCAGCATAATCAGTACGACACAGGATTTAGCACTTCTATATTAAATGATTGGAGAATTTGGAATATGATATCCCCGAAGGCAGAGGAGACAGGGTTATAATCAAGAATCTCCTGCCCAACAATACTGAGGATAATTCTTTTGGAGGAGGGGATGGAAGTGGGGGAGGAAATGAATATTTAAAGAAATAGAGGATTTTAAAGTATTTCTGATGAAAAGACCAAACCTGGATAGAAAATTTGACTTTCAAATACAAGATGAAAGAGAAGGATAAAAAGGTAAACAGGAAAGAGACATCATAAGGGATTCAGTAAGTTTAAACTATTTGCATTACTATATAAAAATGGTACTTGTAACTCTGAAGAACTCTATCATTATTAGGCATTAGGAGGAGTATATATAGACAGAGGACCTGGATGCTGACTATGATGGGATGATTTCAAAACAATAAAAGTAAGGAATGAGAAATAGGGATGTACTGGGAGAAGGGGAAAGAGAGAGGTAGAATGGGGAAAAAAAAGATATCTCACATAAAAGGCAAGAAAGAGCTTTTACAATGGGGGAAAAGATGGAAGGAGGGACATGACCTTATTCTAATTAATCAGCATTGGCTTAAAGAGGGAATAACACATTTTCTCAGATGACTGTAGAAACCTATCTTACCCCACAGGTAAGTAGAACAAGAGGACAAGGCAAGGGGTGGGGTGATAGAAAAGACCTTAGATTAAGGGATGAAGCAACCAGAAGGAAAACATAGTTTTGAAGAGGGGCAAGCAAGGGAGAGAGGGAGGAAGGGGGAGTAGAAGGGAGGGAGGAAGGAAGAGAGGGAGAGACAGAGAGAGAGAGAGAAATGGAGGATAGGTCAGAGGGACATGTGTGTGAATGGAATTAACTCACCCACAAAATGGAAGCAGATAGTAAAATGGATAAAGTACAAGAATCAGTATGTTGTTTAGAAGAAACACACTTATAACAGAGAGACACACACAAAATAAAAATAAGGGACTGGAGCAAAATGTGTCACCTAAGTAAAAAAAAAAACAACTGGGGCAGCAAGCATGATCTCAGATAAAGCAAAAGCAAAATATATACCAATTAAAAGAAATAAGTGGGGAAACAACATGATGCTAAAAATTACCCTAGGCAATAAAGTTATATCAATACTAAACATATATGCACCAAATGGTATAGCATCCAATTACTTAAAGGAAAACTTAAATGATTTACATGAGGAAATAGACAGTAAAAGTATACTAGCAGGGGACCTCAACTTTTCTCCCTTAGAACTAGATACATCTAACCATAAAACAAACAAGAAAGAAATTGAAGAGATAAATAGAATTTTGGAAAAGTTAGAAATGGTAAGTCTCTGAAAGATACAAAGGATTTAACTTCTTTTTTCAGCTGTACATGGTACCTTTACAAAAATGAACCATGTACTAGAGCATAAAAACCTCACAACCAAATGCAGAAAAGCATGAAAATTAAATGCATCTTTTTCAGATCATAATGAAACAAAATAATATTAAATAAAGGTCATGGAAACATGGATTGAAAATTCATTGGAAACTGAATAATTTAATCCTGAAGAATGAGTGGGTCAAAGAACAAATCATGGAACCAAATAAATAATTTCATTAAAGAGAATGATGAGACAAAAATTTAGGTGATGTAGCAAAAGTAATAAAAATAGCAAAAAAAGCTTTTGACAAAATACAAAACTCATTTTTATTAAAAATACTAGAAAATGTAGGAATAAATGGAGCTTTCCTTGAAATGATAAGTAACATCTATCTAAAACAATCAGCAAGAATTATCTGCAATGGGGATAAGCTGGAAGCTACCCCAATAAGATCAGTGTAGTCAAAATTAGAAAGAAAGCTGAAAATTGTGAATTTTTTTTGTTTCTCTGATAATGGCCTAATTTTTTTATAGCATAAGGAGAAATGAGTCAAATTTGTAAAAATATGAGCACTCCCTAATTTAAAAAGCTCAAAGGATATGAATAGGTAGTTTTCAGAAGAAGAAATCAAAGTAACCAACAGGTATATGAAAAAAAAATGCTCTAAATTACTATTGAAAGAAATGCAAATTAGAACAAGCCCAGGGCACTACTTCACAACTACCACATTGCTAATATAACAGAAAAGTTATGTGACAAATCTTAGAGGGGAGTGGAAAAATTCAGATTCTAATGCATTGTTTATGGAGTTGTGAACTGATCCAACCATTCTGGAGAGCAATTTGGAACTGTGCCCAAAGGTCTACAAAACTATGTATCATTTGACCTAGCAATACTACTACCAGATGTCCATCTCAAAGAGATCAAAGAAAAAGGAAAATGACCTATATGTACAAAAATGTTTATAGCAGCTCTTTTTTTGTGGTGATAAAGAATTGGAAATTGAGGGGACGTTCCATCAATTGGAGATAGCTGAACAAATTATGGTATATCATTGTGGTGGAATACAATTGTGCTAAAATAAATCATGAGCAGGATGGTTTCAGATAAAGCTGGGAAGACTTATAGAAACTGATGCAAAATGAAGTGAGCAGAATCAGAAGAACATTGTGCATAGTAAAAGCAATATTTTACAATAATCAACTAGTTGATAATCAGCTAAGTTGAATGACTTAGCTATTCTCATCATTACAACAATCCAAGACAATTCCAAAGGACTTATGATGAAAAAAGCTATCTACTTGTTGGGGAAAATCTGAGGGAAACTGAATGAAGATCAAAGTATGCTTTTAAAAATTTTCTTTATTTTTCTTGGATGTTTTGTCTGTTTTCTTTTGTAACATGACTAATGTGGAGATGTGTTTTATGTGACTGAATGTATATGCATAATCTATGGCAAATTATTTGCCTTCTCAAGGGGCAGAAGGGAGAGAAGAAGAGAATTTAGAACTGAATTTTTAAAAAATGAATGTTAAAAATTGTTTTACATGTAATTGATAAACATAAAAGTAAATTTTTAAAAAAGATGGCAAGCTGCTTAAGGAAGTGACTGTATTTTCCTTCTTTTTGCATCCCCACTGCTTGGCACAGTACCTGACACACAGTAGATGCTTAAATATTGTTTGATCGCTTGATGTCGTAATAATAATAATAGCCAGCATTTATACATTTTTAAAGGTTGCAACACACTTTAAAAATGTTATCTCATTTTTATCCTAAAAGCAGTGCTCAGAGGTAGGTGCTACTATTATCCCCAATTCATAAATAACAAAACTGGGGTAAGAAGTGATTAAGTGACTTGCCCAAGGTCACACAACTAATAAATGTCTAAGACCAAATTTGAATATAGATCATCCTGACTCCAGGTCCAACACTATTCACTGTGCCACATAGCATCCTCTAATAAAACTGAGGATGTTAGAGATAGAATTCCATGGCCTTATTGAGGTCACACAAGTTAATGTTGGATCATGAATCAGGTTCCCAGTTCTATCCTGAATCCACCATCTCTAATCATGAGAGTCTATGCACAAATCTGATCCTTCTTGACTTTATCTAGGAGTGCAGAGGTCTATTATAAAAACTTTTTCCCAAGGGTACTTGGATAAAATCACATATCAAAAAGTAAATTAGCAAGCATTTATATAAGTACCTACTATATGAAGGCATTATACTAGGACCTGAAGATACAAATACAAAATGAAACAGCCCCTGTCCTCAAAAACCTTATATTTTATTGGGGGAAGTGACATGTGAACATGTGAATTTAATGGGTTTCCAAGCTCTCCATCTGAGAGATACTATCTCAGGGGATTAAGGCATGTGCCAGACCCCCATTATATAAATATACATACATATTTACAAATACAAAGCATTTTTGGAGGGGGGATAGGTGACAGCAGTTGGAGAGATTTGAAAAGAGCTCAGGTAGGAGTCCTGAGTTGAATTTTGAAGGTAGCTAGGGATTTGAAGACACAGAGATGAGAAGAGAATGCATCCCAGCCATTGGGGACAGCCTATACAAAGTCACAGCAATTGAAGATAGGATGTCACGTATCAGGAACAGCAGGAAGACCTGTTCAGCTGTAGCAGAGGCTGCATGAAAGGAAGTAACATATAATAAGCTTGGAAAGGTAAGGGGAAGTCATGCTGTGATCGTATGCATATAAAACTTCTAGATGACACAAAGCAGGGAATTGGTAGCTAATGCAGTAGATGAAAGAGTCAGGAACCAAAAAGATCTTGACAGGCTAGCAAACTTGGCCAGATATAATACTATGAAATTAAATAGGGATGTATAGAAAGTCCTCCTTTCAGCTTCAAAAATACAACTGCACCAGAATGTGGCTAGATAATAGCTCACAAGAGGCAGTATGGTATATGATGGGAAGAATGAAAGAGTCAGAATCAGGCCAAAATTTGGTCCTAAGTTCTGCCACAGACATTACTAGCTATGTGATCAAGGCTAAGTTATTTCAATTCTCTGAACTTTGTTGTTTTCATTTGTAAATTTTGGATCTTAATATCTGAGACATTTACTTCACAATATCGCTATGAAGATCAAATACATTAAAGAATGTAAAGGGCTTTGCAAACTTTAAAGATGTAAGAATGTCTTATTAGAGGTAGTAGTATTAGAGTTAATATTATTATTAGTTACATTAATATGGGGGAATTATGAGTTTTTTCCACATTTTTTATTATTAGTAGCATGTGGAAAAGACCTGGAGGATTTTAGTAGCCTGTGAGCTCAAAATGAATCAAGTGAAGTATGATGACCAAAAGAATGACCAATACCTTCAGCTATACAAATGAAGCCAAAGTGTTGAGAATGAAGGAGATGATAGGTCCATGGTAATGTGCAAATTACATCTGGAATAATACTCTTTGTTCAGGGAGTTATATATTTAGTACACTGATCACCTGTAACATTGGTAGAGAAAGGTAATCAGAATAGTGAGGAGACTAGAGACAATGCCAAGTGGACTACCAAAGAACTGGAAAATAGTTATGAAGGTAGATGAAGGTAGCTAGGTGGCACAGTGGATAGAGTGTTGGACCTGGAGTCAGGAAGACAGGTCTCCCTTAGTTCAAATCTAGCCTGCAACACTTACTAGCTGTGTGACCCTGGGCAAGTCACTCAACCCTGTTTGCCTCAGTTTCCTTATCTGTAAAATGGGTTGGAGGAGGAAATGGCAAACCACTCCAGTATCCTTGCCAAGAAAATCCTAAAAGGGGTCACAAAGTATAAGACATGGCTGAAAAATGACTGAACAACAACAAAATCTTGGAGATAAGAAGACTTGCAGGGAGGTTGGTGAATGAGCAGATATTATAGCTCAAAAAGTACCTATGGGGCTCTCAGATAAAAGAAATATTATACTTATTCTGTTTGGCAATGGAAGGCAAAACTTGAGAACTAGGAGCTTTGGGTGGAAGATGCAAAGAGACTGATTTACATATGATGTATAGAAAAAGATCGTAACAATTAGTGTTCTCCTGGAATAGACTGTGCTGCCTTGGGAGGTAATAGGTCCCCTTCACTGAAAGTCTTTGAATACGAAATATTTCATCATGGAAATCTTTCAAGAGTTTTCTAATAAGATTGATGACTGTTCTTCTCTCTCTTCCCCAATTCTTTGTTGCCAAAATGATCTTCCAAAAACATGTCTGCCCATTTCACTCTCATCATAAAACTTCAGTGGCTCCCTAGTCCTTCTAGGATAAAATATCTCTTCTTCACATTTAAAGTCCTAGAAAATTTGGCTCTGGATCACCTTCCACGCTTATTCCACATTACTACCTTTCACCCGAACCCCCTAGGTAAACTAGCCTCTTTGCTGTTCCCTAAATGAGATATCCCGTCTCCTACTTCAGTATTTTCACACAAGCTTCTCCTCATTCCAGAACACACTCTCCTGATCCCTACCTCTTAAAATCCATAGCCTCCTTTAAAACTCAGCCCTTGAATCACCTTCCATGGTAAATATTGCCTCATTCCCAAATTATTAATGTTCTCTCTCCTTCAAATTATTGTTCACATATATATCTTTATATATGTTTTACTCCTCCACTAGACTATAAGCCCCTTGAAGGAAGACACTATTTCTATCCCTCAGCAAATAACACAGGACTTTATAAATAATAGAATCATAGACATCCCGAGTTGGAAAGGACTTAGAAGTCACCTAATTCAACTCCCTCATTTTACATATGGGGAAATGGAGGTAAAGAGATGTTAAACAATTTGCCAAAGACAACACAAGTAACAAGTGACAACTTCAGGATTTGAATCCATATCCTTAGATTCCAAAGTTAGTATTTCCCCTCCTATAGTATTAGGTTACCATAACCTTTCCTTAGAAGCTTTATAAATGTTTGTTGAATTCCACTGGATTGAATTGGACATTGTGGAAGGGATTACTATTAGGATACCAATTTAAAAAGATGACTCTGATAGAACAGTTATGTGATTCTATTTAAACTCTGAGCTCTTTCCATCTTTTGAGATTCTGTGTTTCTTATTTCACTCTACAAGTACAACCTAACACAGAGACCACCCAACCTCTGGCTAACAGGTTTGAGGGGAATGTGTGTGTGTGTGGGGGGGGGGGGTCTTTGGCAAAAGGCCATGAAATGGATGCCTTTTACAGGCTGTGTGAAAAGGTCAGCACCAAAGCTGGATAGCTCATGAGACATCATCAAGAGGCAGCAAACATTTACTGAATGCCTACTACGTGTACCTCACTATGGGAGGGCATCTCTAAGAATGCTATTAGTGTATGAGCTCCTGTGGCTAATGGATCACTGCCACCAGGTTGAAGGATAACTTGGGGAAACAGTTCATCACAAGCCAGATTCTCATCACCTAGAGAAGTACCCCAGGGAAGCTGTAGGTCTCCTCTAATAGGATGAGTTATGAGACTTTATTTACTCAGACTTTAATTGGAGACAGAGCCACACTTGTTGGCCCTGAAAAGTAATCACCAATTGGAAATTCACTAAATTAAAAATGGAAGGCTTTAAAAAAAAAAAAGACTTATACAGGTATTGATTGGAGCAAGTTTTATCACCTGACTGATGGTAATTCAGTCCCAAGTCACTGAAAGCCACTGTTTACGGAAATCTCAGTGACCCAATGCCATGTATTTGTCACGGGATAAGTCAATGGCAGTACACGACATAAAGTGACTTGGAACATGAAAAGAGGTGGAGGTGGGATGATAAACCAGAGAAACGGTAGTGGGTAGGATTTACCAAAGTAAATAAAGAGAAGTGACAGTCAGGTGGAAGTAACTACATTCAAATAAAAAAAGCAAAACCCTCAAGGCTGTTCCCCTATATTCCTCTACCCCTTTATGCTCCCTTACTCTATACAATATGAAGCAATTCTAAATCTATTAGAAAAACCTGCCTTGCTCTCTGGGATGCTGTGCAACCCCAACATAACCCCTAGCTACTCTGTGGCCTCACTTTAGTCTTCTCCTTAATGAGAAGAACAATGTTTACCTCTTCAGACATAGTACTACCTTTGAAAATTAATTTTGATTCCATAGGTACAAGATGTGAGCTCCCCAGAAGGTATTCAATAGTTAGATATCTGTCAGGAGAAAGTTTCTGAAGAAGGAAGAAAGGGAAGCATAATTAAAGATAGATAGATAGATTGATAGAGAGATAGATAGATAGATAGA
>CM053586.1:307428819-307439561 GCA_028646515.1 Pseudochirops corinnae | reverse complement strand
GGGGGGGGGGAGGGGAGGGTGTTGTGTGTGTGTGTTTCCTGAAGCTTTGCTGAGCTTTACAGGTGTGTTTTATGAGAAGGAGAGGGAGTTGGCTTTACTGAATATACAGGATATATACCGCATTGAATAAAGTCAGTTTTTTGCTCATTTCACCTAAGGTTGTCTACCTAGGATTGGGAAAATTGGAGAATTCATCCACACTTGAAGCCCAACAAGATCATAAATATGGCCCCTGCTATTCTGAAGTTTAAGCTTTTTCTCTGTATTGGTCCCCAGTGTATAATTCCGTGTGCCTTTTAATTTGCCTCCTCCCTTAATGACATAGCTAAGGTTTATAATACAGTAAATGTATAATTAAATGCAGATGATCCACTACTCCTTGCAGCAAAATTCGAGAGTCTGGGGTGACTCCACCAAACGCCATCACTGCCTTGAGGCATAGGCTTGTGATAAAGAATTCCATGTTAAATGGGTCAGAAACAAAAGCCCGAGCTGTTAAGTTCAGTGAGGGAAAGAAAATTTGCAGTTTCTGGCTCTGCTTCCTGGGGGTCAAGTTTTCCTCCGGGAGTAGCTGAGGTCTGCTGCCAAACTAAATGGGTAGTTGAGGCAATGATCTAAGAAATGCTGACTAAGACCCATGCTCTCACCTGAATTATCTCTGACAGAGCCCAGGCAGAGCAGGGGATGGCATTATAGACCTAGCCTCTGGAAGAGCTGAGTTCAAATTGGCCTCGAACACTTTCCAGCTGTGTGACCTTGGGCAAGTTTCTTAACCTCTGTCTGCCTTAGTTTCTTCATTTAAAAGAAATGAAAATAATAATAATACCTGGTTGCCTAGCATTATGAGGATCAAATGAGATATTCACAAAGCACTTTGCGAACCTTAAAATGCTATAAAATGCTACTTACTATAATCACTATAAAATGAGATAATATTTGTAAAGCACTTGGCAAACCTTGAAGTGCTATAAAATGCTAGTTATTATTATTATAAAATGAGATACTATTTGTAAAGTACTTCGAAAACCTTAAAAATTCTATTTAAATGACAGCTATTCTGTGCATCCCACTTCTATGTAGTACAAAGGTATAGACCTTGGGTTTTGGTACAATGGGTTTTCATTGTTGCCCTAAAAGTCCCAGGAATTAACCTATACTACTAGTTCCAACCAATGAGGCATTTCCCAGATTTTTCTCTTTGTGCCATTCTTAAATATTATCTGAGTGTTTGAATGTATTTTATGTGTGTGTGTATGTGTATAAAAAGCACCGCTAAGGTCGGGCTGTATGGAGTGTTCAAGGAAGACCAGTACCTCTGTCATTAGGGCTCACCAAGCCCTTTTCAGGGCTATTCATTCACTTTTGGTGTCTCCTTGGTATTTAACTCTCACCTGTGGCTCCAAGAAGCTGTAGCATGTGCAGCAGACACATTGATGAAGCATCTTGTCAGACAGGTTAAGGTAATATACAGGACTCAAACCCATCAGTGAGATAGGTGTCTAAGAGGGGTAGCTACTCCACGCCTGTGAAGACTTCCTCCACTAGAATGGGCAGATAAGAACAATTTGTTCCAAAGGCCACACAGATGGCTAAATGTGCAGCACTAAGAGTTTGGTCAGGCATTTAAGACACCAATGTCATCCGCTGCATCCTGGGCCAATACCAGTGGTCTTGATTTTTGTCTTGCTACTAGACTCCAATGACAGGAAGAGAGAGTGAGGCTGATGACTTTGTATACTTCTGCCTCATTTAAATCAAATTCACACAGGGGTCAAGATTTCACTCCATGTTGTCATTGGCCCTCTTTAAAACAGAACAAACAACATGCATATAGGTATATATGTATGTATGTGTGTATACATACATACACACCCCCCCCCCACACACACACACACACTGATAAGCATATACCCATACATCATCTTTCAATTGTTTTTCAGTCATGTCCAACTCTTTTTATGACACTGTTTTGGGATTTTCTTCACAAAGATTCTAAAGTGGTTTGTCATTTCCTTCTCCTGCTTATTGTACAGATAAGGAATGGAGGCAAACAGGGGGAAATGACTTGCCCTGGGTCATACAGCTAGGAAGTGTGTGAGGTCAGATTTGAACTCATGAAGAAGAGTGTCCCTGTCTCTAAGCCTGGCATCTATCTATTGAGTCACCTAGGCAACTAACTACATGGCTCAGTGGAGAAAGTACTAGCCTGGAGTTAAGAAGACTTGAGTTCAAATCAAACCTCAAACATTTGTGACCCTGATCAAACGACCTAACTTCTGTTTGTCTTAATCCAGTGGAAAAGGAAATGGCTGATTATCCCCAATATCTTTGCCAAGAAAACCCCATATTCACTAATAATGTGCTATTGTTCATAGGGTCACAAAGGGTCAAATAAGATTGACCAACAAACAACACATACATACAAATTTATGTGTGTGTGTGTGTGTGTGTGTGTGTGTGGAAACAGAGAGAGAGAGAGAGAGAGAGAGAGAGAGAGAGAGAGAAAGAGAATTGATCATGTTGGACTACAGTATCCCACATCTCTATACCAAGAAATTTATGTTTTATCATCTGTTCTCTGGAGTCAAGCAATATTGATCATTTGCTTTGATCTGCATTCTGAAGACTTTTAGTATAATTTTCCTCTATATTGTTGTGTTTATGGTATACATTGTTCTCTTGGTTCCACTTAGGTCATTTTACATCAGCACATTTAAGTCTTCTTGAGTTTCTCTGAAATCTTTATACTAATCATTTCCAACAGCATCCATTATGTTCATATGTTATGATTTGTTCAGTTGATCCCAACCAATGACCACCCAGTGTTCTTAGGTGGTTTTTTCCCAAATAAAAAGAGAGGTTTTTTGAGTATTTTGTTATATATACATATTTATTTTTGAATGTGTATATATATACACATTCAAACACACACACACACACACACACACACACACACACACATATATATATACACACATGTATATATACACATTTATTTTGAATCTTATTATATAATATGTATGCATGTAATCTGTATGCATGTATAGATACACACATGTACATATATACATATACACACATACATACGTGGGGGGGGATTTCTTTCCTTTCTAGTATTGACTCTTGAGATACATACCATGTCTCCTCAACCCGAAGGGATGCCTAAGTCAAAGGGTGTGAAGAATTTAGTGGCTTCTCTCAAATAGTTCTAACTTGTTTTTACAGAACAGCTGGTCCTTTTACTATTCTAAAGGAAATCTAAGATCTGAACTCTTGTGACATTTATCCACAGACTCACAGATTTGATTGTGATAGACAGACTTCAATCTGCAGTGTAGGGGAAGGTTGATTGTCTGCATTATTCAGAACACAAAGAGTAAAGAGATGTATTTATTAGTCAATAACTGTGTGCTTTTCAGGTCTTAGTAGTGATTTCCTCTTACTGATCAAGTTTCACCAGGAAACAATCAGCAAATAGAAAGATTGCCTCATTATGCAAAGTGAAATACAATCTGCCTGTAGAAAAGAGGATCATGTGGAGACACTAGCTGAATAGACTCTGTCTCCAATTAAGCTTCAATTACAGAGCTGTGCCTTAGTTGAAAATCCATTCTCCAAAATGGCTTATATTTCAAGGGGCATGGTCAACATAATAATAATTAGGATACCTTGTTATTTTCTACAGGTCTTTTACAAGGAGCTCAAAGCACATTCCAGACATTATTTCAGTCATTCTCCTAGAAAACTGGTGAGGAAAAGGGCAGTTATTATTGCACTAATGTTCTACACAGCAAACCATGGGCAAAAATGTTTTACACAGAGAATCCACAGGGAATTGTTTTGGGGGCTGGGCAGGGAATTGGACCCTGAAGTGGGCGCACCATTCTTCTCTTCCTTCTCCATTATTTCATTATTACCATCGCCACTAATTAATGACACGTCTTCATTTCAGGATTTGGTATTCAGGATGTGCTAATACTCTTAAGTATTTACTATCAGATCAAAAATAAATATGTATGACTCTGTGAACCCATTTTACACACTCACACACACACGCACATATACATTAATGTAGTAGTACCAACATCATAAATACTTAGCACTTAGCAATAAAACATTAAGATTGTGCTGGAATAAAAACAGGAGCTGGGTGGCATAGATAGGGTGCAGGCCTTGGAGTCGGGAGGACCTGAGTTCAAATGTGGACTCATACTTAGTAGCTATGTGACCCTGAGCAAGTCACTTAACCCCATTTGCCTCAGTTTCCTTATCTATAAAATTCACTGGAGAAAGAAAACTCAAACCATCCCAGTATCTTTGCCAAGATAAACACAATAGGCGTGACAAAGAATTGGATGTGACTGCTCAACCAAACAACAACAACAAAGGACGCGGCTATAAGAATTAATGTGAATTTGTAGATAAAGCATCAGCCCTGGAGTCTGGAAGGTCTGAATTTAAATCAGACTTTAGATGCTTAATATTTACTAGCTGTGTGACACTAGGCAAGTCACTTAACCTCAATTGCCTCACACAAAAAAATAAATGTAAATTTCAGGTGTTATGCAATGGGCATTGATTATAGGATGATAGATTTAGAGAGGGAAGGAACCATAGGCTCATAGAGATATAGATGAAGAAACTGAGATCTTGAGAAAGTAAGTGACTTATCCAAGGCCACACAGGTAGAAGAACGTGCCAGAACTAGGATTTGAACCCACATTCTCTCACTCTAAATCTAGTGTTCTTTCCACTGTATCAGGCTACCCCCTGCCAATTAACACAAAATCATAATGGGTATCCATAAGTGAGGATTTATTTTGAGGGATGGTTAAGAAAATGGGGGGAAAACCCTCTGATTTGGGGCTCATGTGCAATAGACTGCCTATTCTTTATACATATCCTAATTCTTCTTGCCTGAACTCCCATTCTTGTCTCTTTTGGAGAACTCTTAACATCAGGAAATTTGCATTATAGAATTAACTTTGTTGGAAAATTCTATGTTACATGTTTGGAGGGTCAGGGTGAAGAGGGAGCAGTCAGAGTGGCTAAGGAATATTCCTTGCTCACTCCCCAGTATTTCCTTTTCTGCTGTAGGAAATCAATCACACAGGCCTGACTGATCATCTATCTACCCTTCCCTGTCTGTCACATGACCCTTGACAATATCATTGAGCTATCCTAATGTGAAGTATCAAACCCAGGCATTCCTAAATCAAACAAGGCAAAAAGAAAAGGGCTTGGCATAATGTGCCATGTACCAAGAAAAGTGATGTGTTGGCCCAATGAACCCCATCCACTTCCTGAAGCAACCAGAAGATCATCACACCAAAGATCACATTTTTGTTCAGTTGTTTTTCAGTCTTATCAGACTCTTCATAATCCTGTTTGGAATTATCTTTGCAAAGATACTGGAGTGCTATGCCATTTCTTTCTCTATCTCATTTTACAGATGAGAAATAGAGGAAAATAGGGTTAAGTGGCTTGCCCAAGGTCACACAGCTAGCAAGTATCTGAGGCCAGATTTAAACTCAAGAAGATTCTTCCTGACTCAAGGTCTGGTACTCTGTCCACTGAGCCACAAAGGCTGAGATACCCAGTTGAATTCAGTTGTACTCTTCCCCCTCGAGTGGCTGATGCCCAATGGTATCTTTTGCCTTGAAACTATTTTTTTCTCCTTGCCCCATTCCTTTGTGGTGTAGCCCTTGGATGTCCCAAATTATTTCTTATGGATTCCCTTGTGTGAATTAAAATGTACTAAACAATGGAAGTCAATTTCTCTTAGTATCTCCATAGTATCTAAAACAGATTGAGCAATTCAACAAATATCAGGGCATGAGAACTATGAATTCCCCACCTCGATTCCCCCACTACACACATACACACTCACACACATTAATCTTAAAGTAAGTGGCTTCAGGACAAACAAAAGGATACATTATTAAATAAAGAAAATGGTAAACTTAAGAACTTTGTTATACCAAGAAGCAGCATAATGATAATCTGGTTGTAGAAGATTTTAAATCCTTAATTTTTATCTCATGGGATCATCTCTATTCCATACTTAGTCAAGAACTCTTCCCATGTACATAGTTGAGAAAAAGATTCCTCTTCTCCTCACGTTCTCTAATTTGTTCATGATTGAACCTTGTACATAAAGGTTGGAGTTTGTTGCAGTATATGCTCCATGGCTAAATTCTCCAAGGTTGCTTTCCAGTTTTCCCAGCACTTGCTGTTGAATGGTGAGTCCTTTCTCCAAGAAAACCTTGGTAGCTTTTGCTGGTTGATTGATCAATCAAACACTATACACATCTGTGGCATAGTAGATAACAGTGCTGGAATCAGGAAGACTCTCTTCCTTAGTTCTGGCCTCAGACACTTTTTTTTTTGCTTTTTGGAGGGCAATTACGGTTAAGTGACTTGCCCAAAGTCACACGGCTAGTAAGGCTGCCAAGTGTCTGAGGTCAGATTTGAACTCAGGTCCTCCTGACTCCAGAGCCAGTGCTCTATTCACTGCACCACCTAGCAACTCCCCTCAGATACTTTCTAGCTATGTAACCCTGGGTGGGTTACTGACCCATCTGCCTCAGTTTCCTCATCTGTAGAATGAACTGGAAAAGGAAATGGCCAACCACTCCAGTCTCTTTGCCAAGAAAACACCAAATGGGGTCACAAAGAGTTAGGCATGACTCAACAACTACAAAATGCAAGCATATACATTTACTCATTGGTCTTCTATACCTAATCTGATTGATGGATCAACTTTGAAAAAAATTTTTATTCTGCACCAAATCATATTGAGTACCTCTTTGTAGTCCAGTATAATTTGAGATATTTTCTTGTCAGATCCCTTTCTTTCCTATTTACTCTTCATTATTTCTCTTAAGAATCTTTACTTTTTGTTCCCCTAGTTTAATTTTCTTCCACTAGTGTACATTTGTCTAGTTTAATGAAGAAAACATTTAGTAGTTTGATTGTCATGGCAAAGAATTTGTAAATTGTTTTAAGTAGTGTTGTCATTTTTGTTATAGAGGCACAAGATCAAGTTCAATTAATTTTTCTCCAATTATTTGTTATCATTTGTTCCCATAAAGAGTACAACTATCATATAGTTGTACATAGATAATTGCTATATATGACAGGATAAGTAGATGCCTAGATATTTCATATAATCTTTAGGAATTTTGATTGGAATTTCCTTCTCTCTCTTTCTGCTAGGGTTTATTGTTAACATATAGAAAGACTAATGATTTTGGAGGTATATTTTATAATCTGCTACTTCCCTGAAATTATTATTTCTAATAATCTTATAGTTGAGCCTCCAAGTTCTCAAACCATCTCATCATCTGCCAAAGCAATAATTTTTTTTCTTCATTGGCAGACCAATTCCATCCATTTTTTTGTGTATCTTATTCCTATATCTATTATTTCTAGAATCATATCAAATAACAATTGTGACAATAAGCATCTGATCTGATTGGAAAGGCCTCTAATGTTTCTTCTTTAGATATAATAGTAGCTCTTGGTTTTGAATAGATATTATTTATACTATTATTGAAAGGTCCATTTAATTCAGTCAAGGGAAAAATATTAATACTCTATGCTGCATTTTAGACACAACTCTTGCAGAAATAATTTCATTTAACTTAACATTAATATAATATCCAAGTCATTTTTGGCTTAGAGAGATGTCCTAAGTATTATAATTTCCCTGTACTCTCTGACAAGTCTCTGCCTCAGGATAATTTAGGTAAGATTTGTAGAAATCCTAAATAAAAAAATAATATATGCAAAAAATAGTTTCCATTTCACATTATAGAATAGTTGAGTAACCAGCAACTCATCTTACTCTCTCTTAAACCAATGCCTTTGAGATCCCTAGGGAAAAGCCCTCTTCCTCTCATTGATTGGCCAATAACAGATCCCAGGCCAAGTCCCGCTTGGTTGTTGTTTGGGCCCTCATTGGTTCAGAGTGAATGTTAATAGTAATTGTGTCTGTTTTGGCCAGGAACCCTAAGGTTTTGTTTGGGGAAAAAAAAAACAATTTTGTTCTCAATCCTGCCTTCATAAAAGTCTGAAAAAGTTCCTTTATTAGATCAGAGAATTATGATTTTTTTGTATTTTGATTTTTACTGTTTCTTAAGATACGCTTCCACATTTTGCTTTCTAGTATTTTTAAACATAAAATGACACTGTATTTTCTTTTTAATAATATTTTATTTTCCCCAATTACATGTAGAATCTATTTTTGACATTTGGGATTTTTTTTTTTTAAGTTTTGAGTTCCAAATTCTCTCTTTCCCTGTCTCTCCTGTCTCCTCCCTGAGATGATAAGCAGACTGATATAGGTTATACATGTATAATCATGTAAAATATTTCCATATTAGTCATTTTGTGGAAGAAAACTAAAATAAAAATAAAAGAAAGAGAAAGTGAGTAATAATGTTTCAGTCTGTATTCAGATGCCATCAGTTCTTTCTTTCGAGGTGGATAGCATTTTTCAACATAAGTCCTTTGGGACTGTCTTGGGTCACTGTGTTGCTGAGAATAGCTAAATAATCTTCAGTTCTTCATCAGACAACATTGCTGTTACTATGTACAATGTTCTCCTGGCTTTGCTCACTTCATGCTGCATCAGTTCATGTGAGTCTTCCCAGGTTTTTCTGAAATTTGCCCATTGATCATTTCTTATAGCACAATAGTATTTCATCACAATCATATAACATAACTCTTTCAACCATTCCCTAATTGATGGGCATCCCTCAAATTTTTAATTCTTTGCCACTACAAAACACAGCTGCTAGAAATATTTTTATGCATTAAGTCCTTTTAATTTTTCTTTTGATCTCTTTTGGATACAGATCTAATAGTGGTATTGATGGGTCAAATGGTATACACAGTTTTATAGCCCTTTGGGCATAGTTCCAAATTAAAGTGCTCTCTAAAATGGTTAGATCAGTTCACAATTCTACCAACAGTGCATTATGTCTCAGTTTTCCCATATCTCCTTCAACATTTATCGTTTTTCTTTTCTTTCATGACATATTTTTCAAAAGCTTTTCTGTGCATCTCTTAATATGTTTGTGTTTCATTTTATTTTATTATTTGTTTTGTTATTAACATAGTATACATGTTTATAGATTTCCTACTGTAACATTGAACCAATCCTGCTTTCCTGGTATAAATCCAACCTGGTTATGATGTATAATCTTTTAATAATGCTAATACAGGGGTTTTGCTAAAATTTTACATAGATCTTTGCATTGACATTCATTATATAGAGCATGTTACTGGTCTATATTTTTTTTATCTGACATATCTCCCTTATTTAGACATGAGTAGAACAAATGAAAACAAATAGTACCTCAAGTTTAGATTTACTAGATAGTAATATATATGTATGTATGTATACACACACACACACACACACACTATAGATACTAGATACTTATCTAAATAGATAAGATCATTGCCTTTTCTAACCCTAAAGAGCTTGGTAAAGGTCCATCTAAGGCAGTGGTTCTCAACCTGTGGGTTATGTTCAATTTGTAACAATGAAAATACATCCTGCATATCAGATATTTACGTTATGAATCATAACAGTAGAAAAATTACAGTTACGAAGTAGCAATGAAAATAATTTTATGGTTGGGGGTCATCACAACATGAGGAACTGTATTAAAGGGTCATGGCATTAGGAAGATTGAGAACTACTGATCTAAGGGAAGTCAACCTCTTCTTGATGTCCTCAAAGGAATAACTTAAGTCTCATCCAAGGAAGTATACTCTATCTCATATTTCTCTTATGGTAACAGTTTGATAGGATGTCATCTTTTCCCATTTGAGTAACAATTTCCATAAAATTTGAGATAATTGTTTTAATTTCTTATAGAATTCACCTATAGATCCATCTGACCCAAAGGTTCTTTCCTCAACTTTTAAAGCTCATTTATGATCTACTCAATTTCTTTCTCTTAGATTGAGTTACTTAAATTCTTTATTTCTGATTCTAATAACCTATATTTAAATATATATCTTCATAAATATTTACCCATTTCAAGTAAAGTATCAATTATTTTTCTGAAATACAACCGGACATATAATTGCAATAACTGAAAATATAATTGGAGAAAATGGCAAAATAACTGAAAATATAGTTCTAAATAACTGGAAAAATAATCTCTAATAATCCCCTTAATTTCCTTTTCATAAGATCATGGATGTAGAGCTGGACAAAACTAATAAGACCACTTCTTTTTCTAGATGAATAAGATGAAATTCTTGGAAGTGAAGCAATATGTTTTGGTCATATGTCAAAAGTATCAAAAGCAATATTTGAAATGAGGTCCTTCAACTACACAGCCCTTACCCTTTCCACTTTACTATGCTACATATTATGAGCTTTCCTTTTTAGTTTTTATATAGGAAATTTTATTTTACTCTTTTTTTAATGAATTTGCTATTTGAAGCACATTTTAATTTTAAAAAACTTTATTTCAGCAATCAATTTATTAGGCTATTTATTTTTATTTTTTATTTCTCGCTTCCTTTTAGAAATTTCTATTCTGTGTGTTTAGTTTTTAGTGTTTAGTTATTTTTATTTGTGGATTTTTCTAGATTTTTAATGTATGCAATTAACAACCATAACTATGAATGTAAGTGGGATGAACTATCCAGAAAATGGAGTAGGATAACAGAATGGTTTAGAAAGGAGAATCCAACAATAAATTGCTTTTATTTAA
>CM053586.1:307383637-307422608 GCA_028646515.1 Pseudochirops corinnae | reverse complement strand
AATCCTCAGGTTACGATTAAGTTTATCCTTTGAATTGCTTTTATTATTGCTGGGCTCCGCCTCCCTGATCCCAGTCTCTTAGCTGACTTGAAATTAGAAAATACCTTCCCATCCTGGTTCTACCTATATTCATTGTTGCTATCTCTTCACAATATCCAAGACACCCCACTTAGCAAAACTCAAAAGATCTATGTGTAGGGTGATAACTTTCTTTTCAAATTCCGCAATACCCCATTTCTCCCCAAATTTATTTATTTAATTTTAGTTTTCAACATTCATTTCCACAAGATTTTGAGTTCCAAATTTTCTCCCCATCTCTCCCCTACCCCACATCCCAAGATAGCAAGCACACTGATTACCCCTTCCCCCAGTCCTCTCTCTCTCTTCTCTTCCCCTTTATCCCCCTTAATTTCTTCTGCTTTACTTTCTTGTGGGGTAATACAGATTTCTATACCCCATTGCATAATACCTTTGATCGCCGTGCAATTCAACCATAGGCCTTTTCTCCCTATGTTCCTGACTTTGTTATATCTTAGTGCTAGAAAATTCAAAGGCAACATTTTGGTGCTTAGATGTTTACATTTTTTCTTGGGCCCTTTGGTGTCTGAATTTACATTGTAATTAGGTAGCTAGGGCTCTTCTATCAAAAAAATGGCAAAGAGAAGAGTTTGCAACCTATAGGGCAATGAACTTGATTTTAAATCCTGGGGAAATTTCTAGAAAGGATCATTGATGAGATTGTTGTTAAATATCTAGAAAGGGGAGTGATGATTACCAAGAATTAGAATACATTTCAAGAATAAGTCTTGCCCTTGTCTTAAAAACAGAAAGAAAAGAAAAGGGACCTGTTTCTACAAAAATATTTACAGCAGCTCTTCGTGGTGGCTGAGAATTGGAATTCGAAGGGATATTCATCAATTGGGGAATGGCTGAACAAGCTGTGATATATGATTGTGATGGAATATTATCATGCTATAAAAAATGACAAGCAGGATGATTTCAGAAAAACTTGGAAAGACATAAATGAAATGATGCAAAGTGAAGGGAGCAAAACCAGGAGAATGTTATATATAGTATCAGCAGCATTGTATGATGAAGAACTGTGAATGATACAGCATACAATGACCCAAGGCAATCCCAAAAGACCAATGATGAAGCAAGCTATCTGTCTTCAAAGAAAGAACTGACTTTGTGTGAATACATACTGAAGCATGTTATCTTTCTTTTTTTGTCTTTCTTTTCTTTCCTTCCTTCCTTTCTTGTATTCTTGCACAAAATTACTAATATGGAAATATTTTACATGATTGCACATATATAAACTATGCTGGATTGCTTACCATCTCAGGGAGGGGGAATAGGAGGGAAAGATAGAATTTGGAACTCAAAATTTTAAAAAAGTGTTAAAAACTGTTTTAACATGTAAGTGGAAGAAAATATTTTTTTGAAAATTTTAAAATTAATAAGTCATGTCAGACTAGCCTCTTTTACTTATTTTTAACAAAATTACAACTTAGTAGATGAGGGTAATGTTATTGATCTAATTTATCTTAATTTTAGCAAAGCTATTGATCAAGTGTCTAAGACTATTTTTGTGGAAAAAAAATGGTAAGATATTATTTGAACAATCATTTGATTAACTAGATCAGGATTTGTTGGATGACTAGATTCAAAGAATAAAGCTGGTAATGGTTCGGGATGAATGTGACAGGGAGTCTCCAATGTAGCACCCCATGGATCCGTACTTGTTCAGGTCCTATTTAGCATTTTAATCAATGACTTGAATATAGGCATAGGTGATACACTAATAAAATTTGGAAATTACACAAGGTTCATAGGAGTAGGTAACACACAGGATGATGGTTTAGATTCAAATAGATCTTGACATGTTCGAGTATTGGGAAGATATAACGTGAAATTCAATGAAGACAAATGTAAAGTCTTGTACTTAGTACAGAAAGTAAACATACATAAGATGGGGAGTTATGAATAGAGAGCAGTTCTGAAAATGATCTTAAGCAAGTTCAATATTTCAGCTGCCATCAATATTCTAATGATACATTGGGTTGCATTAAGAGGAGCATAGTTTACAGGAATAGGGAAATTATAATCCCATTGTACACTGCCTTTGTCAGGCCTCATTTGAGGTATTGGGTTTAGGTTTGTGCAATCCAGTTTAACAGGATTATTTTATAAACCAGCAGATGTCTGAGTCAGGCAACTGGGATAGTGAAAAAGCTTAAGTTCAAAAGATTTTGTTTTAGTTGAACAATTGGACCTACTTACCTTGGAAAAAAAAAGAAGACTTAGGGAAGATATGATAGCAGCATTCTAAGGACTGTCGTGTGAAGGAGGAATAAGACTTGTTCTGTTTGGTCCCAGAAGACAGAATCAGAAGTAATGGATGGATATTACAAAGGGGTCAACGTGGGATTGATGTGATGCTGGAAAACAATTCCTAATAGTGCTGGCCAGAAGCAGGATGAACTACCTAGAAAGGTGGTAAATTTTCCCTCCTTAGAAGTCTTCGAGAAGACAATGGACAACAAATTATGGGATTCCTTTGTGGATGAGTCGAACTTAATGGTCAGAGGTCTATTTCAATTCTCAAAATCTCTGATTCTGTGAATGTGTATTAAAATATATTTAATACTCCAGAAAAGAATCTGTTAAAGATAATATTTTTTAAAAACTTGAACAGTTTTGATTAAACAATGCTGAATTATTCCAAACTGTCACTTCTAATTATCATTCTGCATTAAGACATGATATGGTAAGTATCAAGGAGATGTGAAGAAGTAGTCAGTTCTTGGGCTCTACCTTCAATGCCACTTAGGAATGGTATTGTCCAGATGCTAGATAACATGACAAATGTTTCTGTCTCCACAATTTCTGAGTTTCACTGTGACATATCTGCTTAACCATATACCATGTACCAAGACATGGTCCTTACATTCAGTCTTTCATTATATCAAGTAAGGTAATAAATATTCAGAGCATAGACCACTCAAGTTTCTATTGGAGTAGGAGGGTAAAGAATCAATTAGCAGACTTTGGAAGCAGAATAAATGTAATAGTGGGCATCAAGGCAAAATAGATGAATGCTTGACAGTGGGAAAATGAAGTAATATGGACATTAGACATGGAATCATGTATTACTAGAATCTTATAGTTGAAAGGATGATATAAAAACAACTACCCATAGCCAAGGCCATACTCAGAGTATTCCCAGTGTATTAGGAACTACCAGAGTTTACATTTCACTGACAAAGCCTTTGGGAATCCAGATTACCTCAATGCTATGGTGAGGTATCATAGAGTTGGTTTGCTTAATGGGATAGAGTCAAAATAGAGTTTGGAAATACTGACATGTGTTTATAGCATTCTTAAGGTTTTGCTGTCCTATGAGTCTACTATCTTTAACAGAGCAGAATAGGGCAAGTGTTGTTTCAGAGCCCAATATGACTATCTCGCTATTTTTTCCCCTCTGGTAGTAATGCAAATTTGAATGGCAAGAGCTTAAAATCGGTGTAAATATGTCCAACTGATAATCAAATGAAGATGCTATAGTCTCAGAGGCAGTGGACATTCAGGAAATATGCCCTTCTCAGCAAAATCATTTGACCAACATTCTGAAAGGGAGGTAGAATAAGTTCAAAGAGAAACCTGAATTTCATCATAAAGATGGAAGAACACATATTTAGCTAATTCTCTGGAAAAGCAGTGGTTTGTGTTATTATATGCAAATCACACAGTTAAAACACAGGTAGCAAATTTCAGGCATGACAAAGGGGAAGCATACATATGGATGGATCAAGAGGCATGAAGATACGGAATTTTTGTTCTCTGTGTACTGGATGTTCTAAAAATAAAATTGTGTAAGAGAACATCATTAACATCAAGTCTTACAAATTGGAGTACATGGGGGGTAAAACAGGTTGAGAGAGAAAGAACTTCTATTTTTATTTATTCATTTTTATTTTTTGTTTGCTTTATTTTTCTTGCCTTCTTTTGCAAAATAACTAATATGGAAATGTTTTACATTATTTCACATGTATAATTGACCTCATATTGCTTGCCTTCTCAGTGGGTGAAGGAGGGGCTGAAGGGAGAGAGGAATTTGGGTCTCAAACATTTAAAAATGAATGCTAAAATAAAGTAAAATTTGTTTCTTTTTTAAAGAGATTGCCTCCAAGCAGAAGAAAGAGAAGGCTATATAAAGGAAGCTAATATGTTAATATGTCTATGACTGCCAGTTCCTCTCTCTAGAAACTACAAGGAGATTTTTACTTGGGTGAGATCAAGGATTATTTCTTGGTTTATTGAGATCTCAGTTTGCCTCCATCTAAAAACAAAACAAAACAAAACAAAACGAAACAAACCAAACCCACAAAACTCATTCACTCTTAATTATTGCCTGATATACTCCAATCCACAAAATTTCTTCAGTTTCTGTTTGGTACCTGCTTTATGATGGGTTTAATCTCTATTTATTATCTATGTTGGTCTTTGTGTACCTAGAATTTGGAAAGAATGATCCAAGCGGGTGGGCGTAAGATTTAGTTGCTGTCCCCTTTTAAGTGATAGCAAACAGGATAGCTTGTTGCTTTTAAGCTTAAAAATTTTGCCCCTAAACCATCAATATTTATGGAGGCAGATGGATTGTAATCCTGGTTCAGTATCTCATTTCAGAGGATAACAGAGTTACTAGCCTTGTGACCCCATCTCCTGTTCCCCTCCAGGCAGTAATCAAAGTGGGTCTGGGAGGGGTGGGAAAGATTCCAGAGATAACTCTTCATCTTGCAAGCCTCATTTAATGAACCTGGATATAGACATCTTACATGGTTCATCCACTTGGAATTTATTGTGGTGTATAAGATTTTGGTCTTAACTTTTTTCCCCAAAAAAGACTTTCCAGTTTTTTGTCAATAAAAGTTCTTCCACCAATAATTTATATTCTTGGGTTTATTGTGAATTAGGCCACTGTATGACTTTGCTTCTAGGTCTTACTTATATAGCCTATTCAAATGATCTGGTTTTTTTTTTTTTAATCAGTACTGGACAGTTTTAAAGATTTCAACTTTACAATATAATTTAAAATCTAATAACAGCAGATTTCCATTTTTCCCCTCTTTAAAAATATTTCCATCGATGTCCCTATTTTATTGTTCTCCAATATAGATTTTTATTATTTTGCCTAATTATCTAAGGATTCCTTTGATAATTTGATTGTCATAGTACTAAATGTATATATGAATTTATTCTATATTTATTCAGGCGTCTGAGTAGTGCAGTGGCTAGAGCACTGGACTGAGTCAGGAAGATCTGAGTTCAAATCTAAATACTTCACAGCTATGTCACTCTGGGCAAGTCATTCAATCTCTGTCTGCCTCAGTTTCCTTATCTATGAAATGAGAATAGTAATGGCACCTACCTCATGGGGTTATTTTAAGGATAACATATGTTCACATGTGTAACATGCTTAGAAAACCTTAAAGTGCTAATGAAGGTTACAACTTTTGTTAATTGTATTATTTATTTTGTTGTTTATTAATTTTTTCTTTCAACTGATTTTCCTGTGAGCTTCTTCTCATGATAATTGTTTTCCTTTATAATTTTGTGGGTCATAAATACTTTATTTGATACATTTCTTGCTATTTTGTTGGGAGGCAGTAAAGGTGAGCTTAGGAACATCTCCAGTGATCCTGACTTTTGCCCTGTTTCTGGACTTCGTTGATTCTGTTTATGCTTTTCTTAGGGCTTGATATTGGAGATCTAATCCTTGGTTTAATTCTTGTCTTCTCCTTATGAAAACTTGAAATTCTTCCATTTCATTGAATGAACTTCCCCCCTCCTTGATATATTATGCTTAATTTTACCAGTAGTAGTTGTAGTCCTAGCTTCTTTGCCTTCTAGATTATAATGCTCCATGCCCTCCTATTTTTTTTAATGTTGCAGCTACAAAGTCCTATGTAATCCTAATTGTAGTTCCCTGATATTTGAATTCCTTCTTTCTGGCCACTTATGGTATTTTCTCCTTGAACCAAAAGTTCTGAAATTTGGATATAACATTCTTTGGAGTTTATATTTTGGGATCTCTTTCCTGAAGTAATCAGCAGATTCATTCAATGCCTACTTTGTCCTCTGGTTCTAGGATATCAAGTCAGTTTTCCTTGAAAAATTCTTGAAAGGTCCTCCTTTTGATTATGGCTTTCAGGTCTTCCATGATTCTGACATTGTCTCTCTTGGATCTGTTTTCTAGATCAGTTGTGTTTTTCCCCCATGAGGTATTTTGCATTTTTTTCTATTTTTTTTATTCTTTTAAATTTGTTTGGTTGATTCTTATTGTCTCATAAATTCGTTAGCTTCCACTTGCCCAATTCTAACTTTTAAGGAGTTGTTTTCTTCAATTAGCTTTTCCACTATCTTTTCTATTTGACCAATTGTAGTCTTTAAGGAGTTGTTGTCTTCAGTAGATTTTTGCATTTCCTTTTCCATTTGGCCAATTCTACTTTTTAAAAAGTTGCTTTCTTTTTCTAAGCTGTTAAATCTTTTTTCATATTTTTTTCATTGCTCTCATTTCTTTTCCCCGTTTTTCTTCTACCTATCTTAAATGGTGTTTAAGCTCCTTTTTGAGCTCTTCTATGAGTTCTTTCTGGGCTTGGGACCACTTTCCATTTTTCTTTGGGGTTTTGCACATAGGTATTTTGACATTATTGTCCTCTTCTCAGTTTGTCTTGATTGTCCCTATCACCATAATAACCTTCTATGGTCAGATTCATTTTCCTTGGGGTTTTTTGCTCATTTTTTTGGCCTTTTTAATTTCTTTTAAATTTGAGTTCTGCTCTGGGAGTGGAAGGAGCATGGTGTCTGTCTTCTTGTGCCAGTGGCTTCAGGTCCTGACTATTTATCTGGTGCTGCACTGATGTTGCCAGAAGTCCCTCATGTTTATTGCTACATTGAGCAAGTGGGTGGGAGTGGCTGATGCTACTGGAGGCCTTAGGAGTCTGGGCAGCTTATCTGGTGCTGCATCAGGGTCCTAGTGCTGGTCTTTGCTGAGGCTGGTGGGGAGTTTCTCCGTTTCTTCAGGGACACATTGAAGCACATGGAGGTCTGACTGTTGGTATTTGTCTATTTACCCAGGGCCAAACTGTAACTTGTGGCAGGGGCCTGATACTGGTAGCTGCCTGTTTGTTTAGGCACCCTTCGGGTTGGCATCCACCTGTTGGTGCAGGGCTATACTGAAGCATGTGACAGGTCTCAAAAGTGGAGTCTGCCCATTCCCCAGGCTATGCTGAGGCATGAGATAGTTGCTGGTATTGGCATTTGCCTACTCCACAGCAGTGGGATTTAGGCATTATCACTGACTTGCTGAGGTAAAAGTTGCTGCTGGCTTGCTGGGACACTTCCTTTCCTGGCCTACACTCCATTTTAACCTGAGTGAGATAGACCTTTCCTGTTGATCTTCTAAGTTTCTTGGACTCAAAGATTGTTTCACTCCATCCTTTTACTGGTTCTATTCTTTCATAATTTGTTTGGGGGCACTATTTTATGGTTGTTTGGAGGTGAATATGGGGAAAGAAGTCTTAGAAAGAGTAGCTATAATAATAAATGCTAAATAAAAGAGGGTTTGTGAGTATTGGGAAAATTTTTTCCAGCTCAGAGGTGGGTTAGTTTCCAAGACATGACATTTCATCTCCTGTTTCTGGGCACTGGATATCCCCTATATATCTAGAGTGCACTATGTCCTTACTTCTACCTCTTATATTCCCTAATTTACTTCATGTAATGCCATGCACCAGCAGATTCCCAATAGAATGCTACTGTGAACAGCTTTCAAGGTTCAAATTACACAGTATAGTGAACACCCTGTTTACTCCATTACAAATCAAGGCAAACATTCACAATATATCACAATATAATATTCACAACATTATCACAGAAAATCACAATATGGTGTTCAAACAGCTTAACATTAGAATGGCCACACAGTTTTCACTACAGTGTCCACAATATTTAGAACAAAGCATTCAATCAATTCACAATATGATGATCAGTCTTCCACTCAGGGGGCAAATCAATACTTAATCATTCAATCAATTCACAATACAATAATCAGTCTTCCATTCATGGGGCAAATCATTAACTTAGTCAGTCACTAATCTAGATTCAAAATTACTAAATATCATTAATCACAAGTATAGTCATTAGTAAACCACACAAACCCTCCACCCCTCAGTGTCCAGCAAACTTCAATCTCATCCAAGGGGAGGCCTTTTCTTCATCTTGACTCAGAGTGGTCTCTCTGATTCCCTGGATCCCCTTCCATGGTCCAAGCTCCCTCCTGAATCCACCAAACAGTCACCTGGATTCAGAAGCAGACAGCTCCCAGGTCCTCATCCAGTCCTCAGAGGTAGATAGCTCCCAGTTCCTTGTCCAGTCCTCCAGGCAATCCCTGGTACACACTGAAGCTCACAGGGTCCAGCACATCTCAGATCCACCACCACTTCTGTTGCCAGGAGCTCAAGGATCAACCAGGCCACAAACCAACAAAGATTTATCCCAGTCATGCTTCTTCAGTCCTCCAGCAATTCAGCTGGCCCCAGGACCCAGGAGAATCTTGGCCTTCCAGGAGGCCTTCCAGATAAGCCCTCTCAGCCTTCCAGGTGGCCTTCACCAGATTCTGGTCTCAGGAAAATTCCATCTCAGTTCTCAGTCAGCTTCCAGATGCTGGGAGAGCAACTCACTCTCTCTCTCTCTCTCTCTCTCTCTCTCTCTCTCTCTCTCTTTCTCTCTCTCTCTCTCTCTCTCTCTCTCTCTCTCTCTCTCTCTCTCTCGAGAAAACTCCAACTCACTTCTTCGGTCCAGCAGCCCAGCTCCCAGATGCTGGGACAATCCTGCTTCCTCCAACAGGAGCCAACAGGAGGAACATTCTAATTCTGTTTCTCTATCTCTAGAACTCTTCTTATATACACATTGGCCTCCTGTCTCAGCCAATCCCCTTCTTCCATGTCAACAGGGAAGTTCATGCCCTCTCAACAGGGGACAGAGTTCATACCTTCCATACTTAGCACTAAATTACTAAGGGCTAAGTATCTGCTAAATTGATTGGTGTTACACTTCAATACTCAATCCAAGCACAACTTTCCCCTTAAAATCTGATTTCCTCAGCTGCTAGTATCAACACTACATACACACACACGCACACACACACAAAGTTTTTTCTTTTTTTGTTTTTTATCTACATAGTCTTTGATACATAGTAGGTGTTTAATAAATGCTTACTGGTGTTTAATAAATGCTTACTCATTGAATTACTGAAAGAAAACTAATAGTGGGATGGGGAAGAAGAAAGAAATCTATGTTTCAATCAAGGTGTTCAAACCAATGGACAATATGCAAACATAAATAGTGATTTGGATGATATAAGAGATATTGAAAGACTACAAAGTGATAGTTATGACCAGAGGTCCACATGGTCCACATAGTCCACATGCCATGGTCAATGACAGTTGACTTGTGGGAAGGAGAGAAATTAGAGTCAGGTGAGGAGAAGTCAAAGTTGAAGTGCAAGTACCAAAACCACCATAGAAAGCAAGCAGGCACAATCCAAGGCCACAGATCATTTGCTTGAACAAGAGCTTCATTGACCCTGTCCAATTTAAACTGAGTGGAGTCATATGGGAATTTAAAAGACCTCATACTCTACCTACATGTAATCTGTCAAAGTTCACTTTTCAAGAGGCAGATGAGTTAATTACAAGTCTTAGCAGTGAAACAATGCCTCATATGATGTTTCTCAAATCTTTGCTCAGTTCCAGAAGGCATTATGAATAGCACAAAAGGATTTCAATTGCATAATAACTTGAACAAACAATAATCCGGAAAAAAAAGAAATAAAAAAAGAATAAAAGCTATTAATGGAACTCTCATTCCCAAAGCAACAAAGAATCATGTTTTAGAATTAGCAGGTTAATTAAGAAATCTCTTATTGTTGAGAAAGAGCTGGCACAGGCCCAATTTAGATTGATACTCTCCAAAACATAGACATAAATGATGTTTGTTCAATGCCATTAAGATGTGTTGCCTAATCTTCTAGAGAACAACTCATATTAATAACAAGGTTACAGTCAAGTACTTAGGGAAAAAAAATTATTCTTTGTTGTAGACTTTCTTGGATAAAGCAATACTCTGAAAAATTTAATAGGATGTACAGCTATTGGGATAACCAACACAAAGGGACAGTTCAGTGACTATTAAACTGGTTAAAAAAGAATAACATAGTCAATTTATGTTGTGTTATCCATGAGATTTAAATATCCCTCAATTCAGCGTGGTTTCCCCCCTGAAAATCATGCCAAACAAAATCTATGAGTTTTTTTTAAGTCCCTTCTAAGGAATTTCCAGTAATTCATATAGCTTTATCCAAACTTTTTATGCCTCTCTACCTGTAGATATAGTTCTACAGAACTAATTGATTCTATAAATTCAATTCATATGTGTATACGTGTGTGTGTGCATATATATGTGCATGTATGTACATATGTATATATGTATATGTAGAGAAACATGGAAAGTGTAAAGATTCAGAAAGACCTGAATTCAAGACTTGACTGGCATAGACTGGATACCTTACCATGGAAAAGTCCCTTAATTTCTCAATGCTCCCGGGAAAAGTCTCTAAGAGTTAAGAACATTAGTTTTAGATTAGACAGAACTTCATTGAGAAAGTCAAGAAAATGAAGTCAGTAGTTCAGTTAATACTCATTTATTAAGCCTGTGTCAGGCACTGTAAGCCCTGATGATACAAAGAAAAAGAAAAGACTAATCCATCCCTGCCTGTGAAGAGCTCATAGTCTAATGGGGGAGACTATGCAAACAACAATAGACAAATTATATACAAAAAATGGACAAGCTAGTTGTATACAGGATACATGGGAAATAATTAACAGAGAAAAGGTAGTAGAATTAAGAGAGATAGGGAAAAATTTCCTATAAAATCTTGGCAGGGGGTGACTTTGTTTATGGAGGGAAAAAAAGGGTGAAGATCCATAGAAAAATGCTATTGAATATAGAGATAATGAGGCCATTAATAACCTTCAAGAGAGTTGTTTATGTAAAGAGGTGGGGACAGAATAATATCCCAAGGACTTAGAAAATTATAGAGGAGTTAAGAACTAGTAAAAGCAAGTATAGACACCATTCTTTAGAATTTTGAGAATGAAAGAAAGTAGAAAGTATGACAGCTTAATGGAAGAGCAGTGTCAAGGAAAATTTAGTTATGATAGGCTAGCCAGAATATGCTGAGGGGAAAGTCTAGGAGATAAAAAGAAATTGAAAAAGGACAAAGGAAAGAAAATTGATGAAACAAGGTCTTTGAAGAGATGGGATCAATGCTACAGGAAGACAAGTAAGTGTTGGCAAAGAAAAAGAATCAAACCTTACTCTGACCCTAAAGAGGAGGAAAGGATAGTTGATGATACTGAATGGTTTGGAGAAGTGGGCAAAAGGAGTTAGTTATACAATTGCTTCAGTCTCTACAAAGTAAGAGATCAAGTCATCTGCGGGAAGGAAGGAGCAGGAGTTTGAGCTAAGGCATAAGTAGTTAAGACAAATTTGGAAAAGTGTTTGTGGAAGATGTGATAAAGTCAATAAAACCTGGCAATGAGACAGGCAGTGAGAGCGCAAGTTGAGGTTAGATAATTTTGTGATTTGCACCAGCACTATTGGGCTACCTGGAAGTAGAATGAGAATAGGAGTTGCCATCTGGAAATATGATAAAGTAGATATCTTAAGATGTATGTCTTTGTAGGCAGAACATGAGGGCAGAAGTGTATTGGGGAGAGCATAGAGGACACCATTAATGCCCTGACTGTTCCTGCCAGACACTGAATCCAAAGAGATCCAGAGAGTCTAAGATTAGCCTCAAAGGGAAAAAGAACTGAAAACCAGGCCAAGGTATTTTCATCTTTGATTTCTGTGACTGAGTGATTCAGATACAGCACAGTGGGCAGAGGTTGGGAGAAAGGGACTGAACAATCAAAGCTGACTAACTGTCATGGGCAATGTATGATAGAAAAAAAAAATCAATACAGACATCATGACCATCCAACATCTTTGCTGGCTCTCTTAGCAGTATGCCACCTGCAAGCTGGTCACTGTGACATTCAGAGAAATAAAATGAGTGGGGAGGGGTTCATAGTAACCAGCATTTGGGAGACTGCAGAATAATGTGGTTCCAACACTACCACAATCACTAAGGCAGGAGGTAACTGGTGTCACCAGAGAGTCCTCATGCATAGCTATGGAACTGAGGGTGGCCAGCATCCCACACACAATAGATGATTTAGCTTCAGCATCCTGATTAAGTTGCCAGGAACTAAAATATAAGTGCACGGAGAGAGACAGAGGTGGCCTAATGAAGCAATGATTTAAAAAGAAAAAAGAAAAAATTCCTAAGCATTCAGGCTTAGGCATGCAATTGACTTTCTCAGCTCTAACAATTTCTCATTCCACCCACATATCTTTCCCCTCACTCCAACCTCCAGTGGGAGTGGGCAGCCATCATCTGCCTAATGGGTTAAAAAATGCAGCCACCCATCAGGGCTGAAATAAAAGATAAAGAGGATGGGGAGGAACAGAATTTGTGGGAGTCCCCCCTCTCTAAGATTTCATTTCAAGAAAATGTCCCTGTGAAGAGGAGCAGCCTCAAGAAAACAGGTACCCTAGTCACAATTCCAGGGTGGAGAAGAGTGTTTGTGGTCACTCACAATGAAGCAGGGACCCTGGTATCAATTTCAAGACAAAAAGGAGCACCAATACTAGTAGCAACAAGAAAGCAGACACCTGATCACAATTCCAGGACCAAGAGGGGCACTAGCACTTGTAGTAGCTAGGGAACAAGGTCTTTTCTTGGGTAAAGACCAGAACACAGTCCAGGAGAGCATTAGCCACACATCTCCTTAAATCATACCACCTTGGAAATACTAAAAACTTAAAGACCCCAGAACTAGCTCTGAAAACAACAACACAAAAACCTGAAGCTGGGGACAGTACCACCTCTACCTCAGAAGCAGAGTCAATTTTAACATAAAGTTAAAATTCAAGAAATAGGCTGGAAAAAAATGTTATTCAGTCATGTCTTACTTTAATGAACCTCATGGACTATAGCACACCAAGTCCTCCTATCCTTTATTAACTCTTAAAGTCTTCCAAGTTTATGTTCTTTATTTCCATGATGCTATCTCATCCTCTACTGTCCCTTTTTCTTTTGACTTTAATCTTTCCCAACATTAGAGTCTTCTCCAATGAGACCCACCTTCTCATTATGTGGTCAAAGTATTTAAGCCTCAATGTCAGTATTTGACCTTCCAGTGAAGAGCCTCAATTAATTTCTTTTAAGTATTTGACTATCTTGACCTCTTTGTTGTTCAAAGGATTCTCAATCTTCTCTAACATGACAATTCTAAGCATCAATTTTTTGGTCCTCAGCTTTCCTTATAGTCCAACTCTCACAGCAATATATTGCTACCAGAAAAAACATAGTTTTGGCTAGATGGACCTTTTTTTTTTTTTACTTTAGTTATTTTCTTTTAGTTTACAACATTCAGTTCCACAATCCCATGAGTTCCAAATTTTCTCCCCCTCCCTGTTTCCCCTTCCATGGCAGCATGCAATCTGATATAGGTTCTACAAATACTTTCACACTAAACATTAGTCAAGTTGTAAAGAAGAATTATAACCAATGGAGTGAACAAAAAGAGAGAAGGAACAAAACAAAATTAAAAAAGAGAGCAGGTAGTTTGCTTCAATCTGCATTCAGACTGTAGTTCCTTCTCTGGATGTGGAAAGCTGGCTCCATCATGAATTCCTTGGAGTTGTCTTATAATCTTGCATTGATGAGAGGAGTATATGAACCATTTTTTTTTTTGGCAAGGTGATGTCTCTACTTTTAGTGTGCTGTACAGATTTGCCATAGCTTTCCTTCCAAGGAGCAAGCATCTTTTAATGTCATGGCTGCAGTCACCAACTGCAATGATCTTTGAGCCCAAGAAAATAAAATCTGACACTGCTTCCATTTCTTCTCCTTCTATTTGCCAGGAAGTGATGGGACCAGTTGCCAAGATCTTAGAGTTTTGGGGTTTTTTATGTTAAGCTTCAAACCAGATTTTTCACTCTCCTCTTTCATCCTCATCAAGAGGCTTCTCAAGTCCTTTTCACTTTCTGCCATCAGAGTGCTATCATCTGCATATAGGAGATTGTTGATACTTCTCTCAGCAATCTTAATTCCACTTTTGATTCTTCCAGCCTAGAATTTCACATAATATATCCTTCATATGAGTTAAATAAATAAGGTGACAATATAGAACCTTGTCATACTCCTTCTTCAATTTTAAACCAATCAGTTGTTCCATGTTCAGTTGTAACTATTGATTCTTACCCCTAATATAGGTTCCACTGGAGAACTTATAGGTCCTCCTTGAGGACCTGCAACATTTTGTTGTGATCCACACAGTCAAAGGCTTTAGTGTAGTCAATGAAGCAGAAGAAGATTTTTTTTTTCCGGAACTCCCTTGCTTTCTCCATAATCCAGTGAGTGTTGGCAACTATCTGAAGGACTTCTGCCTCTTTTAAAACCAGCCTGCTCTTCTGGTTCTCAGTTCACATATTGTGGAAGCCTAGCTTGCAGAATCTCAAGCATAAGCTTGCTACCACGTGAAATGAGCACAATTGTTCAATAATTTGAACATTCTTTGGCATTTTCCTTCTTTAGGATTGGGGCATAAACTGATCTTTTCCAATCCAGTGGCCACTATTGTGTTTTCCAAATTTGCTGGCGTATAGAGAACAGCATTTTAACAGCCTCATCTTTTGGGGTTTAAAATAGTTCAGTGGAATAGATTAGGAATTCCATTACCTCCACTAGTTTTATTATTAGCAATGCTTCCTAATGCCCAGTTGACCTCATCAGGGTGGGGGAGGGGGAGAGAAAGAACAACAGCAACAAATTACCTAACCATTAAAAGTTGCTATGGTGACATGAATGCGGAAGACAACAGTGTCAATACAGCCTCAAAGAAAATGTAAATTGGATACAATTATGATAAGCATTGTCTATAACAAGAATAATCTAGAAGCTTTCCCAATAAGATCAGAGCTGAAGCAAGGATGCCCATTGTTACCACTACTATTCAATATTGTACTAGAAAAACTAGCTATAGCAATAACAGAAGAAAAATAAATTGAAAGAATTAGAATAAGCAAATAGGAAACAAAATTATCACTCTTTGCAGATGATATGATGGTTTACTTCGAGAATCCTAGAGAATCAACTAAAAAATTAGTTGAAATAATTAACTTCAGCAAAGGCCCAGGATAGAAACATAAACCCACATAAATAATCAGCATTCCTATATATCACCAACAAATTCCAGCAGGAATTCCATTTAAAATAACTGCAGACAATATAAACACTTTAGAGTCTATCTTACAAGATAAATCCAGGAATTACATGAACACAATTACAAAACACTTTTCACACAAAGTCAGATCTAATCAATTAGAGAAATATTAATTGCTCATGGGTAGGTTGAACCAATAAAATATACATGACAATTCTTCCTAAATTGATTTAAATATTCACTGCCTTTTCAATCAAACTACTAGAAATACTTTTATGGAGTTAGAAAAATGACAGCAAAATCCTTCTAGAAAAAGCAAAATGTCAAGAATATTAAAGGAATTAAGAAAAAAAAATGTGAAGGAAGGTGGCTTAGCAGTACCAGATCTCAAATTGTATTACAAAGAAGTAATCATCAAAACAATCTGGTGCAGGCTAAGAAATAAAGTGGTGAATGAGTGGAATAGATTAGGTACACAATACGTATTAATAAATGACCTTAATAATCTAGTATTTGACAAACACAAAGATCTAAACTTTGGGGACAAGAACTCACTATTTGACATAAGTTGCTGGGAAATCTGGAAAGCAGTTTGACAGGATCTAGATATTGACCAACTTCTCACACCATACACCAAGAAAAGTTAAAATGGGTACATGATTTAGATATAAAAGGTGATATCATAAGCAAATTAGGGGAACATGGAAAGTTTTACCTCTCAGATCTATATGGAGAAGGAAAGAATTTGTTATCAAACAAGAGATAGAGAATATCACAGGATGTAAAATGGATAATTTTGATTACATTAAATTAAAAAGGTTTAGCACAAGCAAAATCAAAGTTGTCAACATTAGAAAGCCAGACACTAGGAAAAACATTTACAGCAAGTTTCTCAGACATATATATATATATATATATATATATATATATATATATATATATATATATATATATATATATGTATATATATATATGTATATATATAAAACTGAGTTAATTATAAAAACAAGCACTATCCCCCAGTTGATAAATGATCAAAGGAAATGAACAAGCAATTTTCAGATGAAGAAATAAAAACTATCAATAATCATATTAAAAATATGCTCTAAATCACTATCAATTAGAGAAATGCAAATGAAAACAACTCTGAGGCACCACTTCATGCCTATTAAATTTGCTATTATTACAGAAAAAAAGGCAAATGTTAGAAGGAATGTGGAAAAAATAGGCACACTAATTGACTCTTGGTGGAGACATGAATTGTTCCAACCATTCTGGAGAACAATTTAGAGCAATACCTAAAGTGTTATAAAATAGTGAATACCCTTTAACTCAGAAATATCACTACTCCTCAATAGATCAAAGGAAGGAGGAAATGATCTGCATGTTAAAAAAAATATATTTATACAAGTTCTTTTTGTAGTGGTGGCAAAAAATTGGAAAATGAGTGGATACCCATAACTTGAGGAATGGTTTAACAGTTTGTGGCATATACCTGTTATAGAATACTATTATGCCATAAGAAATTATGAGTAGGATGATTTCAAAAAAACCTGGAAAGACTATCATGTAGGTTAGGTACATGAGTCACAATAGTGAATGAATATTGTTTGATAAACCCAAAGACTCCAGTTTCTGGGATAAGAATTCACTATTTAATGAAAACTGTTGGGAAAACTGAAAAATAGTATGGCAGAAACTAGGCATAGACAAACACCTTACACCCCATCAAAATGGTTACATGATTTAGACATAAAGGGTGATACTATAAGCAAAGTAAGGAGAGCAAGGAATAGTTTACCTGTAAGATTTATGGAGAAGAGAAAAATTTATGACCAAAGAAGAGATATTGTCAAATGTAAAATTAGTGATTTTGGTTATATTAAATTGAAAAGGTTTTGCACAAACAAAACCAATGCAACCAATATTAGAAGGGAAGGAGAAAGCTGGGAAACAATTTTTTCTAACCAATATCTCTGATAAAGTCCTCATTTCTAAAATATATAGAAAACTGAGTCAAATTTATAAGAACACATCATTGGGGAGGCCCTGGTGGCAACTCAGTGGCTGCGCTCCAGGAGACCCTGACAGCAACTTGGCAGCTGTGCTTGGAGAGGCCCAGGGAGTCCTGCTGATCCACGTACCACAAGGGCCATCCTCAGGCCCATTACTGCAGGGTGGGGATTGACAGAGCTGGGGAAGAGACAAAGGCAGGGCTGGAGGCAGGGGCAGCAGCTACTCCTGGGATTACCTATCCATAGCCTGGAAATTTAAAAAGCTCCTATTTGAACATCCAGGGACCAGAACAACAGAGTGAAACCCAGCTGCTCCAATCCCTCCCTCTGACCCTGAAAACACAGTAATTATTGCCCCAGAAAAAATATTAAACAGTAAAGGCTTAGGAACCCTGGAGGAAGGGTGTGGCTAAGGCCCTGCCTCAAAATGGGTAAAAAGCAGACTGCAAAGACAAAGACTCTAGAATCTTATTATTGTGAGAAGGAGGAACCAAATTCAGAAGGAGACAGTATTGACTCCACACCCACAGCTGAAGCCTTAACAGGGATTATGACCTGGTCTCCAGCACAGAAAGCATTCCTAGATGAGCTCAAAAAGAACTTTGAAATCTGGGTTAGAGAGGCAGAAGATAAAATCAACACATCTTTTAAAAATAAAATTGCAAAATTAGAAAAACATTACAATGAAGTGAACAGCTCCTTAAAAAGTAAAATGTGTGAACTAAAAATTAAATCTGAGCATATGAAAAAGGAGCTTCAAAAACTAACTGAGGAGAATGATTCCCTAAAAATTAGAATCAACCAAATTGAAGCAAATGACTTTATGAGGAACCAAGAATCAATCAAACAAAACATCAAGACTGAAAAATTAGAAAAAGAGATAAAATATCTCTATGGAAGAATAACTGACCTGGAAAACAGAGACAGGAGAGATAATCTGACAATTATTGGTCTACCAGAAAAGCATGATGAAAAAATGAATCTGGACAATATCTTCCAAGAGCTCATCAAGGAAAACTGCCCTGAGATCCTAGAACCAGAGGGTAAAATAGAAATCGGGAGAATCTACCAGACACCTCGTGAAAGAGAACCCAAATTGAAAAGTATGTGAAATGTTGTGGCCAAACTCCAGAACTATCAGGTAAAGGAGAAAATATTACAAGAGGCCAGAAAGAAACAATTCAGATATCACAGAACCATAGTGAGGATTGCACAGGATGTGGCAGCTTCATCATTGAAAGATTGGAGGAACTGGAATATGATTTTTCACAAGGCAAAAGACCTTGGGTTACAACCAAGGGTCACCTATCCAGTGAGACTGAGCATAATCTACCAGGCAAGGAGATGGACATTCAGTGTTATACAAGAATTCCAGACCTTCTTGATTAAAAAGCCAGAGCTCAATGGAAAATTCAACCTCTAATTACAAGACCTAAGAGAGACATAGAAAGGTAAATAAGGGAACACACACACACACACACACATAACCTGCTATTCAATAAGAGCAAACTGTTTACATGTCTATATGGGATGCCTGGTAATATTGTGATTTCTATACCTATGGTGACATCTAAAAGGGATATAGATAAATAGAGGGTGTGGGTATAAATTACATAAAATGATGATAAAAATCCTTATTAAGGGACTGCAATGGAAGAAGAGGAAAGAATGAAGCAAAAAAAGGGTAAATTATGCAATGCAAAGAGGCATAAAAACAATATATTAGAGGGAAAGAAGGGAGGGAGATGACCGTTATAAGAGCTTTTCCCTCACTGGTTCTAGTGCAAGAAGGGAATAACATAACCAGTTAAAGATAGGACTCTATCGAGAAGAGACATAAAACTTATCATAATAGAGGGAAAGAGGGGAGGGAGAGGAGTACTGCATGAGATCTATTCTCATCAATCTTGGTTCAAGGAAGAAATAATATACAACATTGAGTATAAAAATCGATCATATCCTACAGGCAGTAGGAGGGGGGAAGGGTTAAGAAAGGGGGATGGTGAGGGGTTTAGAAGGGAGAGAAGAAGTAGTAAGAGAGAAGGGTAGGAAAAGGGAGGGGGGCTGATAAGAAGGGAATACTGAGGGAGGTGGTAGTCTAAAGGAAAACTCTTAAGAAGGGGAAGGGAGAATGGAAAAATAAAAGCATAAACAGGAGAGGGAATAGGATGGAGGGAAAGGGACAGATAGTAATCATAACTGTGAATGTGAATGGGATGAATTCTCCCATAAAATGGAGGCAGATAGCAGAATGGATTAAAAACCATAATCCTACAATATGCTGTTTATAGGAAACACGTCTGAATCAGGGGGATACATGCAGGTTAAAGGTAAAAGGCTGGAGTAAAATATATCATGCCGCAGCTAAAGTAAAAAAAAAAAAAAACAGGGGTAGCAATCCTTATCTCAGACAAATCAAAAGCAAAAATCTAATTAAAAGAGATAAGGGAGGAAACTATATGCTGCTAAAAGGCACCATCAAAAATGAGGCAATATCATTACTAAACATTTATACACCTAGTGGTACAGCATCTATATTCCTAAGGGAGAAATTAAGGATTCCAGAGGAAGAAATAGATAGCAAAATTATACTGGTGGGGGACTTCAATCTCTTCCCTCTGAGACTGCTAAATCTAATCTCAAAATGAACAAGAAAGAAGTTAAGGAGGTAAATAGAATCTTACTGAAGATAGGTATGGAAGAACTCTGGAGAAAATTGAATGGGGATAAAAAGGAATATACCTTCTTCTCAATGGTACATGGGACATACACAAAAATTGACTATGTACTAGGGCATAAAAACCTCACAGTCCAGTGCAGAAAGGCATAAATATTAAATGCATCATTCTCAGATCATGATGCAATAAAAATTATATGTAATAAAGGGCCATGGAAGGCTAGACGAAAAACTAATTGGAAATTAATTAACTTAATCCTAAAGAATGAGTGGGTCAAAGAAGAAATTATAGAAACAATCAGCAACTTCATTCAAGAGAATGACAATAATGAGACAACATACCAAAACTTGTGGAATGCTGCAAAGGCAGTTCTTAGAGGAAGTTTTATATCCCTGAATGCATACATGAATAAATTAGAGAAAATAGAAATCAACGATTTGGGCATGCAATTGAAAAAGCTGAAAATTGAAAAATCTGAAAATCCCCAATTAAATACTAAATTAGAAATAATGAGAACCAAAGGAGAAATTGATAAAATTGAATTCAAGAAAACTATTGAATTAATAAATAAAACTAAGAGTTGGTATTACGAAAAAGCCAATAAAATTGATAGACCTTTAGTCAGTATGACAAAAAGAAAGAAGAAAACCAAATTATGAATATCAAAAATAAAAGGGTGAACCTACCTCCAATGAAGAGAAAATTAAAAACAATAATTAGGAATTATTTTGCCCAACTGTATGCATATAAATTTGACAATTTTAGTGAAATGGATGAACATTTACAAAAATATAAGTTGCCTAGACTAACTGAAGAGGAAGTAAACTGCTTAAATAACTCCATCTCAGAAAAAGAAATTGAACAAGCCATCAATGAACTCCCTAGGAAAAAATCTCCAGGGCCAGATGGCATTACTAGTGAATTCTACCAAACATTTAAAGAACAATTGACTCCAATACTTTACAAACTATTCGGGAAAATTGGTGAAGAAGGAGACCTACCAAATTCTTTTTATGAAACAAATATGGTACTGATACCTAAATTGGGAAAAGACAAAACAGAGAAAGAAAGTTACAGATCAATTTCCCTCATGAATATAGATGCAAAAATTCTAAATAAAATATTAGCAAAAAGATTACAGCAAATCATCATGAGAATAATACACTTTGATCAGGTATGATTTATTCATGGAATGCAAGGGTCATTCAATGTCAGAAAAACTGTCAGTATAATTGATCACATCACCAACAAAACTAGCAGAAACCATATGATTATATTGATAGATGCAGAAAAGGCCTTTGACAAAATACAACACCCATTCCTATTAAAAACACTAGAAAGTATAGGAATAAATGGAGTCTTCCTTAAAGTAATAAGTAGCATCTATCTAAAACCATCACCAAGTATTATATGTAATGGGGATAAGCTAGAAGCATTTCCAGTAAGATCAGGGGTGAAACAAGGATGTTCCCTATAACACCTCTTATTCAATTTGGTACTAGAAATGTTAGCAGTAGCAATAAGAGAAGAAAAAGAAATTGAAGGAATCAAATTAGGCAAAGAAGAGACTAAGCTATCACTCTTTGCAGATGATATGAGGATATACTTAGAGAATCCTAGAGAATCAAGTAAAAAACTACTTGAAATAATAAACAAATTTGGCAAAGTTGCAAGATATAAAATAAACCCACATAAATGCTCAGCATTCCTATATATCTTTAACGAAATCCAACAGGAAGAGATAGAAAGAGAAATTCCATTTAAAGTTACTGTAGACATTATAAAATATCTGGGACTATGCCTGCCAAAACAAACCCAGGACTTTTATTAACATAATTGCAAAACACTTTTCACACAAATAAATTCAGATCTAACTAATTGGAAAAACATAAATTTCTCATGGCAGAGTCAAGCTAATATAATAAAAATGACAATTTTACCTAAATTAAATTACATATTTAGTGCCATAATAATCAAGCTATCAAAAAATTACTTTGTAGAGCTGGAAAAAATAGTAGCAAAATTCATCTGGAAGAACAAAAGGTCCAGAATATCAAGGCAACTAATGAAAAGAAATGCGGGGAAGGTGGCCTAGCCATACCAGATTTTAATCTGTACTACAGAGCAGCAATTATCAAAACTACTTGGTACTGGCTGAGGAATAGCACAGTGGATCTATGGAATAGCTGGGTATACGAGACTCAGCCATCAATGACTACAGTAATCCTCTGTTTGATAAACCCAAAGACCCCAGTTTTGGGATAAGAATGCACTATTTGACAAAAACTGCTCGAAAAACTGGAACATAGTATGGCAGAAATTGGGCATAGACCAATATCTAACATCGTACACCAAAATAAAGTCAAAATTCATGCATAATCTAGGTATAATGGTGATACAGTAAGCAATCTAAAAGGAGAGCAAGGGATAGTTTACCTGTCAGATCTATGGAGCTGGAAAGACTTCAGGATGAAACAAGAGTTAGAGAGCATTACAAAATGCAAAATGGATCATTTTGATTATATTAAATTGAAAAGCTTCTGTACAAAGCCAATGTTACCAAGATTAAAAGGGAAGTGGGAAACTAGGAAAGAATTTTTACAACCTCTGATAAAGGCCTCATTTCTAAAACATATAAAGAATTGATCCCAATTTATAAGAATACAAATCATTCTCCAATTGATAAATGGTCAAAGGATATGAACAGGCTGTTTTAAGAGGAAGAAATTAAAGATATCTATAAACATATGAAAAAAATGCTCTAAATCACTATTGATTAGAGAAATACAAATCAAAACAACTCTGATACCACATCTCACCAGTCAGATTGGCTAAGATGACAAAACAGAAAAATGATAAATGCTGGAGAGGATGTGGAAAAATTGGAACACTAATGCATGGTTAGTGGAGTTGTGAACTGATTCAACCATTCTGGAGAGCAATCTGGAACTATGCTCACAGAGCTATAAATAATTTCCTACCCTTTGACCCAGCAATACCACTTCTAGTGTTGTATCCCAAAAAGATCATAGAAGTGGGAGGAAGATCCATACATATAAAAATATTTATTGCAGCTCTTTTTGTGTCACTAAAACTTGGAAATTAAGGGGATGACAAATCAATTGGGGAATGGTTAAACAAGTTGTGGTATATGAATATAATGGAATACTATTGTGCTATGGGAAATGAGGAGCAGATAGACTTCATATTTACCTGGAGAGGCTTATACAAACTGATGCTGAATGAGAAGAGCAGAACCAGGAGAAATGTGTACACAACTACAGACACAACATATGTGTGACGACCAACTTTGATAAACTGGACTCTTCTCAGCAACGCAAGGTTATAAGACAACTCTAAAAGTCTCAGGATGGAAGGAGCTATCTACATTCAGAGAAAGATCTAGAAAGAACAGAGTTTAAATGGAAACTGAAGCAATCTACATGCTATCATTCTTTTCCATGTTTGGTTTTCTTTCCTTTTTCCCATTGTCCACTCCATTGGTTACAACCCTTCTATACAACCAGACTAATGTCCAATGTGGACGTATTTGCAGATCCTGTACTTGATTGCATGCCACCATGGGGGAAAGAGGGAGGGGAGAAAATTTGAAACTCAAGGGATTGTGTAAGTGAATCCTGCAAACTAAAAGTAAAAAAACAAATTAATAAGGACCAAAAAAAAATTTTTAAAGGAAAAAAACCTTTATTTTTCTGTGTTGTTGCTATTAGATTTTTTTTTGGAGGGGAGGGGTCTGTTCCTTTTTGCAACATGGTTAATTTGGAAATATGTTTTATATGACTGCATATGTATAATCTATAGCAAATTTCTTGCCCTCTCAAGGAGGGGGGGTAGAAGAGAAAGGAAGGGTGGGAATTTGAAACTTAAATTTTTTAAAATGGGTTTTTTATATATAATTGAGAAAAATAAGATAAAATAAGAGTTCCTTTTTTTTTTAAAGAAAATGTTCCTCCTTAAAAGGAAAGTTAGAAGGTAAGCTGAATTACTCTCCTTTTCCTTGTAGCAAAAGGACCTACTTTAAACAAAGCAGTCGGTAGGGGATCTATCTTGTTTTGACTTCAGAGATACCAATGCCTGCCCCTCCCCTCCATCAGTGCTGCCTGAAATTCTCCTTCTCCTTACCAAAAAATGTTGATTTCTGTTAAATTGCAAATACTCTCATTTTAAACATCATTTCCACCTTAATGTGAATAAAGGATTTGAAAGAAAGTTTTAATATAAACTATGTGATTCTACAGGGTACCTGAGGCATCAATTTTAGGAGAAAGAGTGAAACATTTAATCTCTTTCCTCTTCCTTCAATTATTAGTAATCTATTCCTCTCATTAGGGCAACTAGGTATCCAGAATCAGGAAGGCTCATCCTCCTTAGTTCAAATCAAGCCTTAGACATAAAATAGCCGGGTGACGCTGGGCAAGTCACTGATATCTGTTTGCCTCAGTTTCCTCATCTGTAAAATGAGATAGAGAAGGAAATAGCAAACCATTACATTATCTTATACAAGAAAACCTCAAATGGAGTCATGAATGGTCCCACATGACTGAAATGACTCAACTTCTCAATACTACTTTGTATATAACTATTTTTTTATTTGTGTCTGAGAACTTACTGTTCCCCACTCCCTACAACCTCAATAGGATATAAGGTCCTTAAGGGCAGAAGATATATGTTTGTACATACATACATATGTGTATATATACAGATGTGTGAATACATATATGTATAATATGTATACTATGGTAGTGTGTATAGTATACTATAGTATGTATGTACATATATACAAATAGATATATAGTGCCTTGCCTATAGTAAGTACTTCATAAATGCTCTCTGAATTGATCCACTAGTCAAAGGACACACAAGATGAACCTTCACCCACTTGCTAATTTTATAGTGGGCTTAATACTAGTTAATATTCAACTTAATTGGTCAATCCACAAACATCTATTCATTGAGATGAAAGTCAGGGTAGTGTAGTGGAAAGAGCTGGCTTTGGAGAAAGGAAGACCTGAGTACAAGACTGGTCTCTGACACATTAGCTGTATGACCCTGAGCAATCCTTTTAATGCCTTAGACAACACTCTAAACAGTAGGTAGCGAAGGTGCTGCTCTGCATTGGAAGAGGGAATTGCCACTTTGGCAATCTTTTATTCCAAAGCAATCACAGATCCAGTCCCATTCTAGGAGTCAGAAACTGACGAGGCCCTGGGGATTGAAAGATAAAAATGAAATACCAAGAAAAGAAAAGGCAGTATTCATGATTTTTTAAAGTCCAACTTGGAAAAAAAAAGTGACAACATCCAGAGGCGATACCTCATAGAACTAGTTTCAAATGTTGCTAAAAGCAAGAGAAAATCACATAGAATCAAACAAGTCTACGATTTGGAGCCAGTCACATTAACTACACATGACACACTTGTTCTTCATAGTGGAGGTGGGGGCCTACAGAGAGAGGAGGGAGGTTAAGGAAAGGTGTGGGCATGGACGATGGGAGGAAGGACAGAAAAGGGGAGGTGAGTTTTGACTATGATTGATGGTCCTTTGCTGTATTCTCACTGATGTAGAAAATTAGAGAGAGATCACTTCCAATACGGGCCCGTCTGAGATACTTGCTGTGTCCATCTCTCTTACACAGTGACTCTCCCAGGAGTCTTCCCTTTCAGCCTGCAGGAATCATTATTCACAGTGCTGAGCCAAAGGAAGCTAAACCACACCTTTCTTTTCTGTTCCTTTTCTGTCTCCCACTCCCAAGCACCCCCCAGGAATGCAAGCATCTTTTTGAGGATTTCTTTACTTAATCACTTGAGAGGGGGAAGAAACATTTCTCCTGGTGCTTCAGGTTATTCTTCCCAAGGGTTCAAAAGAGAAAGTGACAATAACTTCTGAGAGCATCTTCATTAAATTTACCAGAGTATGGTCTCTGCTAAATTGGCTTGACTGTCTGTCTCTCCATCCTTCCTTCGAGGTGGCTAGCCTCCCTCCTTCTTTCCCTTACACATTCCTTTTTGTACAAGCCACTGTTTGTTTCATCTCTCTGTCCCTCCATCTAATTAACTTGCTGCAAAGCTAGGTAGTTTGTGACTGGAAAGTTTTTGTTTTTCTACCTGAATGGTGCAGGCCACACCCGACAGCTGGTTCCTGGACTATGCTCAGAAAGGTTGTCTCAGTTTGAGAATTTAATAAGGCCTGGGTTCAAAGACTTATTGAATCACACAATCACATAACTTGAGAGCTGAAGGGGATACCCATAGCCATGTAGTCTAAGAGCAAATCATTTAACCTCTTAATCTTAGTTATCTTCCTAAACCTATAAATTACAGATGATCTGTGACAAGTACCAGCAGAGGGAATTTTAACAATTATAAAATCATGAATTCTCAAGAACTTTAATTGGGGGAAAGATTGCTTCTTGCTTTAAAAATAAAATTTGTCCCGTGAACTATAGATGTCACCAGTACAAATCCATCTTTATGCCCTGTGAACTATGGACTTCACCCAGCACAAACACATCTTTATAATTTCTGTCTATATGTCAAATTTCATGGAGCTATGTTAAAAGGAAATATGCCTTTTTGAAAGTATTGTTAACTGCCATTTTGTTTCTGGATAAAACCTGGACCAAGAGGGGACCAATGAACCCTTGGTCCAGGAACTCACATCACCAATATACCTACTAACTTTTTAAATAATTTGTTGGATAAGTCCTTCAATGGCACTCGTGACACATAAGCATTGAGTCAGGAAGCCTGGGTTCAATTTCTGCCTCACATATTTACTGGCTATGTGATCCAGAGCAAGTTCTTTACTTTGATGAGATACAGTTACTTCATCTGTAAAATGAAAGAGTTGGAATCCACATCTCTAAGATCACTTACTGCTCCAAATCTAAGATCTTATCATTTGTTGACAGATGCACAGATAATAAATGCTAGAAGCAATTGAATCTAGGTCTTCCTAGCTAAAAAAAAAGAAAAAAGAAAAAAGAAAAAAAAACACATAGCTTCATCCATTATGGCATGTCATCTATAGAACAGAGGCAAAAATTAGTCATTTCCTTAAAATTATAAATGAACAAACACAAATGCACACAAAATAGGTAAAAGCTGAAGTAGAGGAAGCCTGGTGGCTGTGAAGAGAGAACTAGATTTTGAGACAGTAGATCTAATTGAAAATCTCAGCTCTGCCACATGAGTGACTTTGGAGATCACTTTAATCTCCCTCAGACTCAGTTTCCCCTTCTGTAAAATGATGGGCTTGGACTAGATTACCTCTAAGGGTTGTTTCAACCGTATGCTCTTACTAACCACACTTAGTCATTTCATTTTGGGCAATTGATGGGTAGAGCCTATATTTTCATAGTTGCACCCAAATCAAATGAAGTCATATTTTAATTGTATTGTGGGAAAAAAAAAATCATATCTCACAAAAGGTTCAACAGAAAATGATCTAATCCTATCCAATCTCTGCCTAGTAGTCAGCAAGGCAGGCTGAAAGCTAAGGGATATAGATTTCTTTACTGTTCTTTGTTGTTCAGTTGTGTCTGATGCTTCAAGACCTCATTTGGGGTTTTCTTAACAAAAACAATAGAGTAGTTTGACATTTCCTTCTCCAGCCCATTTATAGATAGGGAACTGAGGCAAAAAGGGTTAAGTGACACAGCTAGTAATTGTCTGAGGCCACATTTGAACTCATGAAGATGAGTCTTCCTTATTCCAAGCCCAGTGTTCCACCAACTGTGCCACCTGGCTGCCCTAGATTCCCTTGTACCTACCATCAACTCCAACTACCCCCCACAAAATCAAAAATACTCGAGCTCTGTTTCCCTAAAGTTTAAATCCAAATAGTTCACATGGTTCATAGATGGTGGCCAGGAAATAGTCAGAGTGACCATTGAGACAATTAGACTCTAACTATTGAGTGTGTCCCAGAATAAAAGTAACCAAGAGCATTGTCCTAGGGAGGAAATAGGGAGGCAGTAGAAGGTAATGGAGTGGAAGACTCCTGCAAATCTGAGAACACATAAATGCCGCAAAAATATCAACTGTGTCTCTGGTGAACTTTATTTTTAACCTGGAGACTTTCCTCCTTAGAAGGATACTTGCTGGACCGTGATCTAAGCACTTTTGAAGGCAGTAGTTATACCTCCCAGATCTGAAACTTACAGCTTTTCATTCCCACTCAGAAATCTCTTTTCTTTCCCCACTTCTTCTCAGTGAAGGGGACCCCTATCTAAGCCTTTGGAGGCAGACAGACACAACTATAGGGAGGATGAAGTGGTTTATCTTCAGAACCCAGTTACCTTCTCCTTCTGAGCTCATGCCTTCATTCTTAGTGAGTGTCCCACACCTGTAGCAGGAATCCCCACCACCTAACTTCTTCTACAAGTGGCTCATGAGAAACAATCATCCTCAATTCTAAACTCCTGTGTTTTCAGAGTCTGACAAAGGAATACATACTGGATCTTAGATTAAGAAGTTAAAAAGCTTAAATAGTTAAATAAAAAAGTTAAAAATATAATGTTTTTCATATCTGTGGTATATGATGTTGCCCAGTTAATGGGTACAGGGAAAACCAATGTGTTTCATATGCTATACTCTGCCTACTGAGTTGTTTTGCTTTGTTTGTGAAAGCCAACCTCTAGAGATCAACTCCTTGGGGAGGACTTTAAGGCAATTCCTAGTTCCCCAAGGAATTTACATGGGTGAAGAAGGACTAGAGCCAAAATGGTGACCATTATTTATTGGTACTAGCATGTGTGTGTGTGTGTCTATAACAGCAACAGTGCTTCAATGTGGGGAGATAAGAAGATTCAAAAAGAGTAAACCTTGAAGGAAGGACATCAGAATGTATTGGTTTTGAACAAGAGAAAAGCTCAGAGCAATGTGGTACAGCCAAGCTCAGGGGTAGAGAGCATAGCTTGGTCTTCATGATCCAGTGAAAGGAGGGATATAGAAAAGAATGGAGAGGATCAAATTGTACATCAAGGGTAGTTTGGCATAGCAGAGAGATCGTGAGCCATAGAATTGTGAAGTCTTGGGTTTGAATTCCACCTCTGACACTTACTAGCTCTGGAACCACGGGCATCACCCCTTCTTGGAACTTTGGTTACTTCATCTATAAAACAAAGACATTTGGTTCTTATAATATCAACCTCACAGGGGTTTTGGGAAGCTCAGATATGATCATCTATTTAAAATAATATATAAATGTCAGTCATTACTCTCATCACAGAGGAAAAAGTCAAACAAGTGAGAAAAAGAGTCTCCAAAGTCTCAAGATTGTGTTGAAAAGGGAGTGAGACAGGTGTGGGAAATTGGGGAGGAACACTCGAAGAAAGAAATCTTGAAGAGAATAAAGAAATCTTGAAGAGAATAGAGAGACAAAATTATTTCCCCTCAGAGGTAATGTGATATAATGGCTCTGTTACCGGGTTTGGGTACTAATATGGAAGGTATCTTTTTCTTCCCAGACTTGAAATGTGGTTGGCTGTACTCCAGAGGATCCAAACCAAATATCTCTCACCTGCCAGTCAGTCAACAGGGATGGGGTGAGTATTCTGTGGGTGCTTAGGAAATGTCTCTGCCCTTCATGAGCTTAATTGAAGAAGTACAATGGACAAATATACAATCAGCTCTTCATTATACATGCTAATGGTGGGGACCAGTGGTGCAGATAATCAAAAGCAACAGATAATTTCAAATTTATACATTCTCTGTTTTTCTCCATTACTGTGGGCAGGATAAGAAAAGAGAAAAGAAATGTGAGGGAAAATAGGCAGAGGAAGGATAAAGGAGGAAGATCCTATCAGTCTAGGCCATACAGATAAGTCAAGGAGGTAAATATGGTCATCAAAAGAAGCAACAGAGAACTCAAGGGGCCATTTGGGGGGGGGGACATTTTGGAGGGGGACATTTTGGGGGGGGACATTTTGGGGGGGACATTTTGAAGTATATGTATTTTGTTACATGGGGAGAGAGAGACAGAGACAGAGAGAGACTGAGAGAGACAGAGACAGAAACAGAGAGGGAAAAAAGAGAGAAAAGAGAATTGGGACAGATAGGTGATACAGTGGATAGAGCACTGGACCTAGATTCAGGAAAATCTGAGTTCAAATCCAGCCTCAGACACTTACTAGTTGTGTGTCCCTAGGTAAGTCACTTAACCTGTTTACCTCAGTTTCCTCATCTATAAAATGAGCTGGAAAATGGCAAACCATTCCAGTATCTTTGCCAAGAAAACCTCAAATGGGGTCATGAGGAGTCAGATATGATGAAACAACTGAACAACAACAAAAATTAGTCTAGCATATGCCAGATGTGTGGCTAAAGTAGTATGGGTCCTTTAAAATGCCACATTATAAAATCATTTATGCAAAGAAATTCTTTAGAAGATGATGAGATCATAGCTGGACTAGATAGCAAGTTTACATGTCTGTTCTCTAATGAGCAAGTAAAGTTATAGAAACCATGAGGCTGGGTAGAGAGGAGTAAAAGATAGTCAAACCTTGTATGCCTGTGCCCTTTGATAATTGTCAGGCCTTTTCAGATATGAGGAGAAAAACAAAGCACCAAGTCCAAGAAGATATCATCTGCTGATATCAAGAATGTCAATGTTGAAAAAGCACCAGAACCAAAAATTGACAACACCAATCCTTGGACCAGTGTCAAGCAGAGCAGAGGGAGATGAGAGGAGATGAGAAAAAAGTACCCGATACAAACCAAGGTCAGTTGCAGCAGATTGTGATCAAGCATGCACTAAGGTTCAAAAGGAAAAAAGAAAAAAAAAAGAAAATGGGCGTCTTTGGGGCATTTAGTGGCTACATCTTTTCAGTCATCTCTGAGGGGCTAGCTGACTGGAATGCTAGCTGAAATGGAATTTCTAGTTAAAGAGGAGGTGGCTCCATAATATTGGAAAGAACTGGACAGGATAGAATTAGGCAGGGCAGAACAGAGCAGGAAAAGACAGTAGAGGGCAAGTACTGGGTGCTGTGAGCAAAAATTGGATCTGTAAATTTGTGACTTCTAGTAAGTGGTAAAGTGTGCTACAGTGGTATTTAAACATTGGGATTAGCTGATTATCAACTAAAAATAACACAAACTGTGAAGAGGCCTAAAGAAACTTGAAGAAAAGAGTAGAATTAGTCAAATAGAATTCAAACTTTATCACTAGTAAGTTAAGTGGCACAATATACATGTACTGTTGACTCTAGCCTATCTTTTCAGACTTTTCTTATTCCCTTACCTCCTAGCCACTCTGGCCTACTAAATGTTCCCTGAACTTGACTTTTAATCTTTTGTCTTCATGAATTTACACACTCATTCTCCAGACTTGAAATGCTAACCCTCCTTACCTATGCGTTTATACACCTTAGCATCCTTCAGTGCAACCCTATGACCAAACCAAGGGCCATATTTGAGGACCTAGAGGGCCATGTGTGGCCATGAGGCCTCAGGTTCTCCACCCTTGAACTTTAGAACCTTGGAACTGTGTGAATTTACATGTGTGCCTTGCTAGTATATAGAATTCTATATACAGAAACTCCTTTCTCATACGCAGGTCAGCAACTTGTCTATAACTTATAACCTTAGGAAATTTCCTATGGAATTGAAAAGCTAGTGGCCCCCCCACACACACATACTCCCTACCTCCCATGGTTGTATAGGTATTATGTATTACTGGTAAAATTTAAACTCAAGTCTTAGCTTCTTAACTTAACTGACTTTATCTACTATGCCACAGTGATACTCATCTCAATGTAAAGTGTGTGTGTGTGTGTGTGTGTGTGTGTGTGTGTGTAATGGAGATGTGACCTTTGGTTATTGCAGCAGCCTTGATGGTTAGCAGTAGTCACTAGCTTTCCTTGTCCCTCCTCTCTCACCAGATGTACTTTTAAAAGTTTCTCTTGTGTCTGGGAAATTGGTACTACCCCTCCCTCATAAGTAAACATTATAGGAGTTGAGAAAGTGAGTGGAAAGGGGGCATGACAGTATATCTCCAGACTCAAAAAGAAACAGCAAGGTCTACTAAGCATATGGAGGGAAAGAGTACGTGCTGAGTCATACAAGAAGAAAATGGAAATCAGTTATCCTAACTGCACTAGGAGTAACAGCTTGAGGACATCAAGTATATTAACAGTCTCAAGAGCCCCTTTGTATCCAACAAGATGGCACTGTGGGACCTGACTAACCACAGAGCTCAGAATATAACCCAGCCTAGAGGCATATTGTCCCTTGCTATCTTGTTGTAAGAGCTGTAACACTTTCTTGAAGAAAAGGAAGTAAATTTGCAGTACTAGAGGCAATTGTAACCAACGTAAGCAGTGAATATGGGGCAAAAACAAGCAATGGAGTGAGAGGGTTCCTCAACCAAGACATCATTGGGTGAAGCTGTATGCTACAAGAATGTAGCTGGCAGCAGCAGAAAAAGGGTCATGATAAAACAATGGACATAGACATGCATAAGGGAAATCCTGAACCAAACAGAGGAGATCCTAGATCAAGTACAGGTTTTTGTGCACAGTGGGAGATTTGAGAACCAGAACTTGAATTGTAGTGAGCTACAAAATCACAAAATAGAGAAACAAGCTGAACTTTGCCTTTTACTAGTACTGTGTAGTCATGTGGACTAGGCATGTCTGGGGAAAAGGCAGAGAGGGATGGTTCTCTAGTGATGCCAAGTCTTTTTATTTTTATTTTTTAACTGTTCAAGGGAGTCTCAACTCCAGAGTGTTACTTTAAGTTTGGAGTGACTATATCAGTCCTTGGAAAAGATGGAATTTCACTAAAGAGGAAAGTTGTTCAATTTCCTAAGAAGCTCAAATGATTTTCCTCATGGCAGACCATGATCACGAGATAGTATGACAAATTTTAAATAATTATATTATCTCCTGGGGCAGAAAAAAGTTTCCTTACTATGAGCTCAGGTATGAACGCTTCCTATATTATTTCTTATCTGTGAAATGCTTGTTTTATTCAGTGTATTGATACTTTGGTTGCTTTCAAAAGAACTGGAAAAACTAGAAAGGAATCAAATAAAATGTTCCAAGAGACTTTTTCAGTGAGCCATACACAGAATTATTGAGATATTTCCAAGAAGGAATTTGGGTGCACATAAGTCTAGAACTTTGGTAATGCAGATGTAGGTTACATATCAATACACATATAACATAGATTATATACACATACATACCTATGAATTCACATACATGTTTGTATATGAATATAGTTTTTATATATTGCTGTGTATTCTTTTGAATAACTTCAATGTTGGCCATTATTTATCAGTTGAGAGCATATTTGATTAGTCAAGTGTCATTTAGATCACTAATGAATAAAGTGAATAATATAATTTATATACGATATTTAGATGGAAAAAAAAGTTGGGAATACAAAACAGGAAGACTGGTTTTCTTGTAGAGGCAATAAACTGACTTTGAATGATATTTCCCAAACATTTCTCCATTGTGGTCAGGAATGACCATATTTTAAAGTAAATATATAGGCTCCCAAATTTTTATTCTATAGGAGACAGAACTCATTTGGATGAATGAATTCTAGTATGTGTATATATATATATATATGTGTGTGTGTGTATATATATATATATATGTATATATGTATGTATGTATATATATATAATATGTATTTGTTTTTAAAAGTCACAGTGGGTAGATACACTTTTGTTAAAGCAATCAAAGATATATAGTTCCTGACTTACAAGTGGGTGGAGCTGTATATTAGTCCTGGCCCTGCTAACAATCAGCAGTGTGTTCTTTATCATCATGTCCTCAGTTTCCTCGTCTGTAACATGAAAGAGTTGAATAACTGCTAAGGTTCCTTCTTTGTTTTTCTAGGTTATGATTTTTAAAAATAGTTATTTGGCATTCAGAACACATTTTCCCCAAGAAATCATGCTATAAAGGGTAGATAGATTCCCAGACTAGTCCATAAAAGCATGTTGTTAAATCCATAATACCTGACCTATAGCATTGTAGAATGCTTTAGGGGAAAGACTCTTACTATAGAGGACAGGGACAACTAGCCTTGGCTAGTTTGGTGGGGGCCACTCCAGCAATGTCATGGGAGCTGGCATATAGTTTCCAAGAAACTGGTAGATCTTATTATATACTTAAATAGAAAAGTAAATTGTATGCGTTTTCATGGCCAATCCTCTTTTTTTGTTCTCCTTTGGATACAGTAAATGCTTATTCTTTCTGGTATTTAAAGGCAGAACAAAAAAATAATAAAAACTTAATTTATGGTGCAAAAATAATTATGCTTTCCATTGACAACAAGACTGAAGAAAACTAGGGGAGGGGACAAGAATGACTGATAATGTCTTAGATAATTGATAAGTCAGATATTTTTTAAGTAGAGAACTGCCCATACTGCCCATGGGTCTCTTTGTCTCCTAGAGAAAGTGCTAGAAAAAATGGAAAATGGCCCTCATATTCTGTGCTGCAGAGTTTACTCTGACCCTCACTGTGTAAAGGCAACATATATTACATTTTGTCACTCCTCAGGGTCCTCTAGTACACTTGTAAAGTTTGTTGTTTTATTGTTTTTAATGGAGCATGTGGAGACTCTGTCATTGCATTGACCCTCCATTGATTGTCTTCCCCAACATTATAGAAGTGCAAGTATCCCAGAACTAATTAATTAGTTAACAGACACATTGGCTTTTAGGAAGGAATATTTACTTCAACAGTATAGAAAGAGCAAATATACGAACATCCCCAACAATATCTACGGTGAGGTACAATTCCCCCTACTCCTTCCATCTCTGGGGATTGGAGGAGATTAACTCAATTCTTATTTGTCATCAGTCTCAAGCCCCAGCTGAGTTTGCATCTGGTGACCCTGTCTTCTCAGGGTTTCCAGCCTAGAACATTCTTAGGTCTGTATAGCTCATGCTCTAAGATCAGGGGCTCTAGTACTTGCATCTAAAATTGAAAAGGACGAACTAAACAGACCAAGACTCCAAGCCCATATTGGGAGGCAATAAAGCTTAAGGGGAAGCTTAGTGCATGGTGCCCACGCTGTGGCTGTATACCCCTGGATTCCACCAGAGATACAGGAAAAAATGTCTCCGTTTGGTAGCTTTAACGACAGAGGCAATTCTAGCTACATAGCCAATGAAAAGGGATTGCCCCGACTCACATGGTCAACTGACACAGGATGTCTTATTCCAGAAGCAAATTATTGACATCTCTCACATGGGTGACTTTATCTTAGATGATCTCAACATGCTCCAAAACCCACTATATATACCAGTAAAGAGCTAGTTTTGACTAGGAATCCTGTATAAGGTCTGATCCAACTGTCAAAGAAAAGAAAGGAAGGAAGGAAGGAAGGAAGGAAAGAAGGAAGGAAGGAAGGAGAGAAGGAAGGAAGGAAAGAAGGAAGGAAGGAAGGAGGGAGGGAGGGAAGGGAAAGAAGGAAAGGAACGGAAGGGGAGGGAAAAGAAAAAAAATCTTCATGTCTAAGTGGCTCAGAGAAGAATCTCTTGCTTAACCATTGAAATTCCACATCCTTTAGAGTACTTGTTATCACTGTTACATATATTTTTTAAATCATAATTCAGAGCATTTGAAAAGAATTTTAGACATAGGATCTCATTTTTGTCTCATGGAAGCCCTATGAGAAGCTAATGGCATTATAATACCCATTTTAGATATGAAGAAATTGAGGCTCAGAATGGTTAAAAGGCTTCCCCATGCTCATATACACACAATCAGTGTTGGCGGCCATGTTCAAACCCTGGCTCCATGTCCAGTGGACTATGTACTAGCTAAAAGGAAAAGATAGAGCATGGAAGTATTTAAACTGCTACAAACTCATCAGATAGAAAGGAAATGCATAGCACAAGACCAGCAGTGACACCCTGATCCATTTCAAGGACATTTGTTACAGCTGCTTTCAGTGAGAGCTACCTTTGGGAGGGGAGAAAATGGTCTGTTTAGCCAGGAACCATAGGTGGCGATGCTTCCAGAGTTGGTCCCTATGCTCCTGTAGCTCCTGTCCTGCTTGAAGCTCAGCCCCTGGCAATCACTCTTCTTTTAGACTAGGTGCCAGCCCTTTTTTTCTCCAGCCTGCTCAGCTGGGCACCAGCCTCCCAGCACTCTGTGGGCTGCCCCTGGATCCATTCCTTGTCACATCATGTCAAATGCCTTCCTCTATGGCTACTCACAGTTCTGGAGTAGGAAGCTTAGCTATCCTGCTCAGCCTCTCGAACTGGGAAAGATTTGTCTGTTTTTTCCTTTTCTTTAGAACTTTTGCTATGAGTAGGTAACCAAGAAGCCAATATTTATTTTCTTAGGATTTAATTCTTGGGATTTAGGATTGTTTTACTTTTAAGACCCTCTCTGAGGTTCAAATTTCTCATCTATAAAATAGGTGCATTATTAGTCATAGTCTTCCCCTCAAAGGGCTGTGGGAATTCAGTTATCATTTTTTTAAAGGAAAACACTTTTAGTGCATACAGTGTAAAATATTGTGGAAATATAAAGTTTTAAGTGGTTGTTATTGTTAATTATGAAATTTACTGCCATTGCTTAAATTAAGTGAGAAAGTCGTGATACAACTGATTCAAGAAGTATGTAATTTTCAAAGATTTGGTAATGTGGCTTTGAGGAAGGGACTATTTGTATCTTTGTATCCCCAGCACTTAGTATTGGAGGAAGTTAGATGGCTCGGTGAATAGAGCACTGGGCCTAGAGTCAGGGAGACTGAAGTTCAGATTCAGCTCTATGATCCTGGACAAGTCACTTAACCTCCATTTGCCTTTATTCACTGAAGAAGGAATTGGCAAATCATGTCAATATTTTTGCCAAGAAAACCCCATGGACAGTATTGGTGTGCAAGGGCCCATGGGGTCATGAAGAGTTTGACATGACCAAACAACGGAAAAATCACACACAGTAAGTGCTTAATGAATGCTTATTGATTGATAGATTGAAAAAAACCAGGACCATATCAAACATTTTCCCCTTCCTTCCTCCCTCTCTCTCTCCCCCCTTCATTCTTTCTTTCCTCCATCGTTCTCTCTCTCTCTCTGTTTCTCTCTGTCTCTATCTCTCTGTCTATCTCTCTGTTTCTCTTTTGTTTCCCCATATTTTCCTTCCTTCCTTCCTTCCTTCCTTCCTTCCTTCCTTCCTTCCTTCCTTCCTTCCATCTGGCTGGAAATGCAGACGCTACTCACTGCACCAATACTACTCAGATCAGCTCTGAAGCTTTGACCTGCTCCATTTCCAACCTAGGCTGTTTCCCCTTCCTTAAGAAATCTGGTGATTTCCTGCTCCAAGGGACTTGCCATATTAATGCCAAACATTATGCTGATACCCAATTGACTCAGTCGGCTGCAGCTCAGAGCTCCAGGGCTTTAGAGATCTTCTAACTTAGCCTTTCTAGTAACAAGGATTATAGATGTGTACTCCCAGACCTGTCCATCTCAAACTATTTCCCACAAATTCAAATTTAAATTACATCTTTTTCTCTTTTCTGTCCCGACCTGCAATTTTCTTGGTGTAAGGAAATCATGGCATGGAAACTGCCTCTTCCTGTACAGATTAACAATTTATTTGTAACATATTATCATAGAGAACTGTCATAGTGCACTGAGAGTTTAAAAGAAATTCTCAAGGTCACAAAGCTATTATAATCAGAGAAGACTGAACTAAAGTCTTCCTTATTCCAAGGCTGGCCATCCACTATACCACATAGCCTCTCATTAAAAAAAAAAAATCAATTACCATTAATTAATAATAATAGCTTACATTTACACAGCACTTCATACACAATATTTTACTAGGTAATCATAAATCCCTTTTGATAAAGGCAGCATAGCCTAGTGAATAGCTTTGGATTGAAATGAAAACATCTGGATTTAAATATCATCTGGAATACTTACTAGCTTGGTGACCCTGGGAAAGTCACTTTAACTTCACTGTGACTGTCCCTTCATCTAATAATAGGACTTATCTTACAGCAATGCTGTGACAATGAAAAAAAGATCACATAATATGAAATTACAATTTGTCATATAAATGCGAGTTATTATTATCCCTATTTTATAACTGAAGAGACCAAGACTCAGAGGATGTTAAAAGACTTATCCAAGGTCACACAACAATTAGTGTCAGGGGTAGAATTTGAACCCACATCTTACGACTCCAAGTTTCCTCTTCTGTATTATCGTATTACAGTATTACTGTATTCTGCTATATTGCTATATCCCACTCTTCTTTGCAACTTTCTTAAGGCTAATTTTTTAATGCTTTTTTTGAATGCTACTATGGCACTTGGCTCTGAACTTTTGTATCCTAGACCAAAGAGGAAGTGAAAAAGCAAATGGATTTCCCTGATTGGGATGTTGTATCATTTGTTTTCTGGTTCAACATAGATATCATTGCATTTTAATACTAAGTGAATATGTGACCCACAGGGAATCTTGTGTACAAATTAATATCCCCATTTCTATTTAGTTTGAAAGCAGAGTTCTAAAGGAAGCCTTTCCCAGTCTCCCTTAATTCTAGTGCTTTCCCTCCATTGATTATTTCCAATGATATATGTATATATATATATGCATGTATGTATTCATATGCATGTATATATATATGCATGTATGTATTCATATGCATGTATATATGCATGTATGTATTCATATGCATGTATATATTGTATGTGTGTATGTGTATACATACACACTCAACTCATTTATATAGAATTGACCATAGGACCACTTATTTCTTGCTAGACTATTAATCATTTTGATAAATAAACTTTATTTGTCCCTGAATGGTCCTCATAATTTTATTGTTTATCTATCTATCTATCTATCTATCTATCTATCTATCTGTCTG
>CM053586.1:307361936-307383137 GCA_028646515.1 Pseudochirops corinnae | reverse complement strand
TATATCCTGTAACTTTGCCAAATTTATTTATTATCTCACATAGTTTTTTTATTTGATTCTCTAGGATTCTCTAAGTATACCATCATATCATCCGCAACAAGTGATAGCTTAGTCTCTTCTTTGCCTAATTTGATTCCTTTAATTTCTTTTTCTTCTCTTATTGCTACGGATAACATTTCTAGTACCAAACTGAATAAGAGGTGTGATAGTGGATATGCTTGTTTCACCCCTGATCTTATTGAAAATGCTTCTACCTGTCCCCATTACATATAATACTTGTTGATGGTTTTAGATAGATACTACTTATTATTTTAAGGAAGACTCCATTTATTCCCATACTTTCTAGTATTTTTAATAGGAATAGGTGTTGTATTTTGTCAAAAGCCTTTTCTGCCTCTATTGAGATAATCATACAGTTTCTGCTAGTTTTGTTGTTGATATGATCAATTATACTGATAGTTTTCCTGATATTGAACCATCCTTGCATTCCTGGAATAAATCCTAGCTAATCAAAGTGTATTATTCTCATGATGATTTGCTGTAGTCTTTTTGTGAATATTTTATTTAGAATTTTTTCATCTATATTCATAAGGGAAATTGGTATGTAATTTTCTTTCTCTGTTTTGTCTTTCCCCAATTTAGATACCAGTACCATATTTGTGGCATAAAAAGAATTTGGTAGGACTCTTTCTTCTCCAATTTTCCTGAATAGTTTGCAAAGTACTGGAGTCAATTGTTCTTTAACTGTTTGGTAGAATTAACTAGTAAGGCCATCTGGCCCTGGAGATTTTTTCCTAGGGAGTTGATTGATGGCTTGTTCAATTTCTTTTTCTGAGATGGGGTTATTTAAGTAGTTTACTTTCTTTTCAGTTAGTCTGGGCAATTTGTATTTTTGTAAATATTCACCCATTTCACTAAGATTGTCAAATTTATTTGCATACAATTGGGCAAAATAATTCCTAATTATTGTTTTTAATTTCCTCTTCATTGGAGGTAGATTAACATTTTTCATTTTTGATATTCCTAATTTGGTTTTCTTCTTTCTTTTCTTATCATATTGGCAAAAGGTCTATCAATTTTATTGGTTTTTTCATAATAACAGCTCTTAGATTTGTTTATTAATTCAATAGTTTTCTTAAATTTGATTTTATTAATCTCTCCTTTGGTTTTTAGTATTTCTAATTTAGTATTTAATTGTGGATTTTCAATTTGTTCTTTTGCTAGCTTTTTCAGTTGCATGCCCAATTTATTGATCTCCAGTTTCTCTATTTTATTTGTGTATGCATTTAGGGAGATAAAACTTACCCTAAAAACTCCTTCTGCTGTATCCCACAGGTTTTGGTATGTTTTCTCCTTATTGTCATTCTCTTGAATGAAGTTATTGATTGTTTCTATAATTTCTTGTTTGACCCACTCATTCTTTATATTAAGCTATTTACTTTCCAATTAGTTTTTAGTCTATCCTTCCATGGACCTTTACTATATATAATTTTTATTGCATCATGATCTGAGAAGGATGCATTTAATATTTCTGCCTTTTTGCACTGAATTGTGAGGTTTATATGCCCTAGTACATGGTCAATTTTTGTATATGTGCCATGTACTGCTGAGAAGAAGGTATATTCCTTTTTATCTCCATTCAGTTTTCTTCAGAGGTCTACCATATCTATCTTCTCTAAGATTCCATTTAACTCCTTAACTTCTTTCTTGTTTATTTTGAGGTTATATTTATCAGGCTCAGAGAGAGGGACTTTGAAGTCCCCCACTAGTGTAGTTTTGCTATCTATTTCTTCCTTTAATATCCTTAATTTCTCCTTTAGGAATTTGAATGATGTACCTCTTTGCATAAATGTTTAGTAATGATACTGCTTCATTTTTGATGGTGCCTTTTAGCAGGATATAGTTTCCTCCCTTATCTCTTTTAATTAGATCTATTTTGGCTTTTGCATTGTCTGAGATAAGGATAGCTACCCCTGCTTATTTTTACTTTAGCTGAGGCATTATATATTTTACTCCAGCCTTTTACCTTTACCCTGTGTGTATTCCTCTGTTTCAGATGTGTTTCTTGTAAACAATATATTGTAGGATTATGGTTTTTAATCTATCTGCCTCCATTTTATGGGAGAGTTCATCCCATTCACATTCACAGTTATGATTACTATCTGTGTCTTTCCCTTCATCCTATTCCTTCCACTGTTTATGTTTTTATTTTTCCCTTCTCGCTTCTCCCTTCTCCCTTCCCTTCTCCCTTCTTAAGAGTTTTCCTTTTGACCACCGCCTCCCTCAGTATTCCCTTCTTATCATCCCCCCTCCTTTTTCCTACCCTTCCCCCTCACTACTTCTTCCTTCCCTTCTAAACCCCATCCCCTTTCTTGGCCCTTCCACCCTCCTACTGCCTGTAGGATATGGTAGATTTTTATACTTAATGTAGTATGTTATTTCTTCCTCAAACCAAGACTGACAAGAATAGATCTCATGCAATGCTCCTCTCCCTCCCTTCTTTCCCTCTATTATGATAAGTTTTGTGTCTCTTCTCAATAGAGTCCCATACTTAATTGATTGTGTTATTCCCTCTTTGCACCAGAACCAATGGGGGAAAAGCTCATATAATGGTCATCTCCCTCCCTACTTTCCCTCTTCTATAATGTTTTTATGCCTCTTTCTGTGGCATAATTTACCCTTTTCTGCCTCATTCTTTCCTGTTCTTCCATTTCAGTCCCTTTGCAAGCCCTAATAAGGTTTTTTATCATCATTTTGTGTAATTTGTACCCACACTCTCTATTTATCTCTATCCCTTTTAGATGTCGCCATTGGTATAGAATTCATAATATTAACCAGTATCAGCTTCTCAAATGGGGATGTAAATAGTTTGCTCTTATTAAATAACAGATTGTGTGTGTGTGTGTGTGTTTTTCCTACTTACCTTTCTATGTCTCTCTTGAGTCTTGTAATTGGAGGTTAAATTTTCCATTGAGCTCTGGCTTTTTCATCAGAAAAGTCTGAAATTCTGTTATATCACTGAATGATCATCTCCTTGCCTGGTAGATTATGCTCATTTTTGCTGGATAGGTGATCCTTGGTTCTAACCTGAGCTCTTTTGCCTTGCAAAAAATCATATTCCAGTTCCTCCGATCTTTCAATGCTGAAGCTGCCAGATCCTGTGCAATCCTCACTGTGGTTCCACAATATCTGAATTTTTTCTTTCTGGACATTTGTAGTATTTTCTCCTTCACCTGATAATTCTGGAATTTGGCCACAACATTTCACAGACTTTTCAATTTGGGATCTCTTTCAGGAGGTGTGTGGTGGATTCTCTCGATTTCTATTTTACCCTCTGATTCTAGGATCTCAGGGCAGTTTTCCTTGATGAGCTCTTGGAAGATATTGTCCAGACTCATTTTTTCATCGTGATTTTCTGGTAGAACAATAATTTTCAGATTATCTATCCTACATCTGTTTTCCAGGTCAGTTATTTTTCCATTGAGATATTTTACCTCTTTTCCTAGTTTTTCAGTCTTGATCTTTTGTTTGACTGATTCTTGGTCCTCATAGAGTCATTAGCATCAATTTGGTTAATTCTAATTTTTAGGAAATTATTCTCCTCAGTTAGTTTTTGAAGCTCCTTTTCCATATGTTCAGATTTCATTTTTATTTCTCACACTTTTCTTCTTAAGGAGCTGTTTTCTTCATTGTAATGTTTTTTTTTTCTAATTTTGCAATTTTGATTTCAAAAGAAGTGTTGATTTTATCTTCTACCTCTCTAATTTCCATAAATGATTGTGGGAAACAACATCTGTTTGAATAAACAACTCAGTTGGAATGAAGATGGTTTGAAGCATTGTCTTTTATATTCTTTTCCCCTTTGGTGCTTTTGTAAATGTTTTCCCTGGGATGAGAAAGCAGATCCATTGAATTATCAATATAGTTGACTGCAAACTATATGGGGTGACCAGAGCTCAAAGCAGTTCACAGGCACAGGCAACAAGATTTGATAAGACAAGATTCAAGGCAATATGGATTTAGAGGTAGAAATACTGATAATGTAACTGTGTTCAGAGTAGACTGGAAAGTAACTTAATCTTTTAAGACTTCAATTTCCTTATATGTAATTTTATGGTTATATATCACTTAGATAGGACAGTCCTCTAAAAATCTAAATGAAAGTCTATCTCTAAAAGCTATTATATTATGACTTAAGGCAGCTTGATTTCTAGGACCCTGGATAGATCAATGAACAGCTATTATAAGATTTCTCTTTGCAAATTTTTCCTGCTCTACTTGTGTAGGGCTATTTAACTGGCACTGCCCTTCACTCCACCACTCTAGATAGGATTCACTAGCATTTAAAAGACGATATCTGATAATTCTGATATAGACCCAGAATCTCTCCATGCCCATATTGGATGGTAGGGCCTAGTCTTCTGGTCTTATAGAGAAGTTGTTAGGTCCTATGTCCCTTCTCATTTTTTTTTTCTGTTTTGGAGTATAACCCATGACTATAATATACCTATGGAGGATAAACTTAATTCAAAAGAAGTAAACTAGATAGAGGGGGCTCTAGAATAGCATTGTCTATCAAGTAGTTATTCTTATATGCATTATCCAAATACTAGAAGAGATAAGCAGATGCAGAACATTTAAATAAAAATCAGCCTTCTGTAGACAATCAAGCACTTTCTATGGTGCAAAAGTAGATTACAGACTACTGAAAAGACAAGCATGAGCAGCTTTCCAGAGGACTGCTGCTGTGAAGAGCTTTCAAGGTTCTGATTACATAGTATAGTGAACTCTCCATTTATTCAATAACAAATCAGAGCAAAACATTCACAGAAAATCAAGGTACAGCATTCACCATGTCACAATTCAACAACTTATCACTAAAATGGCCACATGGTTTTCACCAAAGTAGTCACATAATATTAAACAAAGTACATTCATTTAGTCAATCACAAAATCCTTAATTCAATCACAAAGTACAAAAGTCAAAGTTATCCACCCCTAGGTCATAGTAAATCATAATCTTCTCAGTCAGTACAACAGTATCCAAGTAAAGTCTTTTTTCAGCTTGACACAAGGCTGACTCTCAGCTTCCATGGCTCCTCTTCTATGGTCCCAGCTCCAACTGTCACCTGGGTTCAAAGGCAGGCAGCTCCCAGTTCCTTGTCCAGTTCCTATTCCATATTGATGTTCACAGTGTCCAGTCCACCTCAAGTCCCTCACAGTTCCTATTTCTGGGAAGACAAAGCTTGACAGAGCCACAATAATATCCATACACATTGCTAGCAACATCATCAATTCACTATTTGCCTGTGAAATCAACTCAGACCCACCAACAAGGTCTGAGAATTCAACACAAATCACTAAAGTAGAAATCAGCACAGACTCACCAACAAGGTCCAAGAGGTCAGCACAAATCATCAGCAAAGTCTCAGGACCTCCAAAACCTTCCTCTAGGACTTCTGTAAACATATAACCAGAAAATCCTCTTTCAGGGCTTCCAGTAAGGTCCTGGGGCTTCTGTACAAAGTATCACAAACTAGCAAACATCAACACAGACAGAGCAAACAGAGTGCCAGGATACCACAAGTTTTCTCCTTCTTGACTCTGCCACCACAAGAGTCCTCTTCTCAGTTCTGCTGTCTCTAGCCTGGGCCTCTCTTTATATATGGTCATTAACTCCTCCCCTTCCTGTTGTAGGAGTTCATGAGTTCTAGGGTTCACAAGTTGTGGGGTTTACACATTCTATTTCTTAACAGACTTGATACAATGCTCAAAAGAAACTTGAACTGAAAGAGGTTTTAATTCAATAGCTGAAACAAGGTGTGAACTTCTGTGCTTGCCATAACAACCACTGGACCAGAAGGAAGAGTTAAATGGTGAAATCCAGAAGCAAAAATCCAAGACTAGAATTTAGGTGAGTTCTATATAATACTGATAAGGAGTTTCAGTTAGCAAAACATCTATTTGAAACATCCTTCTGTTAAAGACAGAGGAGCTGGTGAAATATTGATTTGATTTGCTGATAATTTCATCCCTCCTTAGTTGGAGAAACTATTGTTCTGTATCTGATCCTGAACAAGGAGGAACTAAGTGATCAGGTGAAAATGACAGGAACTTCGGAAAGGAGTACAATACCACATTAGGCTATGTGATAAAGAGGAGAATGATAGAAATAGACCAATACATAAATTTGTGGAAAATTCCAAAGAAATTCAAAGAATCAAAAGATCTCACAGACTAAGACTGGACCAGGGAATTTGGGTGAAGTGGGGTAAGATCTTAAGAATGGAGTTCTGATGATATGTACACAAATTACTCTGACAAAGAGGAGGAGGAGAACTGTCCAAAGAAGCCACTAAATATGTACAATGAATTTAAAAACAAACACAAATTTTGAAAAGAAACATTAAGAAAATGAAAATATAAACAGGTGGCCAAAGATGAAGATGCCAGCAATATTTGAGCAGTCATGAAGCTTGTAAAAAGTGCTACAAGACTGAAGAAACTATCACCCAAATTTTTCCAAGTACATGGATGAAGTACATGAATTCCACAAATTCTAGCCTGGTAAGGCTGACTTTGGCTTATGGAAAAATTCTGGAACTTAATATTAAAAAGTCTATGTGCACTTAGAAAGGGACATGACAACCACAACAAGCCAAGATAAACTTATCAAGAGCAAATCATGGCAGACTAACTTAATTTCCATTTTTGAGAGTTATTTGACTAGTATATTAAGGGAATGCTCCAAATACAGCAAATCTGAATTTTAGCAGGTCTTTTGACAAAGTATCCCATGACATGTTTGTGTACAGGATGGTGTGATGTGGGCTAAATAAAAGGACATCTAGGTAGATTTAGAATCAATTGAAAGATGAAATTCATTTTTGCCTAGTTAGTCTAAGTAAACCTGCAGGGAGGTATCTAGTAGAGTGCCCCAGGGCTCTGTAATTGGCCTTATTATGTTTGTTTAAATTAATGAGTTAGATGAAGCAAGATATGGCATGCTTATAAAATATGAAGATGACAGAAATCTAGGAAAGATAGTTAATATTTTGAATGATATAAGTGAAATCCAAAAAATTCTACATACACTAAAATTATGAACTAAATCTAATAAGAAGAAATGTAATATGGATAAATACAAAGTTCAATACTTTAAATTTTTTTTTAAAATAATCTTTATAGGGGGAAATTGAATAAGCATTTATTACATACCTACTATATGCCAGGCACTATGATAAGAACTTTATAAATATTAACCCACTGGAGCCTCACAACCACCTCGAGAGGTAGAGGCTATTATTGTCTCCATTTTATAGTTGAGAAAACTGAAGTTTCTTTAAAAGTTAAGCAATTTACCCAGGATCACACAGCTAGTAAGTGTGTGAGGCTTGATTTGAATTCTGGTCTTCCTCTCTGTAGACCAACTATCTTTCCTCTGTGTTACCTAGATGCCTAGGCACTGAATGAGGGAGATTTGGGAACAGAATATTTCTTGTATTAAAAAAATAACTTGAGGAGCTTAGTAGTTGAAGGAACTTCAATTAACTTGGAAATAAGGAGACCTGGTGGTGGGTAGTTTGGGGTAGGGGATGATAGCCTTTTTTAAGTATTTGAAGAGGGATCATGAGGAAGGAGAATTAGACTAATTCTTCTCAGCCCTAGAGGGCAAAACTAGGAGGAATGGCTGGATGCTTCAGATCTCAGACTTTCGTCCAATATCAAAACTTTCTAGTAATTAGATTTCTTCAATGGTAAAGTGAGCTGACTCAGAAAGTGATAATTAGTATTGAGCTTACTAGATCCTCAGGCTCTGTGACTCCTTAAGAGAGTACGAGACAATTGTCAGGACTTAAAGGCTAGGTTGGGCTGGAGGCTACTATAGATTAATAGAGGGAACCCACATTGAGTCCAATAAGGAGGTGAGAAGCTAGAAGTAAAGTCAGGAGACCAGGAAAAAAAATCTCAGGCAAGTGATCTGTCTGAAGGAATTGCTCATTTCTTACTGTGGACCTTTCATTACACACATGAAGGGGGTCTCAGAAACAATAGTCTATCGTAATCAGACTCTTGCCAAATTTTTTATTACCTTCTTATTTCTAAAGGAAGCTAGTCAATCTCATGCTGGTCCCTGACTTCCTCCATTTTTCCCGCAAGGGAAACAGATTTCTATTCTCCACAGGGACACTCATATGCTGGATAGCCTGTCCTGGAACCAGCCTCTATAGCACAGAACTCAGGGAGACCAAATACAACACACAAATGGAGCAATAGGAAATAGAAATAGAACCAGAGATAGAGAAAATAGGCAGATATCTAAGGCACAACATTTGGGGAAAGAGGAAGCAATGAGGAGTGCTTTTTAACATGACTTATTATGAATATGCATATTTTGGCACCATAGAATTCTTCTCTCCATGGGTTTTATTTATTTTGCACTTTCAAGTCACATGTGTTATAATGTGAGGCTCAAAGCCTCTTCTGGATGGTTTTAACTAGGCAGGGGTGGGGGGGTAGATTCTTTTTCAAACTTTGCCTGGGGTGCACAAATGTATTTTCCTTGATCTGGCAGGAAAGGAATTCCTGGGACACTACAGTTCAGGAGAAGGTCATCAATTCCCTAGCTAGGGGTGAATAGAATTCTCACAAAATACAGTATATCCACTGAAAGGTTCATTCCAACAAACATAAGTGAGTAGCCTAGATCAGCAAGGCCCCAGTGATGACGTCCAACTTCTACAGGGCTATGGTATATCCACTGATTGGTCGTGCCTTGCAGGGGAGAAAGAGGGTCAAAGATGGAGCCAAATTTACTCATACATACTACTAGTCTCATATCACTAAAGTTTTGAGACCACCTGGTTATAGTATAAAAATTACTTCCACTATCCCAATATGAATTCTTATCTACCTTCTGGCAACCAGTTCACAGAAGTATTTTCTTTGGCAATAAGAGATTTGTCCATGATCATATTATAGTCCAGAGTCAGTGGGGAGAACAACAATAAGGTCTCTTAACACTTCTCACAGAGCACAGTCCTCATCATGGCCATTATTGGTTTCTGAATGGGGTCTAGAGGTTCAAGTGGGGGAGAAATGAGGGAAAAGTCAATAGCTTTGATTTCTTGGCAGTATATTCTCACCAGGTCTTCACTCAAACACATATTTTTCAAACAAAGCCCTCTATGCAGTAATCCTAAACATAAAAAAAAAGGTAGTATATCCATGAAATCACTTTAACTCTTAAGATGAAACCAGCAGGAGAGATTGTCAGAGTGAGTCATAGATTGCAGACAAGAATTTTTTTTTTGTCAGACAAAATGTCAATAGTGATAATAATTGACCTCATTCACAACTCTGGTCCAGCTCTGTATAATTATTCTCTAATTATACAGGCAGAAAAGAAACTTGGTTAAGCATTGGATGAAAAAGGAAGGAAAAAAAGGAAAAATGTACATGATAACTTTGCTGTATGTTGCAAACATGGTAGATTTACAATTTTGTGTACAATCATCTTTTTATCATACTACACTTTGTAAATGCTTGTTTTATTTCATGATCAAAAATAAAATATTTTTAAAGTGCCTACTACATACCAGAAATTGTGCTAAGACCTTCAGTCAATCAGTTCACAGACATTTATTAAGGGCCTACTATGTTCCAGCCACTGTGCTAAGCACTAGAAAAACAAATAAAAACAAAGATGGAGGTGGGTATGGGAGAAAGGCTAAAGGAAGGTAGCTGGCTCAGGGACATGTTGGAGAGTTCCAGAGAAATCTAAAAGCAACATAACTGGTTTAAAAAAAAATGGGAGAAAAACTATGCTGGGTCCCCTCTTTAAACAGAGACCCTAGAGCTCAAATATTATCTCCTTTATCTTCACAACAGTCCTAGGAAGTAGATGCTATTATTATTCCCATTTCAGAGATGAAGAAACTGAGGGAAATAGAGGTTAAATGACTAACCTAGCATCAAACAGCTAATAAGTGTTTGAGGCTGGATTTGAATTCAAATCTTTACAATTCCAAATCCAGCACCCCATCAACCGTGTCAAACAAAAGCAACTCAACTGCAAGGTCAGGAGATTGCTGTATACGTATAAACATATATGCTGTCTAGATAACTGTAAGACCATAAATTGCTGACAAAGTACTGACCTGAATTTGCAAAGATAGTTTCCTCTTCAGAAGTTCCCTATATCTACGAAATTCTATGTGTACTATTTCTATCCCTTTAAAATTTACAAAATGTTTCCCTCAATAATAATTTGAGGCAAGTAGTGCAAGTAATATTATCCCCATTTTACAGATAAGGATACTGAGAATCTGTGACATTGAATTGCTTATTCACAGTCACATGAAAATGGAAGAGATTGAGCCCACAAATCATTAATCACTTGACTTCTATTTCTGGCAACACTATATAATACATGATTAGAGGTTTTCTTGTGACCAAGAGCTGGTCACAAGAGCCTAAGAATAAAGGAGAGACACAAGTTGAATAAATAGGCAGCATGTCACCAACAAACAACTGTATATTAGAAGTGACATAAGTATCACTAGAAAGATATATGACTACAAGAAGGTCAGTCCTTCATGTGGCGAGGGCACAAGATAACACACGGAATTATATGTGCCCTACTGGTATCCACAGAATGTTGGAAATTCTAAAGCACGGCCAACAACATTGAGTGGAGGCCCTGTGAAGACTTTCTTGAGGGCATGAGCAAAAGTTGAGTAAGATGAATTATTATCTGCAGGCCTTGAAGAAGTATTCAAATTGATGAGATTATAAATTCATTGAAACATGAAAGTAACTAGACTGGAAGGTCAGGTGATTGCTGTGTGTGTATACTTATATTTCAATGAAGCATTTGACAAAACACCTTATGCAATCCTTGTCAATAAGATGGAGGGATCTTGGTTAGATGTCAGTAGAATTAGTATGTGTTGGATTAAAAGACTAAACCCAAAGTGCAGTCATTAAAGAGTTGATGTCAGCTTCAAGAAACATCCTACAGCAGTGCCTTGGATCTGTTTTTGATCCTGTATTTTTCAACATTTTATCAGTGATTTCCATGAAGGCCAGAAAGCATGTTTTCTAAATTTACAACTAAGTCAGAGCTAAAAGGGATCACTAGCACACTGGATCACAGATCTAGGATCCAAAAATATCTTGACATGCTAGATCAATGGGTTGAATTAAATAAAATGAGATTTAATAGGGATAAACGTAAATGTATGCACTTTGGTTACAAAAATAAATATCTTAAATACAAGAAGGAGAAGATACTATGAGACAACAATTCTTTAAAATTGGGAGAAGTTTTTAGTGGATAACAACTTCAGTATGAGTCAGCAATAGGTCATGAATAGAAAAAAGGCTTATTTTTTTTTTATCATCTATTGCATTGAGAGTGGCTTACTGTCCAGAATGAGGGAGACAGCAATACCAGTAGCTCTTTCTAGTCAAGCCACATCTGCAAAACTTTGTCCAGTCCTGGACATTACTTTTTAAGAAGAAATTGACAAGCTTGAGCTTTTATGGAGGAGGGTGAGAATATGGGAGAATCTACCATCAGTGGATCAGTTTGTGGAATTGGAGAGGCTTAGGCTGGAGAAGAAAAGATTCGCTTAACCCCAAATAACAGAACTAGAAACAAGGGATAGATATCGCAAAGAGCTGAATTTACTTTTGCAATGGGGGGAAAAGACTCATTAACAATTAAAATTGTCTAAGGGCGGCATGAGATGTCTGCGGAGATAGCTGGATTCCCCTTCAATTAGATGTTGGATTGTCCTTTCTTAGTGGTTTTCAAAAGAATTCTAAGACTTTTATACATTGAACTATATGACCTCAACAATCCCTTGTAGCTATTAAAACCTGTGATTCTGTGACAGGCTAGAGCCAGGGTTTAAATCTGAGATACCTGTCTGACTCCAAGACCAAGATCAGATCTTCTTGGACTAATATATTAAGGAAGCCTTCATGAGAGAGGTTGGAAGGGGTTTGTCCATGGAAGACTTGAACAGGGCTCTATAGCATTCATTTAAATAGAATAGAATAGAATGCCACAACAGAAGGGAGTAAAACATTCCATGTAAGTCAAACAGTTATATCCTGAGAATATTTCATTTAAGAGATGAATTTTAAGTCAAATCTTAAAGTTTGCAAATATAGATTGAGGAGGAAGAGGGGAGAGATGATTGAAAAAGAAGTTCAAATAATCCTAGGAAACAGAGTTTTTGTTTCAGTGAGCAGTAATAGACATCACTGTAATTTCTTGAGCAGAGGAAGTATAATGAAATCATTAAATTCAGGTAATTCTCATCTTGAAATCCAAGATGGTGGCATCCTTAATTGCCAACTGTGTTATAGGCTCAACCTGAGGCTTGATTTATAAAAAGTTTTCATCAAATTCCTATGAATTCATCTAACTATCATATATAGGCACTCAAATATTAAACAATAAATTCCTGAAAATTCAGGACACTTCTAAATTAAGGTCACTAAATCAGCATCTTACCTCCTGAGGCTAAAATTGTATGTAGATGGTCGAGTCTTTCCCTAATGAAAGAAATCAATCTGGAGGGAAAACAAAGATGTTAAAGCAACTGAAAAGTTTCTTTTTTCCCCTGATAACTCAACCTCATTTTCAGCCCTCTGCCAATGTTTCCATAATTTAGAATGATATCACACAGTTACTTTTGGCAGGTAAATGTAATTCATTCAACCAAAAAATATTTATTAAGTGCCAATAGTTGTCAAAACACTATTCCCCCATGCTAGGCACTGGACAAGATACAAAGTTTTGATAACATAGGACATTAACCTTTATAGAGCTTACCATCTGCTAAGAGGATATGACATCCTCATAGTTAGTGTAGATATAGTAAACGTGTTTTGTTATATGACAAGTTATAGCAGAAAGATGCAAAATAAAGTACTCTGTTACATCCAAATGGGAATAGGACAATTTACAAAGAGGAGTTGGAATACTTCATGGTAGAAGTAATAGTGTACTTGAATGTCAAAAAATGGATAGAAATTCAACAGGTGACAGTGAGGAAGAAGTAGGGTATTTCAGGCTGAGGTCATAGCATGATCAAAGACAAGAAGGTGAGAGACTAAATTTTATGAATTAGAGTAGGATTAGAGTCCAGTTTGACTGGGCATTTAGCCCAGGTATCTTTAGCCTTGATTATAAAATTATTTGAAATATACCACCTCAGGGAACTATTGATTTACCAAAACTCCCTTTTGTGGTCTATTGCCAGCCCCTACTTAAGATGGTCCTGGAAAGACAGTTTGATGGCTGGCTAAAGTTATTGGTGAAAGTGGAAAAAAATCTATTGGCTGTTTTCCTCTATCAAGATGTCTGATTTGATGCCTTACAAAGTGACCTAATAATACAAACAAGTGGCAAAGATGCCTCTAGATCTGATAGAAATGCAATTTACTTAATTCTAGCCCCAGGAGAAATCCATACTCAGAGACAAAAGAAGAATAAATATTAAAAATACACTTTAAAAAATAAACATGGCAAAACTTTGGAAAGAAGCTGTTAGAAGTTTACACAGTGGCAAGTAACCCAAAGGAAGCAATCCTCAGAGAGTGACTGCTACAACAGCAGACAATTCCTGAATGATATTTCAGAAGAGCCTTTATACTCTGTCATTCATACCCTGTTAATAGTAGAAACAGTCAAACCAACATGAATTTATTCAGCATTTACTAAATTCTATCATTATGCGAAGTATGGGGGATACAAATATGAGGGGGGAAAATGAATGCACACCCTCAAATAGCTTACATTCTAATGTGGAAAGATAACACAAGAATGACAGCTAATGGCTCAGTGAACAGAGCACCTGGCCCTAGAATTAGGAAGACCTGAGTTCAAATATCACCTCAGATACTTACTAGCTGGGTGACCTTGGGAAAATCACTTAACCCCCTTTGCCTCAGTTTCCTCATCTGTAAAATGAGCTGGAGAAGGAAATGGCAAACTATTTCAGTATCCTTGCCTAGAAAACCCCAAATGGGGTCACAAAGAGATGGACGTAACTGAAATGACACAACAATCGGCACTGTACTAAGCATGTAGGATACAAATTGAAGCAAAAAGAAAGACAGTGAATACCCTCCAATAAATGACATTCTAATAGGGTAAGGCAACACATAAGAGAGAGCTAGAACAGAGGAGGAAGGAAGCTACTCATGTAATGGTCTGGTAGCAAAGACTGGTGAGTCAGAATCAAGGGTGGAAATGAAGGCTAGCTGGCCTTGGCTCCTCCACAAAATGTAGATTCTAGGAGAAACTCACCAAGGATGGGGAAGGGTACAGGATAGATGGACATTCCAAAGTGAAAAGGCCAGAGACACTAAGGGAGCATCCAAGTTGAAAAGTCATTGAGAGCTGGTAGAGGAAAAGAACAGAACAAAGTCAGGTTGATGGAAGGATCATCTTGGTGGGCTTGGTGACTTCCTTAAAGAACTTTCTGGCACATCACACTCAAGTGTGACACTACAGACAACAGAATGAGAGTTTAGGAGACAAGGAGCTAATAAAGGCACTTTTAGAGAATTAATCAACCAACAAAATATTCCTTGAGATACTATAGGATATTCTCAGCATTACAATGAATATGGAAGAGGGAGATACGGTTCTTGCCCACAGATAACTTACAATCTAACAACAATGTCTATATTTGTATAGCACTTATAGGTTTGCAAAGAGCTTTTCATACATTATCTAATTTGATCCTTACCACACCCTTGGGAAATAGTTACTGCTAATACCCCCATTTTGTAAATGAAGAAACTGAAGTGCAGAGAGATTATGTGATTTGCTCAGGGCAAACAATTAGCGGGACTAAAGCAGTACTCAAAACCAGGTCTTCCTGACTCCAAACCTAGCACTCTATCCACTGTGGCAAGCTGTCCCTCAAATTGTGGGAAGAAGAAGTATGTATGCATCTATATATGTATATACAGTGTCCCAGAATTCAGTGCAATTTAGCTTAAAACTGCTTTGACTTTGGATCTATCTCTATCCATCCATCCATCTATCTAATCTTTCCATTCATCCATCTATACACACATGTATATATACATACATATACAGATACACACATGTACACATACATACTCATACACATATATACACACATACATATGGGATTTGACTTATATGTACACATACCTAAAAATATGTGTGTGAATAAAATGTACAGGATTGGTATATGTGTATGTGAAAACCTTCATACTTTACATATATATATATATATACATATATAAGTATAAATCAGTTAGTCAAGAAGTGTGTATTTAAAAAACAACAACAACAGTATCGTGCATATACAAGCTCTGACTTAAAAATAACTTGTACCTATGATTTATGTACACAAAGGTCTACTTTAGGCACATTCACAATGCTGGAGTGTCCAAAGGAATCATTGTAAATATATCTGAAACTAAAAATATGAGACCAGAAGGGGAGGAAGGGGAAGCTATAAAAAGAAGGAATGACTTTTAGAACTGGCCCTAGAGGAGTATCTAGGTAGTGTTAGCTCAACTGTATAGTGATTCTTCCTCTGTCCCCAAAATCTTCTTCCTGTTACTTCATTAGATCCATGACCTAATCAGTATGGTATTCTTCTAATTATTTCAGATAATAACTCATCCATTCCTCCTCTGTGTAATTTTTATCCATGCTTTCCCATAAGCCTTCCATTGAGGATTTACCAAACACACTTTGGAAGCCTTTCTCTGACATTATTAATATCTCCAGACTACCAATGTCATAGCGAGGCAATCAATCTCTTGATACATGACCAATCCCTCTCCTTTCCCAAATGGAGACTACCTGGTCACATGCTAGAAATGTAATAAAAGAGATTCTTTGTCAGATAGGGATCAGACTTAATAGCCTTTGAGGTTCTCTCCAATTCTGATATTCTAGGATACAGGTGAAGAGATTGTCTGCTCAGAATTTAAGTGATTTGTTGAAGTCAGAGAGCTAGTTAAGTTAGAGACTTAGCATAGCAATCCGAGCCTATCTGAAGCCTAAAGTGACTGGAACAAGTAGGAGAAAGAGAGGGATAATGAATGGTAGAAAATACAGGGATAAATTCAGGAGCATTTTTTTTATTTGTTTCTCTTTTTGCAAGCCAAAGGAACAGAAACAATGTGAAAATATAATATCTCAAATAAGAAATATGAGAGTACTCCTCTTGTTTGCAGAGATGGGGGACTATGGATGGGGAATACTTCATATGGTGTCAGACTTGTATTGGTCAGTTTTATTTAACTTTTTATCCTCTTTTAGAAACTCTGTATTATAAGGCATGGCTCTTTGGGAGGGGATAGGGGTCATGGAGACAGCTGAGAATGATGGGTAATGTGAAAGCAAAATTTATCAATATCAATTGATATCAATAGTTATCAATATCAAGTTATCAATTTACAAAAACAGAAATGGTAGGGGCTGATCTGGGAAAGAAGAGGAATATATTTTCCACTAAGGTTTTTGAAAAAGGAGAGAATAAGTGTAGAGATAGACATATGTTTATGTGAAGATGAGATGGTATAAGAGACCTGCTAATGGAAGGTTTCCATCTTTTTCAGTAAGGTAGAAGGTAGATTTGTCTGTTTATGATGAGGGATAGGGAGTTTGAGCAAAAAGGAGAAGAGCTTTCATAGCCACATTAAGAAATAATCATTCTTTTTTTTTTTAATGAGTCTACTGGTTCTTAAACTCTTTTATTACTATAGGTAAACTTCAAATTCCACTTACTCACTTCTCACAGGTTTGTGTTTACACATTTCATCTTCTGTCAGGGATCTAGCTCAAAAACCCAAGGTCTCCAACTGCCTACACCTTTAATGACACCCCCAAGGAGATGTAAAAAGCCCCTGCTGGTTCTGTGGAAGTGATAACTATTTTTGTCAGATAAAAGCTCTTTTAGAACCTCTTTGGTATCAATTAATCAGACATTAGGGTGTTGATATATGGGAAGCTAGTTTAAAGGTGTGAGAAAGCCTCTACTCTTCATTGACAAATCTAGGGAACTTCACATCTTAAGGAAGATGTGCGACCTTCCCCTCCTGGGGTTATTTCAGTTCCCCGGAAGTCTACTAACTAAATATCTGGATGAAGAGTCTGACAAGTGTGCCTTGAGTAGGACTACCAGAATGAAAGCTAATGGTGACCTTAGAGATCATCTAGGTAAACCCCTTCATTTCACTAAGAAGGAAAATGAAGCCCAGAGGGTGGGCAAGGCCACACAGGTAACAAATAAATTGGCCATGATACTAGATCAGGTCCTAAGAAACCAAAGCTAATACTCTTTCCACCATGATGCCCTGTTCAAGTATCAAGCTGCTATCACTGTGCATTTCTTACCCCCCCCCAAAAAAAATGAGAGTTAAGTCTTTTTGTATCATTAACAATTTTTATTGAATTGTTTTCATCAGTAAAATTCTCTTACCTCCCCGTCTCCTTTGAGAAAAAAGAAAATTCCTATCATAAACTGTATTGTTAAACAAAACAAATTCTTACATTGGTCATTAAAAACTGATGCTCATTCTATACCCTGAGTCCACAGCCTCTATGTCAGAGAGGGATTGTATTTTCCATTACGCTAATGAGTCTTCATGGCTGTTCATTGTGTGGATCTCTTTGTATCTTGAGCTTAAGATGTTGATGACATTCATGGTGTGGAGAGACAGAAACAACAACAATAGCAAAAGATTATAAGAAAAGAAGAGGAGATGGCAGATGAGAGAAAAACAGAAGGCAGGAAGAGGGACAAAAAAAAGAGATACACACCAGAGACCAAGAAGCATGCCAGAGACTAGAAAGAGAACATCACAAGATAGAAAAGTCATCATGAATGGATAAAGACAGAAGAGTATATAATCACAAATTTATAGCTGGAAGGGACCACAGAGGCCATCTCAACCAACTCTTTATTTTACAGATGACAGAAATGACGCCCAGTCTAAGGCAAGATCACATAATAGTACAGCCAGGATACGAAATCAAGTAGTCAGAACCCAAAGTCAGTGCCCTTTCTACAATGTAATGTAGCTGGAAGAGACAACAGAGGTCACTGTGTCCATACTCTACACGACCCCATTTTACAGATCAAGAAACAGAAACCCATGAAATTTGAACGACTTGTCAAAGATCATATAAGTAGAAATTAGGACAGGTGGGATTCAAACTCAAGTCATCTGACCTGAGTTAGTGTTCTCTCCCCTATACTATACAGCCCCCCAAGTGCCCAACTGGAGAGAAAAAAAAATCCTTCCTGGCTTTTCCATAACATTTGGGCCCCTAAATTAGAAAGTGAGGGGGCAGAGGGTCAGTTAGCTCCTTTGTCAGAGCTGTAATAGATGAGCTGGACTCCTAAACGACTAGGTCTGAGGGCCCAGTAGCCATACCCCCTGTGGTTACTCTTTTATTTCAGCCTATAGGGTCATGTGAATTGATTTTCCATTTAATTGACTGCTTGTAGGGGCTATTTGAGAGAATTAAATGCACATAAGTGGCATATTGACAGAAGACTGCTGCTTGAAGCAAATTGTAGGAATCTTAAGTGTTGTTTTTATTAGATCATGGATTCTAATTGGGATTTTATTTTTATTGTTCCTGTAGGAACACATCTCCAAAATCATATTGAAAGGAAATTGACATACAAACATTTTCTTTATATCTATTAAGAATTCCTAAATATAAAGAAAGTTAACCTTTAGTTCCCTAAGAGTTTCTAAAGAGATTTTATTCTTTATTGCTACCCTCAAAACACAAATAGAGAATGTCTTGATTTTTTTTTACATGAACAGCCAACACAGGACAGGAGCTATAGTGTGATATAATGGAAAGAATCCTAAGCTAAGGAAAGAAAAATGTAATTTGAACTTCATCTATAACTAATCCAATCCAATCCAATGCAATTCAATACAATGCAATCCAATCTCACCCTCTCCAATCAAATCTACCAAATATTTATGAGTTAAGGCTGTGCTAAGTGTTGGACATACAAAGATAGAATGAAAAGTAATCCCTTTCCTCATGGAGTTTATGATTTCATTAGTTACTTGGGTTTAGAGAGGTGAGGGGGAATGAGTACAGTCTTGGTGAGGAAACTCCTTTATCAGTTTCCTATTTACTAGTTGTTTAATACTGAATAATACATTCTCCTTGCCCCTCACCTACCATCCCCTTTTGCTTTGCCCCTCTCCTCTGTGATTTCTACTCTATGCCTCATGCTATTCCTTCATAGACCATCTACTCAATGTTCTAGAAGCCTTGCTCTAAAACCTTTTAACATGAGATAGGTACCAGCAGATGACTTAGAGCATCCTTCTGCTCATTCTCATTCTCATTACATGACTAACTCACATTCTTTTCTTTTTTTCTTTATTTTTTTGTATCGATGCCTATATATGTGTATATGTAACATGTATATATACACATATGTATATATACAAATATACATGTACATACATGTATACATATATATAACAAATTTCCAGATACAACCTTGATATACACACACAAGACTCATATTACCTATATCAGAGGATTTCTCTCTAATCCCATCTCCCCAGCCCTCAATTAAGAATTTTTCTTCTGTTAAAAAAAGAAATCAATATGAACTGATGCTTAATGACCCTGAGCTCACTCAGCAACCTTCTTACCTCCTATGCTATGGGCAGAAAGGCTGAACTTCTAGACCCAAGAATATGACACAGGTTTTTTTTTTATTTTTAAAATTGATTTGTTTGCTTACTTTTAGTTTACAAGATTCAGTTCCACAATTCCTTGAGTTTCAAATTTTCTCTCCTCCCTCTTCCACCTTCCCCCCATGGTGGCATGCAATCAAGTATAGAATCTGCAAATACTTTCACATTAGACATTAGTCTGGTGGTAAAGAAGGGTTGTAGCTGATGGAATGAACAATGAGAAAGAGGAAATAAAACCAAACACGGAAAAGAAAAAAAAATAGAATTTTTCTCCTCAACAATTAAAAAAAATTAAGAAAAACAAAACAATTTAGTTACCTTTTTTGGTATCATATGAACATTGGTCACCCATAGTCTAAAGTAGTGGTTCTCAAAGTATGGTCTGGAGACCACTGGGGAATCCCTAAGATCCTTTAAGGAGAGTTAAAATGACTATAAGATCAAAATTATTTTCATATTAACATTAAGACATTTATATTTGCAATATAGTATATATCAATAGACAGAATTCACATGAACACAGGAATTAATCATCTTCAGAGGTCCTTCATAAATTTTAAGAGTATAAAGGAGTTTAGAGATCAAAAAGTTTGCTGGTCTAAAGCATTTCTACCAAAAGGTTGATAGAGGTGATTCTTCAATTCCCCTTTAGAACTAAGATTTATCATTATAATTACTCAGATTCAACTTCAGCTTAGTGTTCTTTTCATTTACATTATTGTTGTCATTGTGTATATATTTCAGATTACTTCAATCTCTATTGGTTTGCATGTCTTCCCATTTTTTTCTTAATTATTTCTATTAATTTGTTAATGGAATGATAATAGTCTCTTACTTTCAAAGGGATAGGAATTAGACTCATGACTTTATTGATATAGGAAATTTCCAGGTGAGGAAAAGTCATCTAACAAGATGAGTTCCTGTAACTAAAAATCTGTGATATCCTAGATCACTGAGAGATTAGGTAAATAACCCTGGGTTACATACATAGCATGTCAGAGTTAGGAGACTAATAGTAATTGGTTTAGCAGGATACTTTGCACTTACTACTAAGTGGATGGACAGTACTAAGTGCTAAGTGTGGGAGGTGCAAACTCTGTCCCATTGTTGAGAAGGCATGAACTCCCCTGTTGATGTAGAAGACAGGGATTGGCTGAGCCCCTGTAGATGTGGAAGAAGGGGGTTGGCTGAGGTGTGTACATAAGCAAGAATTCCAGAGACAGACAGACAGAATTGGAAAGAAAGTTGCTCTGGGTGAAGGAAGAATTGTGGAGACTGAAGCTGGCTGAGAGAGAGAGACAAAGAGAGAGAATTGGAACACTGCCCCTGGTGAAGGAAGAATCCTGGAGACTGAGGCCAGCTGAGAGAGAGAGACAGAGAGAGAGAAAGAGTTTCTCTCCCAGCATCTGGAAGCTGAGAACTGACTGAGAACTGAGATGGAGT
>CM053586.1:307346010-307361436 GCA_028646515.1 Pseudochirops corinnae | reverse complement strand
GTGATTAACCTTATATCATCAACTGGAAAATACATTAACAAAATGGAGTATATTAGTATAATGAAATATCATTATTCCATAAGAAATGAAAGATATGAGGAACTCAGAGAAACATAAGATATGAATTAATGCAGAGTTAAGTAAGAAGAATCAAGAGGAAATATACACAATGATTTCAATAATGTAAATGAAAATAATACTAAAAAGCAAATGATTTCACAGTAAACATTATGATTGATCCCAGGAAATAAAAGAATATGAAATATATTTCTCTCCTTTCAATAGATAGGTAGAGTGTTACATACATAGAGAAATGGTTGTTGGGTCAAAATGCTTTAATTACCCCCTTTGTTAGCATCGTATATACTGGGAGAAATCTAATTTTCTTCTTGGTCACGTAGTTCAGGGTTTCTTAAACTTCTTCCACTCTGGAACCCTTTTCTCATTTCAGTGGCGTTCCTTGGCATTGTATGACCTGAGAGCACGTGCAATGCAAAGTGTGATTTGTGTTCAGAGCCAAGGCTGCAGTGAATTTGCAACATGGGCAAGCTCTACCAGAAACACATGAGATTCATTACACATTTGATTTTTAATTAATTTTTGGTTGTTTCATCTTCAGAAACCTTTTACTGTTGATAAAATTTTCATGAGCACATACTGGGTCACAATCCAGAGCGTAAGAAGTGCTGAATTCTAGTCCAACCCTCTTATTTTACAGAGAAAAGTGAAGTGTCTTGTTCAGGATTAAATTAGCTACTAACTAGCATAGTTAGAATTTGAATGCAGACCCTGCACTAATTCCCCTGTATCACACTGCCTCCCTACATTTTCTAGGAGAAGCTTTGGAGTAGAGAGGTGGGAAGGAGAATCCTGGGAAATTCCTGTGTTGTTTAAAAAAAAAAGTCAATAATTTTTAATCACCTGCAGTTTTCCCTTTTTGTCTCTTGTCCATTTCGTCTCATAAATCCTGCATGAGGCATTTACTCAAAATGCTGGAGGTTTTCTTGTAAGTATTCTGCCTCCTGCAGCCCCAGTGGAAGTATTCAAGCAATTAGCTACTACCCAGAAGCACAGTGTAGTACTCTTGGGGTTGTCCCTAGTACATGGTGCACATGGCACCTATGCTCTTTTCTTTTCCCACACCTTCTGGCTTCTTTCCTATATAACTCTTGACTATTCTATTACTCTGCTTGGGAAGGTCAAGCATTTCCTGGTTGAGATGGGTTTCTTGACTCCTTTGACCTCATTGTGATGATTGGTTTATATTATTTAAACTTCCTTAGAGAAATCCAGAGTTCAGATTCTACCTCAGTCCAGTCACTTAACTTCTCAATGGTCTAGGTGAGTCTAAAACTATAAGTTGCAGAGGAGGTGCTGACCTAAATTGGTAGATATCATCTTCTCTATTCCAATAGGATCACAATTCCAGTCCTATGTTAATCTTAACTTTCCTTAGGAAACAGATTGTAATGTCAAAATCTGTTCTTTTGTGCATGTCGCATTTAGGAATATCAATAATTTTCCTTAATTAGTTTTCATTGGAGCCATTTTAATTGCACAAAATATCTTTTTTCATATTTTTTACTAATATGGTATAAATTTTCACCTTTGTTCTATCAAATTGATGGTTATACCATTTACAGAAAATTGATTTAGAACTGATTCCCAAGCCTATATTCATTTCGAGTCTGTGGAGATAGAGATCATTTCACATTTGGGTTTTTAACAAGTCAAGTTAACTCCCAAATTTTTAGTGCCTACTATATGTCAAGCACTGTGCTAAGTATTGGGGATACAAAGAAAAGCAAACAACATTTTTTGTCTTCAAGAAGCTCACCATCTAATGGGGAAGACAACAAGCAAATTATACACATCGAGATAAAATGGAGAAAATCAGAAAAAAGAAAGACACTAGTATCAAAGTGGGTCAGGAAAGACTTCCTGGAAAAAGTGAGATTACGGCTTATACTTGAAGAAAACCAGGAAGTGAACAGACTGAGATGAGAAAGAAAAGTAGCCATTGAAAATGCCTTGAGTTTGGAGATCCCCTAGGGATAAGGGGAGGAGAGTAAGGTGTAAGAAAATGTAAAAGGTAGAAAGGGACCAGGTTACAAAGGAGTTTGAGTGACAAATAGAGGATTTGACATTTGTTCCTATAGCTAATTGGGAGGTTCTGGAAATGATCAAATGGGGGTGTGATTTAGAAAAAATGAATCTCACAGCTAGATGGAGAGTAGACTGGAGTGGGGAGAAATTTAAGACAAAGATACCAACCAGAAGACCAATGTAACAGTAGAAGTGTAAGCGGGTGATGCCTGCACCAAGGCCAGCATCACAAGAGAGAGGGAGGCATATGCCAGAGATGTTTTTTTAAAGTAAAATTGATAGGTCTTGGGAAAAGATTGGATGTGGGGAGTGAGAGAATGAGGAATTAAGGATGACACCTACATTGCAAGCCTTACCTACTGGCAAGATAGTGGGACTTTTGATAGTAATAAGGAAAGTATGAAAAAGGGAGAGTTTTGAGGGGGAAAGACAATAATCTCAGGTTGGAGCATGTTACATTTAAGATGTCTACAGGATATCCAGTTTGTGATGTCCAATAGGCAGTTATGTATGAGAATCTGGAGATTAAGAGAGAGGTTAGGGTTTAAAAAAATAGATATGAAAGTGATACAAGGATTGCAATTGCATTAATGGGAGCTGATGAGTTCACTAAGCAACATAATTTAGGAGAAGAAGAGGAATGCCCAGGAGAGAGCTTTGGGAGAAACCCAAAGTTAGTCGCATGACCTGGATAAAGATTCAGCAAAGGAGACTGAGAAGAAGTGATCAAAGAAGCAGCAGAACCTGGAAAGGACATTGTCAGGAAAGCTTATAGAAATGAAAGTATGGAAAACAGGGTACTAAACAATGTCTATAACTGCAGCAAGGTCAAGAAAGATGAGGATTGAGAAAAATGCCTTCAGAATTATAAATTAAGAGCATCATTGGGACCTTTGGAGGAAGCAATTTCAGTTGAATGATGAGGCCAGAAGTCAGACTGCAGAGAGTTCAGAAGAAAGTGAGAAAAAAGGAAGTAGATGCATGAAGTGCAGATGACCTTCTCAAGGACTTTAGCCACAAAAGGGAGGAGAGATAGAGGATGAGAGCTAGCAGGGATGGACAGATCAAGTGATGGATTTTATTAATTATTCACCAGGTCCAGTGTTTCCTAATTCTTCTTGAAGAAAATTTTCATTCTGTATGGGTTGTGAGAATTGGTATATTCTATAAGTCTATAGCCTCTTTTGTTTCTCAGTCCTGAACTATTTTCCAATATATTTTTCATTTTCCTTCCCACCTCCACTTTTGAAATCCCAAAGTATGAAAGAATATATTGATTTAATTTTGAAGTCATTATCCCATCTTCCTAGAACTTCTTTATTTATAACCTCTACTTTTGCTCGTCCTCTTGCTATTCAGTGAAAAGCTTAAAACAGCAGTCCATCCATCCCCACTGAGCTACCCAAATGCTGCTTTTTCTCAGTCATTTGCTACATTCAGAGACAGAAGGCACGTGAGAGTTTGCAGGTGTCAACATATTCTTAATGCATCATTTTACAATTGTTTCACAAGTCACAAGAGCATCAGAAGCTCCTTGTCTGTCACGAGTTTCACTGCCTTGTGACAATATCACACATACCCCACCACCACCAACAAGGAACAATATGGCACAATTGGGTTTTACTATTCATAATTGCTGTTCCTTTATATTGAGAATTTCCAACTCTGTGTGTGTGTGTGTGTGTGTGTGTGTGTGTGTGTATTATGAACCACTTTGGCAGTCTCATGAGAACCCTTCTCAGAATGTTTTTAAACAATTAAAGGATATGCTAAACTCAGAAAGGTTAGAGAAATTAAAGATTTAGATTTTTTTCCAAGCAAGTTTATGGACCCCTTAAAATCCATCAACAGATCTCCTGTTTTATATGAAGAACATCACACTGTGCCTAGGTGATGGCTTCTTTGTGTTCAAAATTTGCAGAAATCTAGAGATTCATTTGAAATAAATGCCTCATGATGAAAAGCAATGATTTTGTGACCCAAGACTCCAACTAAGAGTCCTCAGCCCTACCTGACTTCCAGAGCCCAAATGTCACAATCACCCTGCACCCTTTTCATGCTTTGATGTCACTCTGCCTTAATTGGAGCACTGGGATTTTAGGAAGCAACTTATCCATCTACTATAACTTGCTGTCATGCCAGTTCTGCAGCTCATTAGGGTTTAGAAAATAGCCGTACATATGTGCAGAGGACTGCAGGCCACCTGCTGGAATGCACACAAAACCTGGTCTTCTTAGGAGATGGATTGCAGGTGTTCGGAGTTCATTATGTTCTAAGCAGAATCGAGGGGAAATGAATGAGGATCTGATAGTGATTGTAAGTGCACCTAGGGTCCTCTGCTATGTGGGAGCTGCCAAGTGTAGAAATGTATTAGTCTTACTTTTCCACTAGACTCTTCCTAAAGTAATCACTTAAATGTGTTCTCAGATTTCTGGGGAATCCAAAGACCAGCAGTAATAATAAGGAAAAATACCTCAAATTTTCTTTCGAGGCACCCCAAGGGCTCTCCAAAGTCTCCACAGACATTATTAACTTTTCAGGACCTCACAAGTCAGGGGAAGTGATATAATATAGTAGAGAGACCACTGACTCTGAAGACAGAGGGCCTCAGTTCAAATCTCACCTTGGGTCCTACCTCTGTTACCTTGGACAAATCACTTAATGTTGTTCATCGGTAAATCTGTTTCTTCATCTGTAAAGTGAGAGCATTGAACCAGATACCCTCTGAGGTCCCTTCAACCCGTAATTCTAATTTTTTCCTAAGTCTCTCATTTCCCCCACTAAAACAATATCATCTTGTAAAGAAAGGAATCTTAGTTTATGAATAGAAAAAGGAGGGGCAAAGGACTTCAGTGGTGTCTCCAACATAGATCCTATAACCAGAAGCCCAGATTGCTGATGCTCAGTGAAGTCTTACTACTTTTTAAAATATTTTGAGGTCTTTCTTTAAGGAATGGTCAAGAAGTCTAGGCCAACACTGAGGGTTTGCAGAGCTGATACCCAAATTTCCAGATTGAAATAAATTGAAGGTCAATGTAATAAGCTTCTTTTTGTTCCCACAGCTTTCTCTTCCATCCACCCACCCCTGCACACATACACCCTTGGGGAGCTCAGAACTATTTTGGTACTCAGCCTCATCTGCCTTTCACATTAGGCTTTGTGTTAATTATGATGCTTCAGTGAAAATGAGACTTCTGACAGTACCACCCTCCTAGAATGGAAGGAATAAAGGCAGTTGCAATTATAGGCCGTTAGCTCTAATTAATGCCCACCTACTGAGCATGATACTCCAGATGTAGTTACTACATTACTAGGGGAGGGATTTCACCTTAGCAGCATAGGGCCAGTAATGTTATACCAGCCATTCACCAGCAGTGTCCCCTGGTGACAATGGAACATTTATCTGCTTGGCATGAAGGAGATTTATAAGAACTCAGAGGAAGGAAAACCCCATTTTTCTTCTTTTCAATACACCAATATTTACATCTTAGGTGAAAGTACCTTTCAGGACCAGGGATAGAGAATCCTGCCACTATGCAGAGGTCAAAACTGACCAGCCAGCACCCTCTAAATGAAAAAGTTCTTTGATACTAGCCCTCAGATCAAATGATAACTATTTATTATGTGCAAGACACATAAGGAGTGAGAGAGGAGAGGAATGAAGGTTATACAATAAGTCATACTCCCTCCCCTTACAGAAAAAAAGTCACAAGGCACAATACAAAATAAATCAGATTGATTCTTAATATACTCCTGATGCTTCCCAAGAGCCTTTAACAATTAATTCTGAAGGGAGTAAATCCAAGTGAAGAACTGAACTTCTAGGCAGCTGACTACCCAAGAAGCTAGACAAAACTCTCTCTAATTTAGGAGTCAGTCATGAGATGATTTTTACTTTATGACTTTTTCTTAATTCTCTCATGAAATGTGGCATTGGTGTCAAGATGGACTAGAAGAACAGTGCTACCTCGGTGGGAAGGAACTCAAATGAACTTCCTCATATAGATGACCACTGACATGCTTTCTAAGGTACTCAGCCATCTCCTCTGCTCCCTGGAACTCCCATAAGATTATTGCTCTTCACTACCAGAACTTCCTTGCTATTTTTAAATTATATGCCTGAAGCAGCTTAGACAAAAATCAAGTACATTATTTGGATGAACATTCCTAGTTTAATCATTTGCCATGAAGTATGTAGGTATTATTTTATTCAAAGAGAAAACAATGGTTTCTGATTATATCTTACTATTATATTTCATGAATTTTAATTGAGGATCTGATAACTGGATACATTCGTCATATGCAGCATGAGACTATATATATATATTTGCTTTTTGGAGGCAGGAAGGCAGGGAAATTGGGGTTAAATGATTTGCCTAAGGTCACACGGCTAGTAGGTGTTAAATGTCTGAGGCTGGATTTGAACTCAGGTCCTCCTGACTCCAAGGCACCACCTAGCCACTCCGACTATATATATATGTGTATGTGTCTGTGTCTGTGTGTGTGTGTGTGTGTGTGTGTGTGTGTGTGTAGGCACCACCTAGCCACCCTGACTATACATATATATATTTATATATTTACTTCAGAGTAAAGAAGAATCTTAGTATCTTCCATAACCAATGGTATGATGGTTTAATAATGGAACTCTCTTATAAAATTATCACCTAAAAACACTGTGGCCTATGACTTTATGGTATAACTTCATTCAAGACGTTTAATACAAAGCCTAATTCAGAGGCCAGAATCTGTAAGACTTCACTGTCTCTGTACTGAGACCCAGAGAACCAGATGTACTCTTTGGCTATATATTTGGGGCAGTACTATGACCCATCCATGCCAGTTTCTTCATGCATTGTGTACATTTTGGATTTATATGTTTTATACATATAAGTTGTTTCCCTAAAAGTTAAGCTATTTGACAGTGGAAACTGTCTTAAAATTTGTATTTATATCCTCAGTGCAAACTTAGTAAATATTTAATAAATGTTTGTTGGAGTGAAGTAAATTGAACTGGGTAGCTACTTCCTCTTGTGGAAGTTTAATCCCATTGGCTCCTCTTGTGTCCAAGGGGAGAATCATTGTAATAATTAATATTTTGGAAAGTAAAATATATGGGAAAAGTTTACACAGCACCTTTAAAATAAAATAGTATAATTACTATATGCAACGCACCATACCAGGTGATGATGACACAAAGATTTGTATGTAATATATACATATATAATATATATGTATATATATATATATATAATATATGTATAATATATATAATGTAAATTTGATACATTTTCCCCCTTAATATAGAAGAGAACATACTATATTAAACCAGTGTCAGAAGTTAGTAGGATTATAGATTCAGAACCAGAAGGAACTTCTCAGGTGATCTCTTTCCTCCTAATCATTAAATAGCTTATGATAGTGAGGCCTAGAAAGAGTAAGTGATTTCACCTAGGTCACAGAGGAAACAAGTGGAAGAATTCTGATATGAAATCCTGATCACAGAATCCAAAGCTAGCTCACTTTCTACTTCATAATAACATCAACCCAATGAGCAATATCATCATAATCAAGGCTTCCACTTACTTAAAAACTTTCCCGAATCTTTCAATCCATGGAAAGTTCATATGATGTTCCTTTAGTGGTAAACAAATGTGGACACTTAGATTTACCCAATTATAAGGTAGCGACAAATGTTTAACCCTGTTTTCCTAATTCTGATTTCTTAACTCAGATGGCATCTTTGACTATTCAGCCAGAAAAGCCTGGGAGATAATTTATTCATTTTTGTCTTGGTGATAGTAAATGATTATTCTTTACCTCTCCTGAAGATAACATAACAACATAACGTAAGGGAAGAAAGAAAAAAATTGACAAACTTACTTGTCCATGATTACACGGTTGCGTTTGAGCTAGGATTCAAAGCGAGGTTCCTTGATTCCATTTCTCTATTTAATGTTGCTCCTCCATGAAATACACCACAACTACTTGTATAGGTAACCTGTAAGTAAACTATACACTCTCTCATCTCCTCATTGTTTCCTTTTGCTGTCTCCTACACCTGGAATGCCTGTTCTACTTCATACTCTGTCTTTACCTGTTAACATCATTGCAGTCTAGTACAGGTGGATGTAAACACACATTGTATTGTTCATATGTGGGCCATTTCTTTCTTTCCAAAGATGACTTATACAAGATTTGATTAGCTTATATTCAAACTCTTTGTCTTTATTTTTTAATGAAACATAGCTTAATCAATGAGAGAACTATTAGCTTTGATTATATTGACTTGGTTTCTTTCTCACATTTAAAAATTTTGTGATTCTAAACTTAACAGTCACTAACATTCATAAACACTTCAATATGAATAGAAAGAGTATTACCTATAAAACACAATCTCAACACATACAACCTTTTTTAAAAGTATATAGAAAGAAATAATAAATAGAAATATTTATGGAATAATTTTACATACACCTATTTGTGTCTAAAAGTAGCCATCTCAGGGTTGGGGATGGGGAGAAAAAAAGGAAAAAACACATTTACATGATACCTTTATTATGTATTTAAAAGGAATAGAAAGTTGTACTTAATAAATATTCAGTTTCATGTGGAATAATATTTTTATTATAGTGTTATGGAAATGTTTGTTTTATTCCATAAATTAAAAATTAAATAAAAATTTAAAAATATATGCTAAATTAAGTGTATTACCTCCAAAATCTATCCCACTTGTCTGTTTCATCTAAACCTTCATCTATTCTGTTCTCATAATAAAATATTTCTTCATTGATTCACTTTTAATATTTTCTTTTTTTAAACTACTATTACTAGCTTTCCTTTTCCTCCATTCTCATCTCAAAAAAAATTCTCCTTGTAACAAATTAGCACAGTGACAAAAAACAGATCCCCATTTTAATAATGTCTGAAAATGTCTCTCTCTTATTTTGTACTTCTAGTCTGTCACCTTTCTGACAAGGGACAAGAAACAACTCATGCCCTTTATCAGATTCTGTCTCTAAACGTGATTGAGATGAAGAAAATATTGATAACAAAAATAAATGAATGAAATATATTTAATGGAATTGAAATAAATATAGAAAAACTTTCTCAGAAAATAGAGTTTCATTGAGATGCATGTAATAAATGAAGATTATTTTTAAATTTTCATTTTAAATATGTCTAATTTAAGGTAATAGTTGATATTCAGCAAGAAAGGGGGATAATGTCTAGGACAGGGATGGGTAACCTGAGGCCTCAAGGACACATGTGGCCCTCTAGGTCCTTAAGTGTGGCCCCTTGATTAGATCCAAATCAAAAGGCTGCACTTGAGGACCTAGAAGGTCACATGTGGCCTGGAGGCCTCGGGTTCCCCACCCCTGATCCAGGACTAGAAATATAACAAAGGGTGAGGTTGTAAAAGGCTTTGAATACCAAATGGGGTTCATATTTGATCCTAGAAGTAATTGTGAGCCTCTGGATTTTACTGAGTAGGTGAATTGTTATTACCTGACCTAGATGTACTAGTATGGAGGAAAGACATAAAACAGGGACACCAATCAGAAGTCTATCCACACGGGATAGGAAGGATGAGGGATGACTTCAGAGAGGGTATCATTTGAGCAAAGAACTGAATGAAGGATGAAAACCAATGAAAGTTAGGGTGTGAGGTAAAGGGATGACCTGGGTATTTTAGGCAAATAAAAAGTATGAGTACCTCTCCGTTTTTTTTTTCTTTCTCATGGCTTCTCCCATTGGTTCTAATTCTTCTTTACAACATGACTAATGTGAAAATAGGTTCAATATGAATGTATACATAGAGCCTATATCAAATTACACCCTGTCTTGGGGTAGGGGGAGGGGAGAGATGGGGAGAAAATTTGGAACTCAAAATCTTATGGAAGTGAATGTTGAAAACTAAAAATAAATATTTTTTAAAGAAGTATGAGCAAGAATTTGGAAGTGGCTGTAGTATGGGACATTTGGTAGATGCCTACACAAATAATTATTCTATAGAGAGAGGCAACCTAGTGTGGTCAATGAAAAGAACCTGAAACTTGGAGTTAGGGAGCTTTACTTTGCATCCCAACTTTATCACTTAGCCACTGTGTAATTATAAGAAAGTCTCTTCTCTCAGGCTCAGTTTCCTCATCTGAAAAAGAGGAGAAATAATAATTACTTTGCCTACTTAATAGGATTCTTTGTGGAATGTGCTTTGTAAACTTTAAATTGCTTTAGAAATGTGAATTATTCTTATTACATTATGAACATGAGAGGATTTTTCAACTTAAAAATTCAATAAATGTTAATTAAACACTGCGAAGATATTATGCTGGGCTCTGGAGGAAATCTAAAAAAAATTGATAAGACAGGATCCTTGTCCTTATCAATCAGTCAGAAAGAATTTATTAAGCAATTACTACATGCCAAGCACTGTGTTAAGTGCTGGGGATATACTCCACTTCTTTCTGTACTTTTATCTGGTTTTAACTCCATGGAACAACCCTGAGTCATGTAGCACTTGGTTTCCATCCCTCACTCCCATTCTGCTTCCCAACCTCCTTCTGTGTGTTGTCTTCCCCCATTAGATTATAAGCTTCTTGAGGACAAGAACTGTCTTTCTTATATGCATCCTTAGTACTTAAAAGAGTACCTGGCACATGATAGGAGCTTAATAAATATTTGTTGAATTGAAATGTAGCACTGTCCTGACATTGCAATGCTTCACAAAGAATAAGTTTAAAAAGTACCTATTCTCCCCCAAATGAGGGCCATGGGGTAACATACAAATATTGTATGTAAGTTACATTAACAGGAAATATAAGATAATTTTAGAGAGGAGGGCACGAGACACTGAAGGGACCGGAAAGGCAGTCCCTTTTATCTGTATCCCCAACGCTAACATAATGCTTGCCACATAGTAAGTGCTTAACAGATGCTGTTGATTAACTTATTTAATAGATAATAGGGAACCACTGGAGATTTTTGAACAGAGAAATGAAATGATCAGATACCAGTTTGTGTCTTATCTCCCTCCTAAAATATAAGACACCTAAGGGCCAGTTGTGGGGTCTTTTCTAAGCTTTATCTCTCCTTCAGGATTCAGCATAGTTGCTCGACAAATAGTGGTTGTTTTTAAAGTTTGTTGAATTGAATGAATGAATCCATGCATAATAAATCTTAGTCTGGCAAGAGTATGAATTGTAGGAGAGGAAGTAGAAACAGAACAAAACTGTTAAGATGAAACTATAAGGTGCAGGTGATGTAGAAGTAATTCTGGATTATTATTGTAATCCAGGAAGATCATGGCAAGGACCTGAACTAGAATAGTGATAATGAGAAGAGAAAGAAGTGGGGACTCTGTGACACTGATATAAGCACATGGGAAAAGAGAGGAGAGAGAATGGGACAGACTAGATATCTGATATTCCAGAGGATGGTGAGGTAGAAGGAAAAGTGAGAGAGGAAACCATGGTTCCAAATATCAAATACTGGATGAAATTCTTGGCCCCTTAATGAAAATAAATCAGGATCAAGGAACTAGTAAGTTTGTGTAGAAAGCAAATTTTCTAAAGAGTAGATAAAAGTAGGAAGAGCAGGGATCTTATACAGCACCATGAAGTGTAGGGTATACATGAAGTGTATTCCAGCCCTCATTGCTTGTCCTTTCCCCTTTAAAAGAATTATCAATTTATTTTTAACATTTTTTTTCTTCTTAGAGTTCCAAATTCTCTCCCTTACTCCCATCCTTTCTTCTACCCATTGAGAAGGTAAGCAAAATTATATCAATTAATTATACATGTGAAATCATAGAAAACATATTTCCATATTAGCCATATCACAAAAAAGCAAAAAAACAAAAAAGAGAGAAATTATACTTCAATCTGCACTCAAGAGTTCATCAGTTCTCTCTCTAGAGGTAGATAGCAGTTTTTCATAGGTCGTAGGTCATTTGGAATTGTCTCAGATCTTTTTATGGTTCAGAGGAGTCAAGTCTTTCACAGTCAATTGTCATTGTAACATTGCTGTTACTGTGCACAGTGATCTCCCATCTCACTTCACTTTGCCTCAGGTCATATTAATCTTATCATGATTTTTCTGAAACTATTCTTTTCATTATTTCAATAGTGCTCCATCACAATTATATGCCACAACTTATTCAGCTATTCCCTAATTGACGGGCATTCTCTCAATTTCCAATTCTTTGCCACCACAAAAAGAGCTGCTATAAATATTTATGTGCATATAGGTCCTTTTCCTCTTTCTTTGATCTCCTTGAAGTAAAGACCCTGCCTGCTCAAAGGGCATGCACAGTTTTATAGCCTATAGTTCCAAACTGTTCTCCAGAATGGTTGGTCCAGTTCACAGTTTATTAGTGTACCTATTTTTCATCATCCCCTCCAGCATTTGTCATTTTTGATAGGTGTGAGGTGGTGCCTCAAAGCTGTTTTGATTTACATTTCTCTAATCAATAATGATTAGGAGAAATTTTTATATGATTATAAAAAGCTTTAATTTCTTCTTCTGAAAACTGCCTTTTTCAGTTATTTTGAACATTTGTCAATTCAGGAATGACGTATTTTTGTAAATTTGACCTAGTTCCCTAGAAATGAAAGCTTCATAAGAGAAACTTACTATAAAAATTTTTGACATCACTTCACTGTCTATATTACCTTTTGGCAAAATGTAGTTTCCCTGATTATCTATTTTAATTAGTTCTATTATTTGCTACCCTTGTCTTTTTTTATGTCAGCTAAATTATAAGAGAGTCTGTTCCAGCCCCTTTTTTAAAACTGTGCTTGTTTGTATGTTTCTATTTCAAGTGTGTCTCTTATAAACAACAAATCATTGGATTCTAGTTTATAATCCATTCTGCTATCTGCTTCTATTTTATGGGTGAGCTCATCCCATTCACATTCACAGTTACAGTGACAGTGAATTTTCTTCTATCCTATTTTCTGCTTTTTATCCTTTTCACTCTCTCTTTGTATTTTGTACTTTGTCAAAAGTCTGTTTTGCTTCTGACCGGTGTTTCCCCTGATCCTACCACTTTTATCACACACACACTTATATCTCTTATCCCCTTCCCTTCTATTTTCCCTATTAGGTTAAAAAGATTTCTATACCCAACTGAGTCTGTGTGTATGTGCGTATGTATGTATGTATGTATGTATGTGTAGGTGCAGGTGTGCTCTTCCCTCTTTGAAACAAATCCAACGAAAGTGAGGTTCAAGCATTGCGCATTCCTCTATTTTGCCCCCCCACTATAAAAGTTTTTCATTGCAAGACTTTGATGTGAACAAATTTACCCCACTCTACTTCTCCCATTATCTCCCTATTTCTCACTCCTTAATTTTTTGAGAGGAGATCATCTGAACATAATTAACACACAAACATGAATTCTATCTTTGTAGACTCCTTCTAACTGCCTTAATAATGATAAATTCTTCAGAGTTATAAGTATCATCTTCCTATATAGCAATGTAAATGGTTTAATTTTATGATTACACTTTCATGTCTACCTTTTCATGCTTCTCTTGAGTTTTGTGTTTGAATACCAAATTCAGCTCTGGTCTTCTCATCAGAAATGCTTAAAAGTTCTTTATTTCATTAAATATATTCCCCCTGAAGAATTATATCCTGTTTTGTTTTGTTTTCCTGGGTAGGTTATTCTTGGTTTTAATCTTCATTCCATTACCTTCCAGAATATCATATTCTAAGCTTTCCTACCCCTCTCCATTTTAATGCTGTCCCATCTTGTGCAATATTGGCTGTGGCTTCATGATATTTGCATTATTTCTTTTTAGTGGTTCGCAGTATTTCCTTCTTGACCTAGGAGTTCTGGGTTTTGGCTATGAAATTGCTGGAAGTTTTCATTTTGGGGTCTCTTTCAGGATATGAGAAGTGGATTTTTTTAATGTAAAATTTTAATTTCTACTTTACCTTCTGGATCTAAAATACAAGGGTAGTTTTAATTTATAATTTCTTTAAATATGACATCCAGACTCTGTTTTTATCATGGCTTTCAATTAATCCAATAATTCCTAAGTTATCTCTCCTCAACCTATTTCCCAGGTGAGTTGTTTTTTCAATGAGATATTTCACATTTTCTTCTATTTTTTCATTATTTTGACTTTGTTTTATTTTTTCTTATTGTCTCATGGAGTCATTAGTTTCCACTTATACAATTCTAATTTTTAAGGAATTATTTTCTTCAGTGTGCTTTTGTACCTATTTTTTCCCCATTTGGCCAATTCTGCTTTTTAAGGAGTTTGGTTTTTTCTTCAGTGAACTTTTGTGCCTCCTCTACCATTAAGCCAATTCTGTTTCTTAAGATGTTATTTTATTCAACATTTTGCGTGCTTCTTTAACAAGCTATTAGTTCTCTTTTCTTAATTGCCTTGCATCAGTCTTCTTTTATTTCACCAATCTTTCCTCTACCATGCTTATTTCTTTCTTTAAGTTTTATGGTAATTCTTGTTGGGCTTGGATCCAATTAACATTTTTGTTCGAGGCTTTGTTTGTAACTGTTGTCACATTGTTGGCTTCTTCTTTGTTTATATTTTGGTCTTTGCTGCCACCATAGTAGCTTTTTTTATGGTCAAGTTCTTTTTCATTGTTTGTTCATCTTTCCAACATATTTGCTGACTTTGAACTTTATTTTGAAGGTGGTCTGCTGATCTGGAGTTGGGGAGGCACTATTCCAAGCTTCAGGATTTTTTTTGAGCTACTCTTTTCTTTTCAGAGCTAGTTCTGGGGGTCTACAGTTTTTGGTGCTTCTGATTGTGATCTGGAAAGACATGTAGTCACTGGTCTCCTGGTCTGAACTTTGCTTTTACCTAGGAAAGGCCTCTGTTTTCCCATAGCTACAAGAGCTAGCACTCCTCTTAGCCTTGGAACTGTGACCAGGTCCCCTGCTGTCCTGAAGCTGCAAGTGCTATTCCTTTTCCTGACTTGGAATTAGGGCCCTTGTTCCCTTGCGAGCAATCACAAGCATTCCTTTCTGCCCTGAAACTATGACCCAATACTGCTTTCAGGCAATAAAGTTGTCAATGAGTACCAGTTGCACCCATTGCCAACAAAAGCTCTCTTGTAATCTCTTTCTCAACAGTTGTCTGACCCCCTCAGCATCTCTGAACTGAGAGCCTCTGAAACTGCACTGCTTTCACAACCTCCTCCAAGGTCCACAGCTGGTGCTTCTTCTCTGCTCCAGGTGGGCTCCCATTTCAGTGTCTCACACTTCTGCCAGACTTTTTAAGTTGTCTTAGGCTGAAAAAATGTTCCACTCTGATCTTTGGTTGGCTCTGCCACTCTAAAATTTGA
>CM053586.1:307326644-307345510 GCA_028646515.1 Pseudochirops corinnae | reverse complement strand
TTTCCCCCTGAACTAGGTAAATGATATGTTTGATTAAAGTGAAACCGTTAACCCATTTTGAGTTGCTTTCCTTTAGAAAAGCAGATCTAAGAACCTGTGCTGGTAGCCGCCCTAGGTATGCTAGGGTGCTTGTTGTTACAGTTTTTAGATCTATTATTTTAGGCTATGATTCTTTAAGGTCTGTAAAACTCTTTGCATGTAATATCTCCTTTATGCTATAATTATACCATTTTACATATGAGGAAATTGGGTCTCTGAGAAGCTAAATGAATAGCCAATAATCATGAAGCTAAGCAAACATTACAAACAGTATTCTAACCCAGGACTCTCCTGTCTCCATTATAATAATAATAGCTAAATATATATATAAAACACTTTAACATTTGCAGAGCCTTTTATATTGTCTTATTCAATCCTCACAATAACCCTGCAACTACCCCCATTTAACAAAAGAGGAAACTTAAGCAAGGGGGAGTTATGTGTATTACTCAGGGTCACAAAGCTAACAAGAGTTTGAGGCAGGACTAAAACTCCTATCTTCCAGTTCCAAGTGCAATACTCTTTCCAATCCACCATCTAGCTGCCTGCCATCTATCTTCTTATACCTATACCACTCTTACTTTCACTAGGTAGCATGGCGTAATGGATATAAGGCTAGCCTTGGAGTCCAAATCTTTGGCACATACGTTAATAGGTATGGACATGAGCACATCTAATCTTTCAGTGCCTCGGTGAAGTAAGTCTTCACAATTGAAAGTTTTAGCTGAATTGCCAGTCTGCAATGATGGAGCAGGTTTTTACACCAGGAGTTCCATACCCCAATGAAGTCATGTCTAGACCTCCCCGCCTCCCAAAATTACAATTATATAACTTATAAATTCAGAAATAATATAATTGAGTAAGATAATTAGAAGTGCTTATAAAGGGATCTCCCTGAAATAAAGATCCAGCTTTGAAATACTGAGAATCATGTAGCTTCACAACTTATGCAGGTGACCCAAAGAACCATGGAAACATGGATGATGGTTCTAAGCAGGCTGCAATATGAAAGAGAAGATGAAATGTAGAGGAAATGGCATGATATCTACCATCCAGGAGAATAAAATAGTTCATTTCGGGGCTGCAGTCAGGGACTAGGTAGAGTTCTTTTTATCTCTTTTTTTCCCTAGTACTTCAAGGATTTAATCAGAATTTAATTATGTTATAGGGCCTTAATATATGCCTGAAAAAGTAACCAGATTACTTAGCAATTATAAGGAATCAATTAAAATATGAAGTTATACAAAGAATAATGGAGCAAATTACATTGGTGATATCAAATTCTTTAAATTTGCTTAGCAAGAATTTAGAAATGAAATAATTTGCAAGATATAATCTTGTAAATCTTTACATGGTATGCTATTCCAATAGTTTTTAAAAGGCAATATTTAAAATGAGATGATTTCCTCAAGATAGAGTGTTGGACTTGAAGAAAGACCTGGGTTAAAATTTTGCCTGAGACACTAGCTGTGTGATCCTAGGCAAGTCACTTAACTTCTTTTATCTTTAGTTTTCTTATCTGCAAAATGGGGATAATAATATCATTTACCTTAAAGACTTATTATGTTGATCAATTGAAAAAAATATATAGAAAGTGCTCTGCAAACCTTAAAGTGTTATATAAAGTCCAGTTGTTGTTGTTGGTGGTGGTGGTAGTGGTGATGTTGATGGTGGTGGAAGTCTTTGGCTTATAGATCTGGAGTTGGAAAAAAACCTTAGACACCATCTAGTCCAAACCCTTCATTTTCTAGATGAGAAAATTAAGGTCAAAGGAGGTTAAATGACTTTTCTAGGGTCATGTAGGAAGGAATAAGGACAGGAATTGAACCAAGATTCATTAACTTCAGGGTCAGTCCTCTTTCCCTTGTGTCTTGCTTCCTCCTACTCCAGGGAGGGGGAACCTGTGTCTTTGAGGCCACAGGTGGCCTTCTAGCTCCTTGAGTGTGGCCTTTTGATTGAGTCCAAATTTTACAGAACAAATGCTTTTATTAAGGAACTTGAGATTCTAGAGAATCACATGTGGCCTCAATACTGCAGGCTCCCCACCCCCATCCTCCAATAACTCCCTAGAGCATGGAGGCAAATGAGTTCTCAAAGGTTATGCCAACAGAGCAAAAGCTCTGGTAGACCCCACCAACATATAAAAAAGGGCTTTAACTGCTTGTCCCATGGTTGTTGTTTTTTTTTCTATTTTCTCAGGACCAGCCCAGCTAAGTTGAGAGTCTCATAAGCAAATTGGCCTCACAGTGATAGATTTATTTCCCCAGCAAGTTCAAAGATCATCTAAGATGTTGTGGAAGGAAAGATGGAGAGGAAAACCATGCCAGTGAAAATAAATCTACCTAAGTCAGACTAAACGACCCAAAACCAATAAGTTATTTCTTTAGCTTAAAGTTTCCCAGACCTAGCTTACTGGACCCATGACCCTCTCTTGACCAGGAACTTCATATATTCTGACCCAGTTTTTCTGTGGCTCCAGGGGAGAATGGCTGTTGTCCATTCGAGAACAGTTCCTTGATTGATTTGTACCACTGAGGTCTCAGATAGAATCTGCCCATCTGTGTCTACTGGTTTGTGCTCATTATCTCATTTTGCAATACCAAGCTGAACCATAGACAATCATTGAATGATAGATTTTGTTGGTCTGATCATATTACTGTATTGTTACTTAGTCAACTATTTCCTGTTTCCCAATCAAGGGAAAATAAGAAAATGCAAGTAATGCAACAGTATTTTCATTATTTTAAAACTCTTAATTTCATCCTGTTTACTTTACTAACACAATCAAAGTTTGCAAAATATAATCTTTTATTGTTATTTTATTTTTTCAATTTTGTGTGAGAGGAAATTGAGTCTCAGAGATGATAAGATTGTAGCTTTAGAGATGGTAACATAGGCTATTCAGTACAATCTTCTCATTTTATAGATGATGACACTGATGCCCAGAGGAAAAAATATGAGCAGCACATTTAATTGGAGAAGGAACGTAGAGCTTTTTTTTTCCTTTTTAAAGGTGAATATCATCAAACAAGCTAAAGAAACTAAAACGAGCAATTTTTCTTAAAATTGACTTCACATTAAAGTAGAAACCTGACATTAAAAATAAATTCTAAAAATGTAAAATTTTAAAATGAGCCACCAAATACTAGGATTTTTGGGAAACCAGTAGTGTTTTGGGGTACATTCCCAGAACGGACCAATAGAGAATTTATGTGATTTGCCCCAGATCACAGAGGCTCTAAGTGTCAGAAGCAAAATTGGAACTTCTTTCTCCGTCATTCAAGACCAAGCTTTTTCCACTGTTTCAAGTTGAGGGCTTCTTTAAAGTCCTTCTCAAGGAAGTTGTGGCATTTCCAAAGGTCTGAGAGATAATTTCTGGGTTACTTAATAATTTTATTAATAAGGCCAACATATTTATTAATAAAAGATGGTTATTTGGCCATCTCTTTTTGACCCAACATCCCTCATGGTGGTGGACTCACAATTGATATGTTCTTGGAAGAGCAGGTATTCCTGAGGGGGGCAATCAACTCTGTTAGGTTAACAATTAGTGAGAAAATGAATATTACAATGAGAAGGTGGTTATATTGCAAAGAGGGTCTTGGGATACATAACTTGGGTCACCCAAATGTTGGTCAAAGACACATATCGATTTCTATATCACCTACTTGACAAAAGGGAGAACCAATATTTCCTAGACCTTTCTGAGCAAACACAATGAGCAGGAATGTAGCCATTAGACCAAACTTAAAATTTCTTTAATTTTCTTTGGTTAGAGCTCAGATATCCTAGCTGCACATGTCTTTTAGGAAGATTTACTACACTGGTTGATTTCTTAATGAGGAAGTAGAAAAAGGGAAAAGCCTTCATTGTAATATAATAATTAGCCATCAAATTCAAGAGAGCAAACATTTTGGGGTGACCAAGTTGATAACCTCTCCCTGCCTCCAATCCCGACTTTGTAGCTACCTGAGACAGTGCCAGAGGCTCCTATCAGCTTGGAGGTCAGAAAAGGTAGCTGTTGACAGTGGATAACCTGTTGAGAGGCAGGGTAAGATACCGGAATAAATGACTTCTGAAGATAAAACCAAATTCTCAGGAGATTTTCAGAGTCTAAAGGGGGAAGGGAGGGAGGGTAACAATAGCCACGGCAACAAAAATGTACTAAGGTATGGGGCTGTCATGGTTAAAACAAATGAAAAAAAAAATTGGTGCAAATTCGTAAGAGTCAGGCAGTAACAGCAAAATGCTGCTAGAGTCATGACTTGGAATAAAATCATAGAAAATAGCTATTATAAAAACCAGGAGGAGCCTTCAACTTAGAGGAAGTTTTGAATTGCATCATATATTTTAAAAAATATGATGGTCTCACACATCCTTCATAACTTCTACTTTTTTTTTTGCTAACTACTCACAATATTTATGTTCGAGGCAATGTGAGTAGGTAGACCTTGGGCATTAAGTTTAATCTTTTACAGTTGCCTTTTTTTCTCTTTTAGAGTGTAGAAAGGCTTGAGAAGTCTTTGCCAAATACTGATACCCCTTAAATACATCCTTCATCAACATTCCTTCATCAACCCAAAAATTATATCCATAACATAACATCCTCCCATCCTCTCTGCCCCTTCTACTACTCTCCGTCCATTCTGACCTGGATTTGAGGTCTAGTTTTGAGACTTATTAGGTGTATAGCTCCAGGAAAACCCTTATCATCTCTCAACTTTTATTGGAGTATTGGAGAAGTAGTAGTAATAGAAGTAGTTGTAGTAGTGGTAGTAGTTGTAGTGGTAGTAGTAGTAGCAGTAGTAGTAGTAGTAGTAGTAGTAGTAGTAGTAGTAGTAGTAGTAGCAGTAGTAGCAGTAGTGGTAGCAGCAGCTGCTAACATTTATATAGTGTTTAAACACTTGTAAAACACTTTATAAATATTATCCCATTTATTCTTACAACTCTGGGAGATAAGTGCTTTTCTTATTCCCATGTAAAAAATGAGGAAACTGAGGCAAATTGAAATTAAATATAAAAATCTCTGATCTTTTCAATTTTTGTTAGAATTTTCTTAATTCATCTCTTTATTCAATAATCATTTATTCCCCTTTTGGAGACATCTTGAAGAGATCTTTCAGTTCCCTTAACATTTTTTTTTTTTGTCTCTCTCATGGCTTTTGTCTGTTTGAATTTTGTCAGCCACTATTCCTGTCTTTGACTTCTTTTTTAAGTTAGCTTTTTAGTCACAACCTTTATAAACATTAACATTTCAAAATACAAATGTAAAGGAGGAAGTATTGGATCCCCTCACCCACCCACCACCCCTAGTTCAGTTGCTGTAGCAATCTGTGATCTAGAAGGTAGAGTGGGGTGGGGCGGTGATGAGGATTGTATATAAAGCCACAAAGTTCTAATATAATTTTTTTAAGTAAATATTCAATGTGATGTTATAAGGTCCTAACTGCCCTGCCTGTCTATGTCCTCCCCCACCCCCCAGGGAAGTTCTTTCTATTCTCTATGGCTATAATTTCTATTCTATTCTATTCTCTACTGTGTAAATCAATGATTCCATGAATCCATAAAGCATATAACAGCTCTGTGAAGCTGGTAGAGCAAATATGTAATAATCACTTTACAAATGAGAAAAGTGATTCCAGAGAAGTAAAGTGGCTTCCTCAAAGCCACACAAGTTACAAAATGGCAGAGCTAGAATTCAAATTCAGGTCTTCTAACTTCAAGCCTAATATTCTTTCTACCTATTCTTTCATCATATTCCTCTCCTTCCATGGGGAAGGCAGTTAGCTGCCATGTGGCTTTGGAAGTAGTACTCTTCTTACAGAATCTTAAAAAAAAATAAACATTTTTATTTAAAGTTTCCAGTTCCAGATTTTTTTCCTTTCCTCTCTTTCCCCCTTATTTAGATGGTAAACCATCAGACATAGGTTATACATGTGTAATTATATAAAACATTTCCATGTTAGTCATTTTGTACAAGGAGACTCAAATAAAAGAAAAAAGAAAGCAAAAACTAGCATATTTTGGTAGGTATTTAGTTCTTTCTCTGGAGGCAGGTAGTATGTTTCATCATTAGACCTTTGGGATTGGCTTGACTTATTGTATAACTTAGTTATTCACAGCTCTTCATTGAACAATATTGCTGTTACTGTGTACATTTTCCTCATTCTGTTCACTTCACTATGTATCAGTTCATATAAGTCTTTCCAAGTTTTTCTGAAATCATCTTCCTTGTAGTTTCTTATAGCACAATAATATTCCATTACAATAATATACCACAGTTTGTTTAGCCATTCCCCAATTGATGGGCATCCATTTGATTTCTAATTCTTAGCCCCCACAAAATGAGCTGTTATAAATAAATAAATAAATAAATAAATAAATATATATATATATACACAGAGATCCATCCATCCATCCATCCATCCATCCATCCATCCATCTATCCATCCATCCATCCATATATACACATACACACACATATAAAATAGTTCCTTTTCCATTTTTGGATGTCTTTGGAATATAGATGTAGAAGCCTCATAGAATCATCAAATCACAGATTTTCTCATTTGGAAGGGACTTTAGGGTCCTCCTAGTCTAACCCATTTCTGGACAAGAATATTCCCTGCAACATACCCAACAACTGGTCGTCTTGCCTTTGCTTGAAGATCTCCAACAAGGATTGGAACCCACTATATCTTTAACTGTAGGTGGATAGAGTCCTGGGCTTGGAGTTAGGAACATGAGTTCAAATTTGGCCTTAGGCACTTACTCACGGTGTGACCCTGGGCAAATCATTTAAACTCTGTTTGCCTCAGTTTCCAATCTGTGAAAAAGAGAATAATAGTAGCACCTACCTCTGATGGATATTTTGAGGATCAAGTGAGATAATAATTATAAAGCACTTAGATCACTGCCTGACACATAACAGGTGCTATATAGATGTTAGTTATAATTATTAGCTGTTATTATCTTCAGGCAATCCATTGCCATTGAAGTTCTAATTGGCAGGATATTTTCCCTTTCATCAAGCCTAAATTTGACAATTTATAGCTTTTACCCACTGCTCTTAGTTCTGCCCTCAGGAGGGTAAATATAGATGAAATCTAATCTCTCTTCCCCGAGGTAGTCTTTCAAATGCTGAAAGATGGTTTTAATATCTCCCCTGAGTCATCTTTTCCCCAAGCTACACATTCCCATTTCCTTCAGTTGATTCTCATTTGGCATGAACTCAAGGCTCTTGACCATCCTGTTTTCCTGAACACTCTCCAGTTCATCATCTTCCCTATTGTTGGACTGCACGCAGTTGTCCAGTTGTTGGACAAAGGCAGGGTGGAATGGGGCTGTCACCTCTATATTCCTGGAAGTTATGCCTCTCTTAAAGGCAGTCCAAGACTGGTGTTAGCTTTCACTGCTACCATATCCCAAGGTTAACTTTGATCTATATGATTTGCGTAGAATATCCAGTTCAGATATCATGAGCTCATTTACCAAAATAAATGATGTATTTTAATTAATCTTGGTGCATTTGCCTAAGTTGCTAAGAGAGCTGGGGAATTTCAATCACTCTGGGTCTTTCTCAGCTTGACTGACAATTTTTGGATTAAGCAGGTATCTCAGTACTTGCTAGCCCTGCAGAGAACTGTACTTCCCCTGCTCTCTTTTCAAATTACAGACACCTCTGTTCTAGCTAACCCATTTTCTTGAACCTCTACATTTCTATTCCTCCAAACTAGATGGCATTTTAAAAAGTCCCCAATATCTCTCTTTTCCCAAAGCTTTTTCCCTGGGGTAAAAGCTCCAGTCAGAGAATGCCATCAAGAGAACAATAAACATGTTGGTCTAGGGTAGGGTTCAGTGCCTCTAGACTGCAGAAAACTTTGCGCTTCTTATTAAGAAAATACTAGGTCAGTTTCTATATGAAATACTATGGGCCAGGGCATCATTTACATTCACCCAAGGCATTAAACCAACATATTACTTCTGTCCTCCCAATAATAGGACAAATGAAAGCAGGAGCCTCACCATGGCATTACCTTGTACAAAAAACTGTAATGACTCTCATTTGCTTCCCTAAAATATTGACAATGACAATAACAACAACAACAACAATTCAGCTTGACAGAGAAAGCCCTTCACAATCTGGCTCAAGCCTACTTCTCAAGGCATATTGCATATTCCTCACCTTCATAGACTCTCTGCTCCTGTCAAGGTGATCTCCATGCTATTTCACAAACTTGGTCTTCCAACTCTTCCCTCTGTGCCTCTGCACAGGCTACTTCCTATGCCTGAAATGCACTTTCTCATCATGTCTCTGTCTCTGAGAGTCCCTAGTTACCTTCAAGGCTCAACTCATGTACCATTTCCTACAGGAAGACTTTCCTGATCCGCTTAGACTCTCTCCTTTCTCCTCAACTTCAATGAATGAATGCATAAAAAAGCACATTTATTAGGTGAATACTTATAAATCATTGTGATGTACATGTATGCATGTATTTGTGTGTATATACACCTACTTATTTTACACACACACACACATACACACACATACACACAGGATCATGTCATTAGAGCTGGAAGGACTCTAAAGTCCATTTAGTTCAACTTCTTCATTTTACAGCTGAGGAAAATGAGGACCCACAAGGTTAAATGACTTATCCAAGGCCATGCAAGTAGTGAATATCAGAGGCAGGATTTGAACTCATATCCTCTGATTAGAGAGCCACTGCTCTTTCTACCATATTACTTACCTGTTTACATTGTATATCCATCAGTAAAATGTAACCCCTTCAGTCAACTAGTCAACAAACATTTGTTAAGAGCTTACCACATGTCAAATACTGTGCCAACTACTGGGAATCCAAAGAAAGGGGGAAGGAATTCATGGTCTAATGGGTGAGACAATGTATCAACAGTTATGTATGTATGTACGTATATACACATGTGCATATATATGTATATGTGCATTTATACATATATGCATATACACATATTAGATTGGAGATAATCACAGAGGGAAGGCACTATTATTAAGAGAGAATAGGAAAGACTTTTCATAGAAGGTAAGATTTTGGCTGAGAATTGAAGGGAGCCAGGAAGTGATGATTAGGAGGGAGAGAATTCCAGGCTTGGGGGATAGTCAATGAGAATGTTCAGTCATGACATGGAGTATTGTATGAGGAACAATAAAGAACCCAGTGTTATTGATCACAGAATAAGGGAGAGAAAGGTATGAGAAAACTTGAAAAGTGGGGTGGCACCAGGTTACTAAGGGCTTTTAATGCCAAATAGAGGATTTTATACTTGATAATGGAGGTGATAGGAAACTACTGTATTGAACTGGAAAATGAAACTGTGAGACTTTTGCTATAGAAGGATCAATCTGATAGCTGAGTAGAGGATAAATTGGAGTTGACAGAGACTTGGGGCAGGGAAACCAATCAGCAGGATGTTACAATAGTCTAGCTATGAGGTGATGAAGGCTGGTACCAAAGTGGTGACAGTGTCAGAGAAAAAAAGAGGAGGGATATAAAAATGCAAAAGAACTTGGCAACAATTTGGATGGTGGGAGAGAGAAAAAAAGGGAGAGAGAGAGAGAGAAAAAAAGAGAGAGACAGAAAGAGAGAGAGAGAGAGAGAGAGAGAGAGAGAGAGAGAAGAGTTGAGGATGACCCCTAGGTTCTGAATCTGAGCGACTAGGAAGATGGTGGTACCCTCAACAATAATAGAAAGATAGGGAATCTAAAGGAAAGGCAGAAAATAAGTTCAGTTCTGAATATATTGAGTTGAGTTCCATGAGAATATAATTGTAGATGTATAACATAGAATTAGAGATATGAGACAGGTTAGATCTGGAGCAAAAGAACTGATAATCATCTGTTTAGCTATAATAATTTTATCTGTAGCAGGTGATGAGATCATAAAGTAAAATCTTATGGAAAGGGGCCCTTTTTGGGCCTAGAAAGGCACCTTTGGGGACAACTGTATTTAGTCGATGTGATCTGGATGGATGGAGATGGAGAACAAGTAGGAATTAAGAAATTAATTAGGGAATTAAGAAGAGAATGAAAGGAGAAAACACGCTAGTCCTGATTATATAAAGCCTTCTTAAGGAGCTTAGGCACAAATGGAGATGAGTTATAGGATGAAAAACCATAAGGATGGAAACATCAAGTCAGGGTTTTTTGAGAATGGAGGCGATATGGATATGTTAGTAGGTGGTATGGAAATAAGTAGACAGGGAAAGCTTGAAAATAAGTGAGAAAGTAGGAATAATAGATGAGAAAATATGGAGAAGATGGAATGGCATGGAATTATTTGTGCATATATAGAAAGGAGTTCCCCTTGGCAATGAAAAGGGATACTCCTTCACGTGAGACAGGGGTGAAGGATGAGATTATAGCAGAAGGTATTTGTGATATGAGATGAGAAGGGAAGAAGAGGGAGCTCTTGGTAAATGGCTTCTATTTCTTTCGTGAAATATGAAGCAAGAATCTCAGCTAGGAGGGTGGGAGAAGAGAAAGTCTTGGGAGCTTTGAGGAGGGATGAAAAAAAATGGAAAATAAACCATGATGAATATGTTAGTGAATAAACGGGGATGTATAAACAGATTGCCTTGCTGAAGTGAGGACCCAGTTGACACTATATAACACAGTTTTTTAGTGGACCATAGTTTTATGATTTTCTTGAGTTTTGTTCAGCAGCACATGGTGGGAGGAGTCCAAGGATGAATTTTAGTAGGGTAGGACTTGAGAGAAGAAGACAATGTAGAGTTGAACTGGTTCATTAATTGTTCATAATGAGGAAGAGAGACGAATGTAGGCTGTGAAGAGATGATGCCTCCTTGTGCTCATTGAAGGAAAGTCTTTTTTTTTTCCCTTTTCTCTTTTGGTCTTTGTATCTCCAGTGTCTAAAAGCACAGTGTATACACCATATAGACGTATTGGATTGGATCACATGGAGAGAATTCCATTCCTTTTGTGATCTATCCTTGGTTCACAGTGATACCCCATACTACCTGGTCATATGCTCCCAATTCTCAACTTTCCTCCCATGATTCTCCTACTCCAACCTTCCATTCCAGACAGGCTAGCCTATGAAACTTGGTACTTCCCCACCTAAACACATTTCCAAACATCCTTACTAGTTTTGGCCTCCTTTTTTCACCCCTGACTATCTGAGTCCTACCATCAATTAATCAATCAATCAGTGAGTGTTTATTAAGCAACTATTCTGTTTGAGATACTGCTCTAAGTACCAGAGATGTGAATAGAAAACAAAACAAAACAAAACAATTTTTACTCTCAAAGAGTTACATTTTAACAGCGGAGACAATCCATGTGGAAGTATATACAGAATAAACATAAAGATAACAACTACATATAAATAGAAAATATTAAGGGAGAGGAAACCCTCAGTTGGGGATGTCAGGAAAGCATTCATTCAGAACAAAGTCTTGAGTTTCATCCTTCAGGGAATACCCAGCTCAAGGTTTAAATCCTTCTTATGAAAGCAGAACTAATTCTAGCTGCGTCAATAATTCACCAGGTGACCTTAGTAAGATCTCCTTACCTCCTTCGGCTACACTTTCTTAATCCCTAAAATAAAGGTTTTAGACTCCCTGACATGAAAAGCCCTTTCTCCTAGTACTAAGTGCTATGATTCAATCTTCCAAGACACTTTCCTGACTCTTTCCCTACTAAGGCAATACTGACCATTGTTTCCATTCCTTTCTCAGTCCAAAAGCACACTCTGTCCATACCATTCATGTGTTATTGTAGAGTCATAGCTCTACAGCTGGAAGGACCCTTAGGGATCATTGAATTCAACCTTCTTACTTTATAGATGATGAAACTGAGGCCCAGAGAGGTTTAGTGACTTCCCCAGGGGTCACACAGTTACTAAGTATCTGAAGCAAGACTTGAGCACAGGCCTTCCTGATTTCAAGGGTATCACTCTCTATATCTATACACAATGGTGCAGGTCTAATTTGCACATTCTTACTTGTGTTAATTATCTTTCTTATGGCCCCATGTTCTATCTTCTCAATTACACAATAAGCTTTTTATATACAGAGCTCATATCTTGATTTTTTTCCCCATTCATCAAAGCGAAAGCTCAGTACACTGTCTTACACATTACCATGCTCAGGAAATATTTTTTGAATAACTGGTACTGGAATAATGTTTTAATACTTCAAAAGGCTGTTCATGATGGTGCTCCTTCCACAAATAAAGTGCTCAGTTCCTCTTTTCCCTTTACTTTTCTCTGAAATCTTGAGATCACTCTGTGTGTGCATGAAGTCTCTGGAGGGGTTGAAGCAGAGAGGAAAGCAGGGCTTCTAAAATATTAATAGATGTGACCAGGGTGAAAGAGTAGGATGAAGAAGGCTTGAGAGGGATAGGCTGACTCACCTTTCTAACAGGACATCCTGCCAAACCCTTGATTGGAGAAGGGTATGTAGCTTCAGCAACTGGCTTTCAGGTCTTCCAGTAAAGACTTTAAGATCTATCAGTAGGTCCCTAGTCAAGGCTTGAGAAGTCTGGCCCTGGAGAACTGTGGCAACCAGGTTAAGGCCATTGTGGCCTTGAGGGTGGAGCCCAGCACTATAGGTATTTCTAGGGAAAGTTCTGTCAAAGGGGAGGAGAGGAAAGGAGAGAGGGAAAGAGAGGAGGAGGAGGAACAGGAGGAAGGAGAGAGAGAGAAGGATGGAGGTAGGGAGGGAGAGAGAGACAGAGAGACAGAGAGAGAGATAGAGACAGAGATAGGCAGAGACAGAGAGACAGAGCGAAAGAGAGACAGAGACAGAGAGAGAGACAGACAAAGACAGAGACAGAGAGGGAGGAGAGGCACTTGGAGAAAATCATGGAAGTGAATGACAAGTTCAGATAGAGAGAGAATCAATTTCACTCCAATTCCCCCATGTCCCACTTCAGAATGACCCAAGCCACCACACCGCGGAGATTCCAGGGCATAGTGCCACCTGGTGCCCCAGTGAATGCTGTGCTACTTTAACCAAAATACCTCTCAGCTTGGGCATGGCACAAGAATATACATACATATGCATGCATTCAAGCACACAGTCACACGCATGCCCATAAAAACATTCACACATTCCACCTTGACTTGAAACATACTTTCTAAAAACAGCAGCAGGGCCAGGCCCGAGGGCTCAGAGTTCAGCATTTGTCTTAAGTGAGATTCAAGAGATTGGCCTATCAGTCTCTTGCCTAAAGCCACCAGTAAAGGCTCATTATAAATAGCCTTCTCCCTCCCTCCCCTTCCTTCCAAGTACTGCTATTTGCCCAGCCACTTGTGAGTCCTTATTAAGCATGCACTTCTAAGCAAGGAGCACTGACTTCCCCTTAATTGAGGCATAATAATTAGAGCATTAACACATTAGGAGGGTGAGACAGCATGTTTAGCTTTTGTGATTAATTATCTCAGGATTGTAATAAGTTGTTAAGACATTAATTACTCCGGCATGTTTATTGCTCTAGATTGCATAGCCAACACTTCATGATGTCAAGTTGTTACATGTCTAAAACATAAAAGTACCAGTGTACACGTATGTGTACCAAGTCACGTTCCAATCTGATACACTACAACTTTCTCTGCTTGTGGATGAGATTGAGTGAACAAACAGCATGCCAGGACCCAGGCATATGTCAGTATATATACAATGAACATATACATACATAAACTCCCAGAATAGATGTTAATGAGAAAAGTATGTGAGAATTCCAGAGTCCTACACTTTTAATTTCTGTAAGTAGGAAGGATCAGTATTTTTTACAGGGGATATTTAGATGTGTTTGCAGTCCTTGGTGAAACACAAAACATTCTACTACATCTTTTCCTCCTGACCATGAACACCCCTTTGGATCCCCAACTTGAGAGCACCGATTAGGCCTAGTAACACAGCTAACCAGGGTGAAGGGGAAGATCAGGGAGCTTTGGGTAAGGATGTGAGAAAGGGTACATGGCGGTTTGCCAGAGGTCTGAAGGCCTCATTCCCAACTGTTCCCTGTATCAGTGGGCAAAGGCTATGGATGCCAGTGCTATGAAGACAGCAACATATGAGCTATGTTTTCACCCACAAAGTGCAATGTTAAAATGTCAAATTACCTGGGCAGTTCCATGGGGGACATGGAAGAAGGAAGATTCAGGAAGGGAAGCAGGGAAGAATTACCAAGAAAGAAACAACAATGTAACCTTTTTTTTTAAAAATGGATGCACATTTATTATCTAAATAAATAGAATTCATTCAATATTTATTTGGTTCTCTTCATTTTGCTTGTATAGAGACGGTGTAAATATGGACTTCACGATTAATGGACTTTATGGTCCTGATGTTACTTACCAGGGACACATGCCAAGATGGGAGCTATAGAATGCCAAGTCTGGAGTCAAGTTCTGTACAGCCATTGCTAATTTCCATTAGAATTCCATTGTAGTGCTTCATCATGGCCCAGAAGTGACCTTGGGTTTTTAGTGGTTATGCCATGGAAGCTCACTTTCTTGAAGTTTCTATTTAGATGCAAAGGTTTGGTGACCCAGGCCTTGTGACAAACTGTTTGTCTGTCATCAGAGGATAACTATACCTTCATTTGGAGAAGCTTAATATCATTTTGGCTAGAAGATGTTTAATTTGGAGGCACAGTAACTCTCAAAGACTATTTACTTAGTTCTAGCACACGTTCCTCCATTAATGAAACCACAGATGCTTGACAAATTAAAATTAGTCATGTATGTTAGGTGAAGTAGATGGTAACTTACCCAGTGTAGTTTAAGGTATGCCAAAAATGCATTCATTTTATTCTAAACTATCTCCCCATACCAACCCCATTTTTCTATCAAAATCCCTGAAATTCCCATTAATGGAGTCATAAGTCTGGATTATGGCCCTATCCTTAGAAGTTCTGTTTTAAAATATAAATGTATTTGTAGAGAACTAATATAATAATTTCACAGTAAATTAATCAACATATATTCTTCTTTTTTTTTTTTGAGGGGAGAATGTAAGGCAATTGGGGTTAAGGGACTTGCCCAAGGTCACACAGCTAGTATGTGTGTCACGTCTGAGGCTGAATTCGAACTGAGCCATGTAGTTGCCCCCATGTACCCTTTTATAAGAATTGTTAGCAATTGGCAGTAGGATACCATCAGAACAATCCATGAGAGAGGTACATCTAGATGGAAGAAAGATCAGTGTCTCTGGAGTCAGAGGATCTGAGTTCAAATATCCTCTCCTATACTTACAACCTACTTAGACCAGTTACTTAACATTTCTGTGTCTCAGTTTCTTATCTGTAAAATGTGGGTGGAGAGGGATATACTAGTGTTCTTTGAGGTCCTTTCAAGCTGTAGACATAGGTCCTATGAGACAGAGAAGGGATTCAAACCTTGAGTGCTGTCAAGGAAAGACCTAAAGATATTTCTGTATAGTCAAGAGTCATTGAACACCTGAGAATAGATACCTAGACACCAAGATAGTCAGTCCTGCAAAGAGTTGAATGATTTTGTCTGAGGCAATTTTACCCACTTAACCATTTTGCTTCTGTGACTCCCAGGGAGCTAGGTTTTAGAAAGAAGTTTTAGAGACTTTGGACTAAAGCAGAATTAAGAGAAAATTCTTCCTTACTGATATTTCGTGTATACTTGAGAGTATAGTTGAGGGCTGACTTGTTTGAAACTTTGGTGAAGCCATTAGTATCTGTTGTGTTTCTGCTTATAACTCATCCATCATTTCTTCTCATCCTGTGCCTGGTTTACCCATTTCTTTCCATTAAAGTTTCCCAAATGAACCACCCAAAAGATTCTAGATAGATAGAGACAGAGACAGAGACAGAGATGGAGACAGAGACAGACAGACAGAAAGAAAGACAGACAGATAGAACGACCATTTTAACCAATACAAACATCAAAAAAAGTCAGTCCTCATCCTCAAGGAAGTTATATTCTGATAGGGAAAGACAATACACAAAAGAGACCTGGAAAGAGGAGGACAAGATAGAAGAAGTCAGAGAGCCAGAGAGAAGTGAGCATGGATGTCTTAGGATGTTCATGAAACAATGATCCCAGGCCAGAACTCAGCAATGAAAGTGGTCATAGGGGTGGAGACATCTTTTGAGCGAGAAAGCTATCTGTACAGAAGTAGAAAAGGGTGGAGAGTCAAGAGCAGAGCTAGAGACAAGTGAAAGAAGTCTTCTTATTCTTTTAATATTTCACACAAGTCATCTATCTGTTTTCTCTCATTCTTGTTAGATGATCAGATCATGTCCTTTTCTTGTTTTAACTCTTCAGTAATTTTTCATGTAATTTCTTAAACAAAAATTTTTATACCTGACACCATTCTTCACATTTCAGTGCATTTGCCCTGCCTATATCCCATGTGTGAAATCCACTTCTTTCTCTTTTCTTTTCTTAGACTCCTTATTTCCTTCAAGATCTAACTCAAGTGCCACCTTCTAAATGCTGATTTTCCTAATGTCCCTAGCTGCTGATAACCTCTCCACTAAAGGCAACTTGATTTGTTGAATCTCTTTTGTATAATCAAACATATATCTATGCAAGTATACAAAACATATAGACATATGTTAATACGAGCACAAATTTGTTGTTTAGTCATTTTTTTCAGTCATGTCTAATTCTTTGTGACCCTTTTTGTTTTGTTATTGTGTTGTGTTTTTCTTTTTTTTTTTTTTGGCAAAGATGTTGAAGTGGTTTGCTATGTTCTTCTCCAGCTCATTTTATAAATGAGGAAACTAAGGAAAGCAGGGGTTAAGTGACTTGCCCAGGGTCACAAAACTAGTAAGTGTCTGAGGCTGGATTTGAACTTAGGAAGAGGAATCATCTCGACTCCAGGTCTGCCACTCTATTCACTGCACCACCTAGCTACCCCCATGTGCATAAATATATAATATAAGATATATATCTATATAGGTATACATATGCATATTGCATACAAGTATTATTAATATGTGCATACATGTATATATGTACATGTATATATTCCATACTTGCATGTTGTATACATATATATTATATTCTCAAAAGAATATGTAACCTCCTTGAGGGAAGGAACCATTTTGCTTTTTGCTTTGTACCTCCAGGGCCTAGAACAGTGTCTGACTCATAGTAGGAGCTTAATAAATTCTTGTTTATTGATGGATTAATCAATCTCTGATTTCCTCACATATAACTTAGCAAAAAAAAAAAATCTTGGAGGGTATTCTTGAGGCACAGGAAAGTTAAGTGACTTTACTCATAGTCAAAAGCTAGTGACAGAGGTAATAGCTGAGAGGTCCCTCAAGCTTTCTATTATTTAGCTCTAATGCACTATCCACTATGCCACAGTACAATATTTATGTTTTGAAAGGAGATCACTTTTTAGAAACCCCATCTTGTCTGAGATCATGTATCATATATGAAATCATATAGACAGAAAAATCAAAGGCCCTTTCAGTAGAAGGAAAAGAAACAATCAAGAGTATGTTTCTTAGAATATGACATCACAGATAGTGGCCATGCAAATAAAGAGCTGAGCTATGTGTGTGACAGAGAGAAAATGAGGCAGAGATGGACAGTCAGAAAGGAGGGATGGAGGAAAGGGAAGAGAAAGAGGGAGAGAGACAGAGACAGAGAGACAGAGAGAGAGACAGAGACAGAGACAGAAAGACAGAGACAGAGACAGAGAGACAGAGACAGAAAGACAGAGAGACAGAGAGAGACAGAGACAGAGACAAAGACAGAGAGACAGAGACAGAAAGACAGAGAGACAGAGAGAGAGAGAGACAGAGAGACAGAGACAGAGAGACAGAGACAGAAAGACAGAGAGACAGAGAGAGAGAGACTCTCAAAAATAGAATTAAGGAAAGCAGGCTTGGATTAAGCAGTAGAGTGTGTAAGGCAAATGGGGGTTGTGGTTATGGTATTAGTGGAAAGATACTGGTATCGGATTGTTGCAAACAAAACAAAAAGTAATGGTGATTTTTTTTAATAGGAAAAACAACAGATATAATAATAGACATACTTAATAATTATAACTTTTATTGTTAATGGACTAAATGTATGCATAAAACAGAAAAGAGTATAAAGATAAATTAGAAAAGAGAATACACTAGAGTCCTCCTTTATAATACATCATTCACTATGTCTAAGTTGGATTTATGTTAGGAATTCAAGGTTAGTTTAACATTGCTAAAATTAACATAAATAGTACAATAATAACAAACATAATAAAACTATATGATTATGTCAGTAGATGAAGAAAAATTATTTGGCAAATGAAAGCACTTGTATATGTAAAAATGAAAAAAAAGGCTTAGGAATTAAAAAGACTTTCCTTAAATAATCAAAAGTAGAGATCTAAAACCAAGAGACAGATGATTTTGTAACAGAGTGATATGAGAAACTTTTCTAATAAGGTTAAGTGTGAAACAAGGATGTCTACTTCTACTAACTCTGTTCTGTTATTTAACATAATAGTAGACATATTATCTATAGTAATAAGTCAAGGAGAGAAAAGGAAATGACAGAATTATTATTTTTGAGGAGAAAAAAATCATTTGAATTTGCAAAAGATGTGACAGTTTACTTAGAAAACTCTAGGGAAAATTTCAAAGGGGACAGTGTGTCCAAGAGAATAGAATGGTTAACAGTGTTAAACTAGACAGAGTGGTCAAGAAGTACGAGGGCGGAGAAAAGAGTATCTGATTTGGAAGTTAAGAAGTAATTGTTAACTTTGCAGAGAGAAGTTTTGGGTAAGTGAGGAGGTCAGGAACCAGATTGCAAAGACTTGAAAGGTGTGCTTCCTTCCTTTCTTCC
>CM053586.1:307281043-307326144 GCA_028646515.1 Pseudochirops corinnae | reverse complement strand
TTGGTCCCAGCAGCTCCGGCCCCTGGCAGTTCCTGCTCCAGGCAGTCCTCAGCAGGAGTCCTTAGCAGAGGTTCTGGCCCGCTCAAAGCAAAAGGAGTTCGCAGCTGCAGCCACTGCCTCTGACGCCGCTTCCAGTCAGCACCGCACAGAGACTAGCTTGGCTCCGGCGTTCTCTTGCTCCACCCCTTCCTGCTACATCGGCAAGCTCAAGGGGCGTGGAAGATCTTCAAATCCTAGTATCGTTACAAGGTACCACCTCACACCTATCAGATTGCTCATATGACAGAGAAGGAAAGTGATAAATATTAGGGAGAATGTGGGAAAATTGGGACACAAATGGATTTTTGGTGGAGTTGTGAACTGAATGAAGCATTCTAGAGAGCAATTTGGAAGTATTCCCAAAGGACAATTGAGCTGTGCATACTCTTTGATCTAGCAATGCCACTATTAGCTTTGTATCTCAGAGAGATAATTAAAAAGAGAAAAAAGATGTACATGTGCAAGAATATTTATAGCAGCTCTTTTTGTGGTAGTGTAATAGTAATGGAATTTGAAGATCCCCTTGTATTGGAAAGCTAACAGATACTTAGCACTTAGTTCCAAATTCATGATTGTATCAAGTATTAAGACCCAGAACTTGTGAATCCCACAGTGGGATGAACTTACTGACATAACAGGAAGGGACAGGACAGCAAGGAGCTAATACCTTATATAAAGAAAAGCCCAAGCTAGAGAGGCTAGAACTTCTGGGAGCAAGCATCTGGAGGCTGGGCTGCTATTGCTAGAGAGAGAGAAGAGAAATGAGAACTGAAGTGAGAACTGAGAAGAACTGGGAAGAGAAATTAGAACTGAGGACTGAGCTGAGAATTGAGAAGAACTGAGAAATGAGAGAGGATGCCGGCAATGTGAATGAATGTTATTGTGGCTTTGTTAAGCTTTGTCTTCCCAGGAACAGAAACTGTGAAGGACTTGAGTAGACTAGACACTGTGAGCTTCAGTACGGAACAGGAACTAGATAAGGAGCTGGACAACAAGGATCTAGCAGGAGCTGGGACCATGGAAAGGGAACCATGGAAGCAAAGTGCCAGCTTCAAGTTAAGATGAAAAGACCCCTCTTTGGATATTTAATACAAACTCAGAAGATCATGATTTACTAGGGGTGGAGAACTTTGACCTTTACAATTAGATGATTGAGTTAAGGACTTACTAATTAAGGATGATTAGAAACTGATCTCCAATTAAGAAGAAAGAAGACTTTTGATTGAAGAGATTAAAGCAATGTGACCTAGGGATGGACAACTTTTGACCTCTGTACTTTGTTTAAAACTATGTGACCACTTTGATGAAAACTATATGGCCACTTTAATGATAAGTTGTTAAGCTATAACAGTATAAATGCTGTATTTTAATTTCTGTGAATGTTTTGCCTTAATTTGTTACTGAATAAATATAGAGTTCACTATATTGTGTAATCAGAACCTTGAAAGCTGTTCACAGCAGCAGTCCTCTGGAAAGCTACTGGTACTTAGCTTTACAGGTGGCAAGGAATTGGAAAGTGAGGGAATACCTCTCAATTAGATAATGGCTGAACAAATTGTGGTATATGACTGTGATGGAATACATTGTCCTGTCAGAAAAACCTGGAAAGACTTACACAAATTGATTCAAAGTAAAGTAAGCAGAACCAGGAGAACATTGTACACAGTAACAGAAATATTATGTAATGACCAACTGTGACTGACTGACTTCACTGTTTTCAGCAATGTAGTGATCCAGGACAAGTTCAAAAGACTCCTGATGAAAAATGCTATCCACATTCAGAGAACGAACTGACAGTGTCAGAATATAGATTCGAGCATGCTATTTTTATTTTCTCTATGTGTTTTATTTTTTAAATTTTGTTTCTTTTTTCACAACATGATCAATATGGAAATATATTTTACATGATTGTACATATATAGCCTATATTTAATTGCTTACTGTCTTAGGAAGGGGCAAGGGAAAGTAGCAAGAAAATTTGGAACTCAATATTTTATTGAAAAAAAGTTAAAACTCTTTACATGTAATTGAAAAAAATAAAATACAATTTAAATGGAAAATAAATGAGTCTTTGGAATATGATTAGTCACCACAATGATCCTAGTTCTTAAGTTTTTCAAAGTTGTTTTCATTAACAATGTCTTAGTGATTATGTAAATTATCCTTCCGATTTTTTTCATGTCACTCTGTATCAGCCCATATAAGTCCTACAGGATTTCTCTGAATCCAACCTTCTCTGAATCCATTATATCTTACAGTACAATATGATACCATTATATTCACAAGCCATGATTTCTTCAGCCACTTCCCAAATGACTATTGCTTACTTTGTTTCAAATTCTTTGCTGCCACAAAAAATGCTACAATAAATATTTTATTCACATCAGTCCTTTCCATCTTTATTTGTTTTATGAGGCACAAGACTAGTAATGGTAACAAGGAGTTGAAAAGCATGGGAAATTTATTTAGCAGATAATTCCAAACTTTTCCAGGATGTTTAATCTAATTCACAAGTAAAAGCAACAGTACATTAGTGTTCCTGCCCTCCCATATAGCCTCTACTAATTCTCATTTTCACGTTTTTTACCCTTTTTTCTAATCTAATATTACAAGATGGACCCACAGAGTTGTTTTAATTTGTATTTCTCTTATTATCTGTGATACAGAACATTTTAAAAAATGTTTATTAACAACCCTAAGTCTGTTCATATCATTTGATAAATTATTTATTGGTGTTTTTATGTATTTGTATACATATTTTGGATCTCGGAAATTTATTAGGTAAATTTGCTGCAAATATTTCTTTTTGAGGGGTAACTATTTTCCCTTCTAATGCTAATTATTGATTTTTTGTGTGTGTAGAAACTTCTCAGTTTTATGTAATCAAAATTGCACATTTTATGCCCTATGATCTTCTCTATCCCTAATTTAATTAAGAATCTATCACATGTATGTTTGTCAAAGGTATCTTCCTCCTTGTTTCTCTAATTTGCTTATGATATTATCTTTTATTTAGGTCTTGTAACCTTTTAAAATTTATTGTGATATACTGTTGTATGATGATTTGGTGTGAGGTGTTGATCCAACTCTAATTACTTCCAGTCTGCTTTTAATTTTTCCCAGGAATATTTTTAAGTGAATAAGAAGTCCTTATCTTAATAGTTAGAATCTTTGGATTTATCAAATGCTGTACTATATTATCAAATACTGTTTATCAAACACTGTACTACATTAAATTGCTTTGTATCATATATACAAATTGTAAATTGTAAAAATGCTGAGTATCATGTACTTATTTGCTCTGTTTCAGGAAATTCTGGGCCCCCTTTTGTCCCACATTTTTCATTATTTCCTGAAATTCTCAATCATTTTTCCTCTAGATGACTTGTTATTTTTCCTAGTTTTAAAAAGTGGCCTCTCATTAACTTGAATGGCATGATATTGGATATGTAAATTAATGTATTGCCATTTTTATTATCTGGGCACAGGTCATCCATAATAAGTTAATATGTCACTCATTATTCAATTTATCTTTATTTCTATAAAATGTTTTGTACTTGTATTCATATAATTACCATGTTATATTAATCACTGAAAATATATAGAATATACAAAGTATTTTGTATATTCTATGGTGATTTGTACTGAAATTTCCTTTTTCTTTCTTGCTGCATTTTGTTGGTAATATGAGGTTACCTAGTGGGCATTGTGGATTTGGAGTCAGACAAAATTGAGTTCAAATCCCTTCCCAGACAGTCACTAGCTGGATGAACTTGGACAAAACTCATTCAGCCTCAATTTCCTTCTCTGCAGAATGGCGATAATAGCTACTACCACATGTTGTTGTCAGTTTCAAATAAGATAATATATGTACACCACTTAGCAAACCTTATAATCTTATGTATATGTGTTAGTTATTATTATTAAATAGCACAGAAGGTTCTCAGTTCTTCAGTAGTTCAGATAACTGAGGTCATGTTTCTATTTTTGCTTATACTTCTTGTACGCTATGATTTGTGGAAAATAATAAGTTCTTTCTCATTTATTCCCCAGTATATTACTTTTCTTCAACATTTGTTTTGTCTCTTAAACCCAACAAAACAGAACTCTCCTAAGGTCTGTGTTTTTCTTATTTATCTACTTCTGTGTCCCTGAAAAACATTAGGACTCTGAAAGGACTCTGGATTCTTTTTCCCTTATTAAGTAAGTACTTCATTATAATTTAGGCCCTTTAAATTATGCAGGTACATTTTCCTTTCTAAGTGTCTCTTCCTTCCTGTATTTGCATTTCAAAGATTCTATTCATCTTTGGTTATTTTATCAGGAATGCTTAAAAGTCCTCTATTCAATTAAAGGTCAGATTTTTTTAGTTTAGTTTAATTTTTTTTTTTGGGTTTTTTTTGTTACTGTATTGGATGTTCTGAATAAGTTATTCTTGATTGTAAATCCTTATCTTTTTGTCTCTTGAAACACAGTATCATAGTCTGAGATTTTCTCTTTTTTATTGTCCTGTATGTTGTCTTATGTGCTTTTAGTTGTTTTCTTGGTACTTGAACTCTTTCTTTCTGATTTACTTGCAACATCTTTACCTTGACTTGTGAGTTCTGGATTTAGGCTATTGTTAATTTAGAACTTTTTTCAAGAAGTTATTGATGCAGTCTTTCTATTTTCACTTCCTTCTCTGGTGCTCTATGAATTTTCTTCTATGAATTCATGAGCAAGATGTCCATTTTGGAGGCCATGGTTTTCAAGTAGTCTATTGATTTTTTTTTTGGTCATATGCAATTTTTCCTCTTTCTTACCTTTTGATATTTTATTTTTAATTACATGTAAAAACAATGTTAACATTAATTTTTAAGAGCCTTTTTTTTTTTTTTTTTTTTTTTTTTTTGCTTTTTGGAGGGAGAAGGCAGGGCAATCGGGGTTAAGTGACTTGCCCAAGGTCACATGGCTAGTAAATGTTAAGTGCGTGAAGTCAGATTTGAGCTCTGGTCCTCCTGACTCCAGGGCTGGTGCTCTATTCACTGTGCCACCTAGTCACCCCTGAGTTTGAATCCCCAATTCTCTCCCTCCCTTTTATTTCTCCCGGCTTTCTAAGAAAGCAAGCAATTTTATATAGATTATACTTGTACAGTCATGTAAAACATATCATGTTTTTGTATTAGTCATGTTGTAAAAGAAATAGACCACACACACACACACACACAAACACACACACACTAAATAGTATGCTTCAATCTGTATTCAAACAACATTAGTTCTTTCTCTGGAGGTGGATAGCATTTTTCATCACAAGTCCTTCAGGATTATCTTGAATCTTTGTATTGCTGAGAATAAATGACATTTACAATTGATCCTTGGTACAATATTGCTGTATGGTATACAATGCTGGGCATCATGCAGCAATATTGTATTGTTACTTTGTACAGTGTTCACCTGCTCTCTTCACTTTGCATAAATTCGTCTGTCCTTCTAAGTTTTTCTGAAAGCATCCTGCTTATCATTTCTTATTAGCATAGTAGTATTCCATTACAATCATATACCATAACTTGTTCAATCATTCCCCAATTGATGGTCATCTCCTCAATTTCCAATTCTTTGCCACTTCAAAAAAAAGCTGCTATAAACATTTTTTATACAAATAACCCCTCCCTCCCCCCACTGCCTTTTTAAATCTCTTTGGGATAAAATCTAGTAATGGTATTGCTGGATCAAAGGGTATGCAGAGTTTTATAACCCTTTGGACCTAGTTGCAAATTGCTCCCCAGAATGCTTGGCTTTCACTTTCCACCAACAGTGCATTCATATTCCAATTTTCCCATGTCCCCTTCAACATTTATCATTTTTCTTTTCTGTCATATTAGCCAATTTTACAAGTGTGAGATGGTACCTGAGAGTTGCTTTAATTTGCATTTTTCCAATCAATAGTGATTTAGAGCATTTTTATATGATTATAGAGAGCTTTGATTTCTTCATTTGAAAACTGCCTCTTCATATCCTTTGACAATTTATCAGTGGGGGAATTACTCATATTCTTATAGTTCTCTGTATGGAAGGACTTAGCTGCTTTTGAGAGTCCCCTTCCCGGCATGTCTGCTCAGCTAGGTAAGGTTCTTATTAATGGCATCCCTATTATTACTGTAGGGGCAGTACGTTGGTTCAATGAATAGAGTGCTGGACGTGGAGTTAGGAAGACTCATCTTCCTCAGTTCAAACCTAAGACACTGTCTACCTGTGTGATTGTGGGCAAGTCACTTAACCCCATTTGCCTCAGTTTCCTCATCTGTAAAATGAACAGAAGAAGGAAATGGCAAACCACTTCAGTATCTTTGCCAAGAAAATCCCAAATGGGGTCACAAAGAGGTGGATAGGACTGAAAAGACTAAAGAACAACACATAACTGTAAACATAGTTAGGTAGGTAGTTTGTTAGGTAAATTGAGAGTGGTTAGAGAGCTGAACTTACAGTTATGAAAACCTGAGTGAATTCTTCTTCAGACACTTATTAGCTGTGTGATTCTGGACAAAGTATGTAACTTAACCAGGCTCTTAATCAAACTGGGCTAAGATGAGGTAAAGGACAGGTGGTGTTTGGTGTCTTTGGGAATTGTTCTTCCTGGTGATGCCTCTTAGGCATACTCTACATCCTCTAGAATTGCATTTGTTTCAGAGTTTTGTTCAAGTTAGGGTCAGAAGCTCACTCATGGGCTTGGGGCTACCTTCTCAGAGTCAGGGAAGTTCTGAGGCTTCATCATTGCTTCAAAATGGTTGAAGAGCAGGATACAAAAGAAATGCAATATATTAAAGACAGTGAAGGATTCAGAAACTTAGTTGCTTTTGAGAATCATCTTCCCTGTATCTCTGCTAAACTAGGTAGGGATAGTGTTTGCTTTTCATTTCCCCATTTTATTGTGAGCTCTCCCAGGGCAAGGATTGTCTTTTGCCTGTCTTCATATTTCCAATGTTTAACATACTGCCTGGCACGTAGAAAGTACTTCATAAAAATGTTTATTGACTGTTTTTCACATACCATCTAATTCAGGGCTGGATCCATCAGAGATGCTAAGCAAATTCTTGTTGAAGAATGAATTAATGAATGAATGAATGCTGTGAAAAACTTAGCTTTCTTGACTCATCCCTATAACCTAGAACAAGGACACTATTTCCTCCAGCAGTTGCTGTCTGCATTTTAATTGCTAGGTTATTTTTTAATGTGTTAATCAATGCTATCTCTACTGTGTAATTACCAGAACAGGGATGGATCCTTATGTAACTCTTTATGTAGTAGGATTACAGTGAATAGCCCCTTTGTTCTTATGGAGAGATCTGTATGACATTATACTGAATTCTTCTGTCTTGGCATATAGTGGAGATTTGCAAGGGTGCTTAGGTTCTGGGTTGGTCAATTGATGCCTTATATAGTGCATGATTGTAAAGTACCCTAAAGATATGTCATGGAAAGGGACAGCAATTATCCCTGACATCTGGCTATCTAAAAACTTTATAGCTCTAGCATTCTGTGATGGAGTGGTAGGTAATTAAATATTATTTATATTTGCATTACTGATCCATTTTGATACTTATATTTGGACACAGGTATGTTGAATGCAATGATGGGGACTTTTTTTGTCTTATAGAGAACAATTCATTCACAGTGGAAGTCGAGGTCTGGGAGAGGGGCTGGTAGTGGTATTAGAAAATCAGTGGAAAACCAGGTGAGTTCTTGTCCCCAAAGCTGGGATCTTTGTGTTTATCAAACACTGGATTGCTATGGTTACTTACTACTGTGTATTGTGTACCCATTCTATTCTACTGGTTCAACTCTCTATCTCTTACTACCAGATATATATATATACACATTTTATATAATACATTTTGATATCTAGTATACCTAGGCCACTTTCCTTCACATTTTTTTCCATTAATTCCCTTGATATTCTTGATCTTTTGTTCTTCTATTTGAATTTTGTTATTATTTTTCTAGCTTTATAAAATAATTTTTGTATTATTATTATGACACTGAATAAGTAAATTAATTTAGTAAAAATTATAATTTTTATTATGTTGGCTCAGTCTACCCATGAGTAATTAATATTTTCCAAATGTTCAGATCTGATTTCATTAGTGTGAAAAATGTTTTATAATTGTGTTCATATAATTCCTGGGTTTGTCTTGGAAGGTCTGCTACTAAGTATTTTATATTGTTTACAGTCATTTTACTTTTTAAATAATATTTTATTTTTCCCAGTTGTCTGTAAAAATAATTTTAACATTTATTTGAAAAAAAATTGAGTTTTAAATTCTTTCCTTCTTCCTCTCCTTTCCCACCCCCTGAGACAGCAAACAATTTTATATAGGTTATCCATGTGCAATCATGCAAAACATTCCATATTAGTCATGTAAAAAACAGATTAAAAAAGGCAAAAAATAAAGAAAGTGAAAAATAGTATGTATCAATCTGCACTCAGTCTCCATCAGTTCTTTCTTTGAAAGTGGATAGCATTTTTCATCATAAGACCTTTGGAATTGTCTGGATTCATTGTATTACTGAGAATAGCTGTCATTCACAGTTGATTATCATATAATACTGATGTTCTCATGGTTCTGCTCCCTTCATTCTGTATCAGTTAAAATAAGTCTTCCCAGGTTTTTTTTTTTTTTAAAGCGTCCTGCTCATCATTTCTTATAGTGCAATGGTATTCCATTATGACTTTATGCCACAACTTGTTCAGGCATTCCCCAAATGATAGACTTCATGTCAATTTCTAATTCTTTGCCACTACCAAAAACCCCCAAAACAAAACAAAAGGCTGCTATAAATATTTTTTGTACAAATAGATCCTCCTCTTACCTTTTAAAAAATCTCTTTTGGGAAACAGACCTACTGGTGGTTTTGGTGGATAAAAGGGTATGTACAGTTTTATAGCCATTTGGGCATAGTTCCAAATTGCTCTCCAGAATGGTTGGATCAGTTCACAAATCTACCAACAGGATATTTGTGTCCCAGTTTCCCCAATTCCCTATGACATTTATCATTTTCTTTTTCTGTCATATTAGTCCATCTAATAGGTATGAGGTATTACATCAGAGTTGTATTTCTCTTATCAATAGTGATTTAGAGCATTTTTATATGACTAGAGATGGCTTTGATTTCTTCATCCAAAAACTGCATGTTCATATTCTTTGATCATTTATCAATTGGGGAAAGACTTGCATTCTTGTAAATTTAACTCAGTTCTCTATTTATTTGAAAAATAAGGTCTTTATTCCCATTCATTTTTTTTCCCAAGAGATCTATCATATCTAACTTTTTGAAATTCTATTCACCTCCTTAACATCTATCTTGCTTATTTTGTGGTTAGATTTATCTAGTTATGAGAAGGGAAAGTTGAGATTGCCCATAAGTATAGTTTTACTATTTCTTTCTGTAATTCATTTAACTTCTCCTTTAGAAATTTGGATCCTATACCATTTGGTCCATATATGTTTAGTGTTGATATCACTTCATTGTTGATGATACCTTTTAGCAAGGTCTGGTTTTCCTTTCTTGGTTCTTATAATTAGATATAGTTTTGCTTTTGCTTTGTCTGAGATTGCTATTGCTACTCCCGTTTTCTTTGCTTTAGCTGAAACATAATAGATTCTACTCTAGCTCCTTACCTTTGCTCTGTGTGTATCTCTCTGCTTCTAATGTATTTTTTGTTAAAAAAAAAAAGGCAACAAAAAACATATTGTAATATTCTCTTTTTTAACCCACTGTGGTATCTACTTCCATTTTATGGCTGAGTTCATTCCATTCACATTCATCGTTATGATTACTAACTATATATTTCCCTCTATCATATTCTCCCTACCCCCATTTATCCTTTTCTCTCCATCTCCTTTCACTCTCTTCCTCCTCACCAATGTTTTGCTTGTGGTGACCACTGCCTATCTCAATCTGCCCTTGCTTCTCTCAATTCCCCTAACTTCTCTTGTCCCCCTCCCCTCCTACTTTCCCATAGGGTAAGATAGACTTCTATACAACTGAGAATTTATTTTATTCTATCAACCAATTCTGATGTGAGTAAGGCTAAAACATTGCTCACCGCCCCACCCCCATCTTTTTCCCATCGCAGTAGCTTTGTGTACCCCTTTTATATGAGATTATGTGCCCCATTCTTCTCCCTTCTCCCAGTGCATCCTTTTTTCTCACCTTTTTATTTTTATTTTTTTGGTATATTTTTCCATCACAGACAACTCATACCCATGCATGAGTTGTATACTATGTATGTATATCTATATATACTTCTTTGATATACTCTAATAATTATAATGTTCCTAAGAGGTATGATTATCATCTTTCCATGTTGCAATGTAGTTTATCATTAACAAATCCATTATGTTTTCTCTTTTCTGTTTACCTTTTTCTGCTTCTCTTGAATCTTGTGTTTAATAATAAAATTTTCTGTGAAAGTCCTCTCATTAAATATATGTTTTCTCCTCTGAAGGATTATAATCAGTTTTTTTCTGGGTAGCAGATTCTCGGCTATAATTCTAGCTCCTTTGCTTTCCAGAATATCATATTCCAAGTCCTCTGATCCTTTCATGTAGAAATTGCTAAATCCTGTGTAATCCTGACTGTACCACCATGATATTTGAATTGTTTCTTTTTGTCTGTTTGCAGTATTTTCTCCTTGACCTGGGGGCTCTGGATTTTGGCTGTAATATTCCTGGCAATTTTCATTTTGGGATCTCTTTCAGGAGGTAATCAGTGAATTCTTTTAATTTCTATTTTACCCTCTGGTTCTATGATATCACAGTAGTTTTCCTTTATAATTTCTTGAAATAAGATGTCTAGGTTCTTTTTAAAAAATCATTGCTTTCAGGTAGCCCAATAAATCTTAAATTATCTCTCCTGGATCTGTTTTCTGGGTCAGTTGTTTTTCCAATAAGATAGCTCACATTTTCTTCTATTTTTTCATTCTTTTGATTTTATTTGATGGATTCTTGATGACTCATTGAGTTATTAGCTTCCGCTTGTTCAATTCTAATTTTTAAGGAATTACTTTCTTTAGTGAACTTCTGTACCTTCTTTTCCATTTGGCCAATTCTACTTTTTTTCTTTGGAGGCAATTGGGCTTTTAAGTGACATGTTCAGGGTCACACAATTATTAAGTGTCTGAGGCTGGATTTGAACTTGGTCCTCATGACTCCAGGACTGGTGCTTTATCCATGGCACCACCTAGCTCCTTTGTTGATTCTACTTTTTAAGGAGTAATTTTGTTCAGGGAATATTTGTATATCTTTTAAAAAATTTTTTGTGCTTTTTTGGGGCATTTTTTGTGTTTCCTTTATCAAGATCTTGACTCTTTTTTCATAATTGTCTTGCAACATTCTCATTTCTTTGCCTTATTTTTCCTCTGCCTCTCTTATTTGGTATATAAAATCCTTTTTGAGTTTTTCTAGTAATTTGTGTTTTTTTTGGCACTAAGACCAATATTTTTTTTAGACTTTTCATGTAGCTCTTTTGTCCTTTTCTAAGTGTGTGTTTTGATCTTCCCTATCACTATAGTAATTTTCTGTGGTCAGGTTCTTTTTTTTATTATTTACTCATTTTCCCAGTCCATTTCTTAACCTCTAACTTTATGCTAAATTTGGACTGTCCCAATCTTTAGGTTTTTTCTTGCTGTTTTTTAGAGCTAGTTCTTGAGGTCTGTTAAGTTTTCAGTTCTTTCAAGGTGGTATGATCTAAGGAGAAATGTAGTCATTGTTCTCCTGGCTTATGCTACAGTCTATGAGTGACCTCAAGCAATATCTTTCACCTTCACTCTGTGACCAGTGTCCCTGCTCCCCTGTGGCTGTGAGCACTAGTATGCTAGTGCTCCTCCTTACCTGATATCGTGACCTAGGCCCATGACCTGGAACCAGGTATGGACAATGCAACAGAGTCCTGAACTCAATGCCTGCAGAGGGTTCCCTTTAATCCCCTTCTGATCAGTTGTCTGACCCCATTACTCTCAGTGAGCTGTTGATTCAGTTGTCCCTAAGACCTGCTGCTGGCTTGCCCAGGCACTGTTGGCTTGCCCAGGCACTGCTTTCTTGCTGGCTTTGTCCTGATGCTGGCTTCCTGCAGGGTACTTCCTGCAGCTGGTTTGCTGGGGGTGTGGTCTGTGCTAGACTGCTTTACTCTCACTCCAGTGAGATAGACTTTTGCTATTTATCTTCTAAGTTGTCTTGGACTTGAAAATAATTACATTATGTCCTTATGTTGGTTCTATTGCTACAGAATTCATTTTTAGGCATCATTTTAAAGTTGTTTCAAGGAGAATTTGGGAAAAGTCAGATGAGTCCCTACCTCTTCTCTACCATCTTGGCTCTGCTGCTCTAGTGCATAGATCAGGAATGTACAACATATGGCCTGAGGACCACTTGCAGCCCACCAAAGGATTTCAGGTAGCTGTCACCTGACCCACAGCAACCAACCATCATCAGTCTATCTCTAGTTTAACCTATCTGCCATCCAAAGAAGTTTATAAATTGTGCAGGTTTGCCATAGATTTTTAAATTATTTCTTCTTGACATATTTTACTCATGAATTGCTTTTTGATAGAGGATACTTTTTTCTACATTTTTTTCAAGCGTTTGAACATTTTAACATCTCTTGTTGCTTCAGGGAGTCATTGAGTTCTTTTTGCTCCATTCTCCTTTTCCACTCCTTGCATAAGCTTTTCTACCTTCTGCTTTAGGCTATTGATTTATTATCCTGTTCATTTTTTTTCCTGCCTAGCTATAATTCCTTTTTGTATCTCTTGTTTCATTTTTTCCCCAGTTACTTTTATAAGCCTTGTAGCTAAGCAATTTTTTTTCCCTCTGAGACTTTATTTGTAGTTGTGGAGTTATTATCTTCTGGTGGATTTATCTCTTAGAGTTCCTGTAATGCAAAGTATTTTTTCACTGTGTTTTGTTTTCTTCTTTTTTTTTCCTTCCAGTTTTTTTCAGCCTTAGTTCATGCTTTGGGATTTTATGCTTGGATCAGTCCTTTCAGTATTCTGGATTCCACTGCCATTACCTATCCATCTGGAATGGGTCTTGTTAGGCCTCAGTAGTTGGTTTTTGTCTCAGTCTGCTGGTGACCCACTGTGGATTCTGGCTTCAGCTAGACTCTGTCTTCTCTTTGTAAAATCCCAAACCAGGAATTAATCCCATGGCCAGTTCCTGTATAGTCTCCCAGTGGTAGTGATTATATGCTCTTTATCTTATCTCTTGCTATGGTTCCTAGTGCTCCCAGGAATATATCTAGGCCATAACTTCCTGGGGAGTGATCTATGTAGGCTATTTCTGCCCCTGCTTCTGTTCTGACAGACCATTGTTGGGGTTGGGGTTTGGGTCTCTTTGCTGCTTCTCGGCTTGTTCTGACTTTTCTGGGGTGATTACTATCCAGGCTTCCAAAAGCCTTTGTGTTTACTTATATTCTTGCTGATTTCCCTGATAAGACCCTTCTACCTACATCTGGTAGCTTCTGGCAGTGTTTTATTTTATAATTCTTCATTGGTTAGAAGTTACTTAACATTTAATTTCCACTTACTTTATTGTTGTTATATCTAGGGGCCCTTTATTTGTTGGGGTTTATGTTGGGGCTTCCCAAGGATTTTTTACATTGCCATCTGCACTGAAATTCCTTCAACAATGCTACTTATAAGGGAAAGCTTTTTGGAGGTGCGGTAGAAGTGATGAAAAGTCATGGAAAATATTGAGGAAGTAAGTGACTGATAGTGATAGGGCACCTACATGGCACAGAATGCCACACCAGGAGTCAGTAAGACTCGTCTTCCTGAGTTCCAATTTGGCTTTAGCTATATGCTAGCTATGTGACCCTGGGTAAGTCATTTAACCCTGTTTGCCTCAATTTTCTCATATATAAAAATGATGCAAACCACTCCAGTATCTCTGCCAAATAAACCCCAAATAGGACCATGAAGAGTAGGACATGACTGAAAAAAATGACTGAACAACAACATTGATGGTGATGTGCAAAGAGGAAGAAAAGAACATTAAAACATTTTAAAAACAGGAAAGAGCAGAAGTTTAGAAGAGGCCACAGTGTGGTGTTGCTGCTGTTATGTGAAATTTTATATACGTGTATATGGACTCATATACTTTTAAGAGTTATATAGGATAGAGATAGTTTTATATTTAGGGCTTATTTATTACAATTTTCTTTTCATATGAGAATGTTCGTATTTTCTGATATTTGTTTAGATCATAATGAACAGAAATTAAAAATTTAAATAAATGAAACGAGGGGGATGTACTCCATGTTCTTTAAGATCTTTTCTATTTTTAAGATTCTAGGATTCTATTCTTTATTTCTGGATTCTTGGAAGCTGTTGTGCTGCTACCGGCGTGTCATAGCCTAAGCAAGGCTCACCGCATTAAGCACAATCATCGGTACCAGTAACTGACTACACTGCCTGAAAAGCAAATAGTCCCTGGTCAAGGGAAGTCACTTGGATGCATTGTTTATTGATTGCTTTGGTCATTGGCAGGGGACAAGTTGCTCTAGAAAGCCTTTCCTTCCACTAAGCTATTAGGGCTGCCTACCCAGCTAGAAAAGCAAGTAGGTTAGCCTGCCCTGAACATTCAAATTTGAAACCCCAAGAAACTTACAGGCATAATTTTTAAAAAGCAATACTGTTCCAGATTTCCTCTTTCTTGAGAAAAGGCTCCTACTGGGTGATTGATCAGAAACTTTGTCCTTCTCTGACTGATGAAAATAGCTGAGCTCAGGCCGTCAGAGTACCTGCCTTGCTTTCTGAAGCATTTACTACTCATTTACGACATTATGCAGCCTCCCCTGTGACAGGCACATCCTATGGCAACCTTTGGTGCTGATTTTTTTTTTTTTTTTACCATTATCAGCATTCATGGCCATTGCTATTTGTGTATTTTCCCCCTGGAGTTGGGGAACAAATCTCTGGGTGGTTGCCAAGTTGAAAAATTCCATATCTTTAGTGGAAAGTACACTGGATTTGGAATAAAAGGAATTGGATTTGAAATCTGGGTATACTACTTACTGTTTTAGTTAAGTAAATCACGACTTCTGGACTTTTGTTTGCTCATTTTTTTATATGGAAGAGTTGGGCTAGACCATCTCAAAGGACCTTTCTCCCGCTAAGCTCTATTATGTATGTTTGCAAGCAGAGATCACTAGAAACCCAAGATTTCAGCCAAGGGTCCACTTTAGGAAAAATTAAGAAATTGGCAAAATTTATGTTCAGTTCCTTCATCTTTATAGCTGTTGATTCCTCTATCCTTTACTGTGGAATACTTCAGGTCTCTCAACATTTAATTTCTAAAACTAACTTTCAGTGAAGGACATGATAGTCATTCATAAAGAGGCACACATGACCAGAGCCTTTATCGCCATAGCTGTCTTTAAGAGTGACAAGATAGGAAAAGGAAATATAGAGTTTTAAGTTGGATCAGGCTTTAGGAATTATTATCATTCTATTTCAAGCTTCCACATTAGCTCCATTTTCATCAAAATTCATTGCCATTGCTACTGTTCCCTTTTAGGGGTATATTTGCATTTTATTAGGAGGCAAAATTGTGAATTTCTAATTATAGAAATTCACATATCATCAAGACAGTGTGTGGGGCAGCTAGATGATACAATAGATGGAGTACCAGACCAGAGATTAGGAAGATCTGAGCTCAATTCTGGCTTTAGATACTTCCTAGCTATGTAATCTATGGCATCATTTAACACTGTTTGCCTCAGTTTCCTAATCTGTAAAATGAGCTGGAGAGGTAAGTGGCAAGCTACTCTAGTATCTTTGCTAAGAAAACCCCAAATGGAGTCAGAAAATGTCTTAATAACAATAACTAAAGTAGGTAAAACTATGAATTTCTAATTACAGAAATTCACATATTACCAATATATGGTGCATGGAGCTGGGAAGGATTTGAATAAGGGGTAGCCTTTCTGCTACCTCTGCAATCATATCATGTAAGTCAGCAGCTGGTGACTTAGAAGGCTGATTGTTCCCTGGCTTAGTTGTCTTATTGACATAATTTGTCCACTTATAATTACTGGCTGCTGGCTAACAGATCCTCTTTGCAGATAATGGAATGTAAAGAGGAATATTGATATTGACTATTGAATTGTCAGTGGCAACTGGCAGCAGAAACCATCAGAGGAGTATAAACTTGGAAGACTAGGTGTCTGGTTCACTGTTGCCTTCACTTGCATTTCGCAATTCACTCTCATTTTGAAATAGTGTGCACAGGTGGCCTCGTTTGATTCAATTTCAACAGTCTCTGAGATTTATGGTCCTGCCTGCTCATGGCCTGATGGCTTTCATATTTACCCCCCTCCCCCAGCCCCCTTCAGAATGCTACAAATTTTGGACAGGGAGAAAGTAATTGTGGGAGCCTGAGTCACTTGGCTGGGCGATATATTGGGTGCTTGGCCTCTCTCTCTCTACAACCTGCTCCTCCAGGTTTGGAGACATCACCAATGATGGGACAAAAGCATTTTTGTGAAAGATCCCACTTACCTTCAGTATAAAGAGGGAGCTACCCTCACGGTTGGCAAAGTTTGAGACTGATGCATCCATCACTGCCTAAGCAGAGAAGAGTAAAAGGGAGCTTTATGATGTCCTGATAAGAACGGTAATAATCTTTATATAAAATACCCTCCCCTTTTATGACATAAGCTCATTGTGTGTAAGGATTGTTTCATTTTTTTGTACTTACATCTGCAGTGCCTAATTCAGTGCCTGACACATGGTAAATGCTTAATAAATATTTCTTGATTGGTTGATTGAATAACAACACATTCAAGTAGCTTAAGTTTTCAAGGTGCTTTTCATACATTATCTCATTGGCTCAGGACGTTTTAGTGTTCTGTTGTTGTTCAGTCATTTCAGTTGTGTCTGGCTCTTCATGTCCCCCCCCCCCCTTTTTTTGACATAGATACTGGAGTGGTTTGCCATTTCCTTCTTCAGCTCATTTTATAGATGAGGAAACCAAGGCAAACAGGGTTAAGTGACTTGTCCAGGGTCACATAGCCAGCCAGTGAGTACCTGAGGTCAGATTTGAACTCAAGAAGAAGAATCTTGCTGACTCCAGGTCCAGTGCTCTATTCACTGTGTCACCTAGCTGCCCAGAATTTAGGGCATTTAGAAATGAGAAAACTCAAGGGTCAGAATAAATAAGAGTTGGGATTCATATCGCACTTTAAGGTTTACCAAGTACTTTACAAATCCTTTCTCATTCTATCCTCACAACAGTCATGAGAAATAGATACTGGTATTAATTACTCCCATGATGCCGGATTTCCAGATCTAGTACTCTATCTACTTACCATACAGATGCCTTAGAAAAGTCAAGTGACAAACCCAGGGCCATGCAGAAAATAATGACCCTATTTAAATCACATGGAGCCTGATCTAAGCAGATCCAACTAAAAGAAAAACAAAACACCTAGATTTATGCTTTAAAAAGTTAGAGATAATGTATTAAGGGACTCCTTTGAAAATCAGTCACCTACCTTTCTAACCTTATATTATATTGCTACCTTCTACATGCCATTTTTAGAATTTTTCCACAGTATCTCATGTTTTTGTTTGCTTGTTTTTTTTTTTTTTTTGTACCACCTATGCTTATGTTGTTTTTATGGCTAGAATGGCATTCCCCACCCATACTCCCATTTCTTCCTGTTGAAGTCCTAGTGATTATTTAAGGCCCAGATTGAACTCAATTTTCTTTAGGAAGTCTTCTCTCAGACTCTTCCCCACACAAACCCCCTTGTATCTTCTAGTCAGAAAGGATTCTTCTTACTTCAGACCTCACACAGCATTTATTTTAATTTCTTTTAAAAAAGCTCATTATATCATATTTGGCATTATAATCAATTATAGATATTGTGTGTGTGTGTGTGTGTGTGTGTGTGTGTGTTATATCCATCTGCTGAAGTATCAGTTCTGTGAAAGCAGGAACCACATCTTCCTTAATCTTTAACTCTTTCCCAGCCCAATTTCTGATACATATCAGGTGTATGACCCTGGGCAAGTCACTTAACTTGTCAGTGCCCCAGGCCGTTTATAAGACTATAAATTGCAGCCAAGATGTGGACTTTTTTTCCTAGAGGAAGCTTTTAATCCAGAGTTCCCAACACCAATGAAATCACAAGTTTGGTCAAAAGAAAAATCTTTTCCAGGGCCTTGTATAATAGCAAAGTGTTGCATTTACATGATGGGGTGTTAACAAGTATTTGTAGAAGTTTCAAGTAAAATGCAAGGATTCAATTTAAAACTTTTCAGTGACATAGGTATTGCTTAAATGAGTTATAAAACTGATTTTTCCTCTCTCTCTCTTTCTTTCTTTCTTTCTCTCTCTCTCTGTTTCTATCTTCCTCTCCCTCTCTCTCTCCCTCTGTTTCTCTATCTCTCTCTGTCTCTTCTCCCTCACTCTCTCTGTTTCTCTCTCTGTTCTCTCTCTATTTCTCTCTGTTTTCCTCTCATGTTTTCTGACTCTACTCACCTCTGTACTCATGACATCTGGGGTTCACTAAGACCACTAAGACATTAACCAGGATCTTTGATTTTGGGTGATAGCTGAGTATCTTCAACTGGGCTCTCAGGCTCAGCACCCCCCCTACCCCCATATAGCTGCTCAAAGGCTCATGGTTGAAGAAGGCCACCCAGGTCTCTGGTTCAAAATGCTTCCATTCCTCTTGCCTTTCCTTTTACTCTTAAGAAACCAGATGGACTCAGTGGCTCACATTTCCTTAGAATCTTAAAGTTTTATAAATGTTTTCCTCTTAATAATTCTTTGAGGTAGGTAGGGGTGGTATTATTAACCCTATTTTTGGGATGAGGAAACTGAATTTAGGAACAGGTAAATGAGTTACCCACAATCACTTATTTAGGAAATGGAAGAGCCCAGGTTTAACTGAAGTTTTCTAGCTCCGCATCATTCCAGTATAACAGCATATCTGTCACTGCTTGGTCTAGTATTTTGCTAGAGGTTCCTTTGACTATTCTCAAACTAGAAAGCAGAAAAAAGAAACTGAAACATGAAGAGACACACTACAGCACCCAGTTTTGCTTTGTAAAAACGAATCCCAATCAATATGTGCCATCCTTGATGAATTCTGCTGCTATTTATAAGAGAGGGAGGGTTCTTGCTTGTCTCCTCTAGTTTATTGCATTGTAACTAGGTTTTGGAGCATAAACAAATAGATCCCTTAAGATTTAGGCACTCACATGGGAGACAGCAAAGGCCTGCTTCTGAGAAATGGGTGGACTGGCAAAGGCCTGGACATCCTGTATTGGCCTTTCACACCAGTCAGAATAACGTTTTTCCATTGGCTGAGTAGCTAAAACTGGCTGTGTCTTTAAAGCTACCTGACTGAGGCATCGTTGATTTCTTTTTTTAGTCGTATCCATGGATGATGGACTCATTCACTCACAGCAAGGGCACCATGAAGTAAACTGGGGAAGGAAGGGACCAAAGTCACATTCTTTCTCCTCCCAATCAAGGCAGCTCAGAGTTTTAGTCATGTTCCATTAGACCTTTGGAATCCTAAGTCTAGGAGTCTCCAACATGGGAGCTCTAGCCTTTGTGACCTTGGAGCCCAAGACACAAGGTCTGATGTTGTAGCCAGCTCAGCAAGGAATCCATGAGAAGCCAGGGTCTTAGGAAGTTAGCTTGAGTTGGAAAGGCGAAGGGGGACCTTTGAACTTGTTTGTGCTGTTTAATAACTGAGCTATTCCGTGCTTCCTACCCATTAAAATAGCAAAAGGGAGATGATACTACTGAGGTTGGGGGAAATGTACTTGATGCTTGGGCATCTGAAATTGGGGGAACACAACTTGGGGAAACATTGTGTTCTGCTAATCTGCAGGGTATTGAGCCAATGGCAGAGACAAGGGACCTCCCATCAACACCCCTAAGGGTATCAGAGAACTCCAAGAGAGAAGGTGAAGCACATTTGACCTGTGGACAGTGGAAGCACATAATGTGATTCTTCTAGGGTCATAGACTTAGAGCTACAAGGGATATTAAAGGTGATCCAGTGTAACTGTGTCATTTTACATAAGAAGAAAGAGAAGTCTAGAGAGGTGATTTCTGGTCACAGTGACTTGCTCAAGGTCACATAGTAGTGAGTTGTAGAGTCATAATTAAAACTTATGTCCGATAGTCCCCTTCCCCCCACCTCCCAAGTCTAGCCCTTAGTTGGCCTGTGGGAAGGCAGAAAAGCGAACAGGGGAAGGTAGTAGGGGGAAATTGCTTTTCAGCCCTCAGAAAGAAACTAACCCTGTTCCTGATTCCAGGAAATGAAATGCAGTCAGAAACTCATTCCTTACTCCTCCTTCTTCCTCAATCTCTCCCTTTACCTCCTACCAATCAGTAGGAAAGCCTGACACATTCTTCTCTCATGATTGGTTTGAAGGAGTAAGGATGGTAGTGGGGGGCGGGGATGTTGGAAGGGACGTGAAACAATAAAGATGATTTAATTTATATCTGATCACAGCAACCAGCTGCCTGTGCTATCAATTATTCCACCCTAGAAGTTATTAAAGTGCACCTCTGTCATCGAAGCCTTATTAGCAGGGGATTTATAGAGCACAGACCCATGGGAGGAAATACTGATATTTCACTCCTAACATCACCCATGAATGGCTGTTCGTCCATTCCTTCTCTGCTCTCTTGTCCTTTGTCTCATCCTTTGAGAGTCTACTTCCCTGACATGTTTCCCCTTAACCCCATCATGATGGGTTACAACCCCCAGAATGCTTTGCACCTGGATCAGGAGTGGTGAAAATTCTCATGCAGCTGTTTCCATCTGTTTTGTTTCAGTTTTATTTTCATGGCAGTAAAAAGACTGCTTTTCTAGGGCAGAGTGTGTCTTGGTTTCTAACATGCATTTCTGGTTTTAGTTACGTCCTAAAGCACCCTCTCAGGTATGTGTTCTGACCTCATGTTACTACATTGTTACAATAAAAATCAATCTAGTGAAGGGAAGAAAAAACTAGCAACTGAGAATCTGAAAATTTTCATTATAGTTTAGCCTGGTGCTAAAAGACTCTCTCTAGAGAAGTCTGGATTATTGTACCTGTCTCTGAGGTGGCCTCCCTGCATCCAGTCCTTTCCCTCTCTGATCCCTGCTACACAATGCCTGTAACTTGAACTTCTGAATGCTTATGTCCGATCACGTCACTCCGCAGCTCAAAACCCCTTTGAGCTACCAAACTATGGAATGGACCAGGGCAGCCATTCAGAGACATTAGGGGTTTTGAGACTCTTAAATTCATAGGATTGAGATCTATATGTGACCTGAGTGGTTATGTGCTCCAGCTCCCTCATTAGGAAACTGATACTCAGAGAGGTTGAATGACTTGTCTGAGGTCACGTAAATGGTATGTAGCAGTACAAAGATTTAGACCAATTTCATCTTTCCAAATCTGATGCTTTTTCTGTAATACTTACATAGCTAGGTGGTATAGCAGATAGAGTCAGGAAGACCTGAGTTTGAATCCTCCCTCAGATACTAGCTTCATGATGCTGGGTGTGTCTACTCTTCCCAGATTTGGTTTCCTCACCTGTAGGGTTGTTGAGAAGATCAAATGAGATAACTTATATAAAGTGCCTTATGATTCTTGAACTGTGTGATACAAATCTTAGCTATTATTATCATTGCATCAAGTTAGCAAACTCCTTAGCCTGACATTCAAGGCCCTTCAGTATCTGACTCCTATCTGTATTTCCAATCTTCTGTCAACCAAACTTTGCATACTTTACATACTCTATGTTCAAACAAATTGAATTATTCACAATTCCCTTAAACAGATACTTAATTTTCCTTCCTTTGTACCTTTGTTGGCATACTCCTTGATTATTGGAATGTCTTATCTATCTGCTAAGATAGATAGGACTGCAATTTGATCCATCTTTTATCCCCCAGCTCAAAGGTTTCCTCCTACAGAAAGCCTTCCTGGATCTTCCTACCTTAACCAGAACTAGTAACAATATGGTCTTCAGCTTAAGTACAATTAATTCATTTTGTTCATTTTATATGCATTTATCAGGCATGCATATGTTGTCTTCACTGGATTCCCAGTTCAACTCACTCTCTGTTCCTCCTCCTGACACAGATGTGTTCCTCACACATCTCCCCTTCCAATTGTCCTTTATATTTTTTCTTCATGAATTAGAATTTAAGATCTTTGAGACTTAAGATCTTTTTCTTCTTCTTCATATTCTCAGTAATTATCATAGTGCCTGGTACAAAGTAAGTTTTTAATAAATGTTTTATCTATCTGTCTATCTATCTATCTATCTAGCTATGATTATATAATTTGTATCCCATATAGTTTTGGTTAGCATGTTTCTGAGTAACCCTAGTAAATTATAACCTTCCTCAACTCTCTTATTTATCACTCTTCCCAGCACCTAGCACAAGGTAATGCATAAAGTTGGCATTTGAATGAATTTTTGTAAAGTAAATGAATGAGACTGAAGACCTTGATTTTCCCACCAAGCATACTCAGTACTAAATAGAACATTAAAAAAAAAAAAAACTCCACTCCTGATTGCTCTTATATTTAAATGGCCTCAGCTCTGACCTAGCACATCCCTCATGCCCTGGGGCCCTCTGGACATGGCAGCAGTGATCAGCCTTGGATATTTCAACATGAAAGGGACATTTCTTTTTATTTTGCTCTAGACACAATTAGATGCTTCAGTCATCCCTAGAAGCAATTCATTCCTAATTACAGCCAATTATTATGTCGTGTGACGCCCGCAAAAAACCAAATAGCATTTTTAAGTTTTAAAACTCTGCGGGGAAGAATAATGTCATGGAGCCAGCCATGTCAACCTAAGTCAGCTGCAAAATTTTCCCTAGAAAGTAGCAATTTCTAAAAAAAGAGATTTGATTCAGATTTTTGATTTCTTGAAGTAGCAAATTGTCAGCAAAGGCAAAAAGAAATGACATAAAGGAAATGTTAACTGAATTATTTACTGTAAAACATGGATTTAAGTATTATTAAGCACCATCAAGAGAAGACTCCACAGTATGCAAAGTGGCATTTACACACACATAAACACAAATGTGTATGGGGGTGGTGTTATCACCAAATATAGGACAGAGCACTGTCTTCCCATATATAGTGAGTGGGACAAGGGTGATAATCTGGCACAGGAGATTGAGAAGTATCATCCAGACCAGTAGCAGAACCAGGACAGAGGAATGTCCTGAAAGCCCAAGGAGGTGGGGATATCTACAGGAGGAAATGGCTAAGAGTTCCGCAAAGAGGTCAGGAAGGTCGAAGATTGGAAAGACACCATTGGATTTGACAATCTATGCTGTACTTAGACACTGGAGTCTGGGATAAAGGGGGAATTCCTGAAGCTACATATTCTAAGTATGTTCCTCTTAAGTAAGTGCTAAATTCGATTGTTTTTAACTGCTGAAGGATTTCTAATGCTGTCAACACCCTAGGGCAACACCTCACTCATATCACCCTAATTACAAAACTGCCCTCACAATTTTGATTCTTTGGAGAGGGTGGTGTTTCAGGAATCATAGCCATATGGTATGATTGGGAGAATATCAGTGTTGAAAAGCTGTGCTCTTGCATCAGGAAACAGCTTGGGAGAAGCAGCATCAAGGCCATGTATGATAAGAAAAGGAGGTGGGTTCATCCTATATTGAGTCAGGAAAAGCAAGTGGGTAAATTGAGTGTGGTACTGCTCTCCAAAAATATTAGCAGATTTCAAGGAGGAGTCTAGTAAATGGAATAGATGCTTCTTTTCCTCCTTTGGCTAGACCTGTGATTTCATTGTACATTTAATGTACAATTTCATGTACAGAACTCCCAGATGTAGAAATTCTTTCCGTTAACAAAGATCAGCAACTATTCTGCAACTTATAGTCAAGGAAATATGCCTGGGTATTGAAAGATTAAATAACGTGCCTAGAGTCACTCAGCTAGAATGTATCATAGATAGCATTTGAACTCAAGTTCTGACTTCAAAGCAATTCTCTACTAACTACTACATGTTATCCTTAAGGATTTATGGAAGAACAATGGCAGAAGGGGAAATCTGGCATAGGTTGAGGTCTCCATCATTGGATGGAGTACTCTCAGAGTCATAAGATCACTCAGTCAACAGCATTTATTAAGTGTACTTAAGTATCAGGCAGCTTGTTCAGCACTGGGGAGACAAAGAAAGGTGAAAGATAGTCCCTGTTCTCCCAGAGCTTATAGTCTAATGGAACCACAGATCTAGCCTCTATCAAAGTATAATACAAAGAATAATGCCATGCTTCTATGAAAGATGGTTCTGGTTACCTTATTCATAAAATTTTTTAATGCATTCATAAATAACATAATGCTTTGTATTAGAGGCAAATTAAGCATCATCAAGAGACATGAAAAAGAACATGTCATTTTCAATCTCTGTGAGAAGAAATAGGATGAAATTGTAAATAATTAGGAAAAAAACCACTGGTTCCCAATGGTAGCTGGGGTTTTACGGCAGGTCCTGTGGTTCTATCATCTGAGACATTGGATCGATCTTCCATGTCCACTTTCATGCAAACTGGAGACTCACAGGCTTATAGTTTGTTTCCATGGTAAAGTTTCAGAGATTTTAATGCCCTAAAGTAGCTTACAACAAGCCAATGGCATGAGGTCAACAAGGAAACAAGTTCTAAACCTGGAGAGAGTTTACAAGCCTTTTGTAAATATGATTTAGAAAACTCTTTCACAGGTGCCAATATTTAAGAGAATAGATGACCAAGGAGAAAAAAAGAGGGTGGTTCACTTGAGAAAATCCTGTCCTAAAACAACAGAAATAAGGCTTTAAGAATATAGGGATTTGGATTCTGAATTTCATTTTTTATTAGCTATACACATATTCATTTCTGAAAAGAAATTTGTATGTACATGTATTATAATGTCTTACACATGTGTATATATGTGGGTGTATACTTTATAAATTTTGTTTTATATGTGCATGTAATATGTGCATACATGTGTATACACACAAATAAACACACTTGTATGTGTACATATACGTTTCTTTCCAGAAATGGATTTTTGATTCAATGGTAAAGATTTTCATAATGTGATCTTACTGAGTCATTCCTATTTTCCTTGTAGGAACATCCTAGTTCTCTTTAATTCTCATAGGATGGAAAATGAAGATCCATTTGGCACACATGGCATTGAGCCATGTGTGGTGACTATGGATCCATAAAAGAACAATACTGATACAGTCTGGGTAACTGGATGAGGGGTCTGCTGTTTACAGATGTGGGATGCCACCTTGGGTCAATCATTCAACAATATTTATCAGTCTCTCGTGATATGTCAGGCACTATGCTAAGTGTAAGAAATACAAATGTAAGGATCCAGAAAGACAAATCTTTGCCTTTGAGGAGGGGGGAAGGGAAGAAGAACAAGCATTTATTAGGTACCTACTATGTGCTGGGTATTAGGCCAAATGCTTTACAAATATGATCTCCTTTGATCAAGTTCAAGGAACTTAGATTCTAATGGGGAAGAGGACAATTCAAGGCTTGTTGATTGATGCAAATAGCCGCATATATCTCTCTGATTCAGACTGTGCCTATAACCCATTCAGTTCTCAGACAAAAAAATTAAAGAATTGTGTTCATTTTGTAAGCATCCGCTACATCCCTTTTAAGCAAACTCAAATACACTCAGCCAGTTTGAAGATCAGCACTACCCAATGAGTTATTAACCATTAGGTAGACATAGAGAATTGGTTATGATGGATTCAATTTGGATGCTCCATCTGCTAGGGTAGTCTTCATTGCTCTTGCCTCCTAGGCAAGGCATAAGGCCCATAGGTTCAACTTGCATTAGCAGCATGAAGGTTGGGGAGAAACTGATGGATTGAACCTGGGACAGTTCAAGATAATGCAAAAACACACAAAAAATAGAAAGACAGGGTCTTTATAAACTTTAAAGAGTGTGTATGACCAGGGCATTCATCAGCCATGCAAGGCCCGTTGTAGGTCAGGGCTTGTGTTAAACTCAAGCTTTTCCTACATTCCAGATCTCCCCTACCTTCCACTTAGCTACCTAGGGAGCCAATAAATCCTAATAAACCTTAGAATACACAGAAAATTCCAAGAAGGTAAACTCTGGACTATTTTTCCATAAGATCACAGTGAATCTCTTCTTATATTCAAAGCTGTGTAAGTTGGAGCATCACAGAATCATGTGTTACTACATACTGAAAAGCTAAATTATGACAACTTAACTGAACACAATTCAAGAAATGTTCAAGGCTACAAAGATAGTAAAATGACCTAGCCCATTGTGCTCTAGGAGCTTACAATCAAATGGGAACAATATGAGTGTGGGTGGATGAGGAGATATTCAAGGTACCATGTGAGCAAAGGTTAGTTCTGGACAATGTATTCTAGGAAAAATTGAGGATTCAGAGGTTGCTTTTCATTTGGGGGGTGGGGGGCACCAGGGAAAGCTTCATGGCTGAGGTGAGAGTTAGAGTTTTGAAGGATTTTTAACAAGTAGAAGTGAGGAAGGAGTGCATTCTAGACATGTAGTATTTCTGGTATTGATGCTCAGAGGAAAGAATGCGTATCAGTTGAATGGAAATTAAAGAGTGGTACTGTTTGGCTAGTCTTCTTGGCTAGTGGATTCTGTTAATCAATCAACAAACATCTGTCAAGCACCTACTATGTATGGGTTACTGTGTTAGGAGCTGGAGATAAAAAAGGCAAAAATGGAATGTTCCTTGTTCCCAAAGAAGCTTTCATTTTATTGGAGAAGAAAACTGTCATTTTGAGAATTGGGAGAAGGAAAGAAACAAGCATTTAAGTGCCATAAGTGCCAAGTATTGTTCTAAGTGCTCCAACAGATGTCTCATTTGAGCCTCACAACGACCCTGTGAGATAGATACTGTTATGATCCCCATTTTACAGGCAGGCAGGTTGTTACTTGCCCAGTGACTAATTATCTGAAACTCAATTTGAACTCAAATCTTCCTGCTCAACGTTGATCCAAGGTGCTCCTTAGTTGCCTTTAATGTCCGAATGGCCACTGACTCTTCAAGGTAGAGTATCAGTGGTGAGGTCGTGTTAGATACTCATGAATATCTCACAGTATAGCAAGCAGAGTTTTTTATTTTCAGATGCCCCAAAGGATCCACAAGTGAAGTCTCGTAGCATTGTATCATTTATCTGAAATTTAATTCATTTTCATAAACACTCACACACACACTTGTCTTATTTTCCTAAATATGTTTTAGAATTACAGATTTAGATCTAGAAGGGACCATGAAGGTGATCTCTTTTAATGTTACTCTTTTTTGCTTTTCTTCCTCAAGATTTCCCTTCACTTCTGTGTATTTGGATTCCAACTATTGTTTTCTCTTCTGTTGCTTTAGCAAGACAGCCCATTGCAGATTCAAGCTATTCTATTCTGTCCATTATTTGTGTAGCATAGGCCATAAATTCTGTTCTTTTAATTATCAGTTCTCCTCTACACCACTGTGAAACAGAATGGCGTGGTTTCATATTCTCCTCAGATTCCTCTGACTCATTGTTATTTCCTTTGTCTTTGTTTTGTAGTATTTATTTATAGATTGTTGAACTGATATACTAGATCTGGAGGCCATATTTGCTTTGTTTATTAATGCCTTCCCTATTGATTTATGTGCTTATGTTCAAGGTCCTTGAATTTTCTTTTTTTCCGAGATTTTTGATAATTTTAGCTCTCCTCATCCTTACTCCTTATGTTTCCTTATTGTTCACTTTTTGTCTCCCTCTCCCTCTGATGGTCCTTTCCTTACAGCCTGGATTCAATATTGGATAATTCATGATTTGCCAACCTAAATCTCTTCTCCAAGTGACTTTTTTTGGGAGGGAGACAGAACTGACTCCATCTGGATGCTAATCTCTTTTTCTCAGATTTGGTCAAATGCTGGAAGCTCCTCCCACTGGTAGTTCTATCCCAGTGTCTTATCTCTCTCTTTTTGGTCCTTAGTTCTCTGGCTGTAGAGTTGATGTCTGTATTTTGGGTCTATGAGGTTATGAGAAGTTAGAGTTTGGGTTTGAGTTCTATTTCAGTCCCAGAAATGTGTTCTACTCCTTTCCCACTGTACTTCCATTCTCCTACTAAGACCAATAACACAGAATAACTTGCAATAATATAGAATGCTTCCCTGGCACAGTACTGGCTATTGGGCCTAAGCAAACTTTCACATCCTGGAGCTTGGATCTCTATGGCACTGGAAGAGAAAGGAGAGATAGTTCTATTTCTTAACTAATACCAAATATTTTGATGATTGCTACTTTGGAGTATAATTTGAGATATGGAATTCCTATGCTTTCCCTCCCACTCTACCCTCATAATTTTCCTTATTTTTGACCTTTTGTTCTTTTTGAAGGATTTTGTTATTATTATTATTATTATTATTATCATTTTAGCTCCATAAACTAATCCTATGGTACCTTTATTGATATGACTATGAATAAGTAAGCTAATTTTTTTAGCATTGCTATTTTTATTATGTTAGTTTAACTAATATCTACCAGCCATTAGTCTTTCTTCAGTTATTTAGGTCTGTCTTCATATCTGTAAAGAGTATTTTGTAGTTGTATTTGTGTAGTCCCTGAAAGTTTTTTGGTAGGAATGCTACCAAGTATTTTAGACATTCTGTAGTTAATTTAAATGGAATTTCTCTTTTTGTTTTTCCTGCTGGATTTTATTGGTAATATACAAAGGATGATGTACTTATTATTGATCCTGCTACTTTACTGACATTATTCATTGTAGATGAAGCTTTTCCATCAGTTCTTAGTATCCCTACCTCTTCAAGTTATCTTGTCTCATTCTGCATATACCAGCAGTTCTCAACCTGTGGGTTGTGACCCCTTCGGGGGTTGAATGACCCTTTCACAAGGGTCACCTAAGACCATCAGAAAACACATATTTCCGATGGTCTTAGGAACTGAGACACTGCTCCTCCATTCTTCTTCAGGCAGGTCTGCCCACATGCAGATACGCCCACATATGAGTATGAAAGCATTAGGAAGCATATGGAAGCTGTAGGAAGCCCTACAGCATTAGGAAGGTTGAGAACCATTGGTACATACTGTTATTTACTTACTCATGCACATGTTTTATCACCCCAGCAGAATGTAACATCCATAAGGGTAGGTACTAGTTCATCTTGGTTTTGTATCCCTAGCACCAAATGCAGTGAATATATCTTGAATTTGAATTTGAAACAAAGTGGCACAAATTCCATTTTGAAGTATATGACATGGTCCTGCCTAGATGATAGAAGGCAGTTTTCCCTATGGCAGGATTCCCTCCCCTGTGGAATGAACAGGTAAAAGGGATTTGATTTACCAAAATAAGGGATTCAATAATATAGAATGAAAATAATCCTTGTCAAAATGAAGAGTCACTAGAACATCTCACCATCTACACTTCATTCCTTAGAAATCTTTCCCTTCATAGCGATAGTCTTGCCTAGAGAGAGAAAGATGGCAAGATTTAAAAAAAAAATTCATCTGGAATGAATGGAAGAGGAATTAGAGTCAATAGCTATACTATACTGACCCAAAGACAGTATTCCATCAACTAACAGTTGTATCATGTACATCCTTGTATATACTCTGCTTGTCATGGAACCTTAAATGAACCAATTGCTTAACAACTGCTTACTGAATAAATGCACCCCTATAATGTAATCCCTTGGAAAGGAAAAATATAAACACTAAAAAATAATTATACCGAATTACCTACGAAAATATATTTACTGTGAAATTGAAACTTTTGGGGAGGATTTTGGGAATCTGTGCTGATCAGAAACAGAAAGGAGAGACCTTAGGACCTAATGTGCTGGTGTAAGCAGACACCATGGGTCAAATTATAGATCTGAATTCTGTGGAAGGAGAGGGCTTGAAGATCTTTGGTGACCACATGTAAATTACACAAACAACCACTGTTTCTTGCCAAGAGAAACTAGAAGTTAGACAGACCAAAAGCCATTTAGAACATAATTACAAGTTGTGCTTAGTCTTATAAAAGGCAACTTTATTTTTGGTGGAAAGTGCCACCTATAGCCAGATGAATATATTTTAACTTTATAATCCTGCCCACTTCAGCCTTCCTCACACACCTGGAAGGAAGAGTCCAGGAGGACAAAAAAAAAAAACAAAAAACACATCATATTCTAGCTCCTCCTCCATTTGCTGGGGAAGGCAAAGGCAATTAGATAGCAATTGTTAGACTGCTGCTGGCTCCCAGGGTACAGATTGTACACCTGGTAATGTGTCTTGGACTGGTGCTAAATGACGCCACTGATGGCCAAAGCAATCTGTGGAAGTCTATGGTTTGGCTTGTATCTAGGTGTGGGTGCCCAGAGAATCACTCCTCTGTCAGGGATAGGTTTGTGTAAACAGGATTTTTATGATGCTCCCTAAAGACTTCACTAGGGTCTGCTTAACATGGATACTTGCAAAATAAACCAGGAGGAAGCTCATACATGGCAGAAGGCAACCTGTATTTCAACTCCCACTATCCTAATATTTTCCAAGGAGGAAAAGGGGCATGTTTGCCTGCAACATCATGGCTTTTATTCATTAGTAGTTAGATGAGCGTTTTGCCCTGGTCACACCACATCTATTTTATTGTGTTCATATCTGGACATCCTAGTTTGGAAAGGTTATTCATAAATTGATAACATTTTAGAGGAGGGCCACATAAATGGATTAGAGTCCCGAGTCCATGCCATTTGAGAATCAGTTAAAGATAATTAAGGTATTTAGCATGAAGGAGAGAAGACTGTGGGGAAAGGGTGAGAAGAGGACATGTGGGAAAGGGAATAGAGGTTCTTTTGGTTGGCCCCAGAGGACAGAATACAGATAAATGGATATGAGGTGCAAAGAAGCAAATTTAAACTAGATATCAGGGAAAAAAACAAACAAACAATTAGAGCTATTAGAAGGGGAATAGGCTGCTTTGGGGGAAGTAATGGCTGCCTTCTTATTAGAAGCCTTGAACAAATGTGGGATGAACCTTCATCAGATGTGCATCTGGCATGGTTAAATTAAATGGTCACTGAAAATCCAACACTTCAATTATTTTATTCCATAATGTAGAGCAAGATAAAATATATGGAATCAATTCCTTTTTTCCCCTCATTTTATGCATTGTCTCTGAGAGCTATTCAATTTTTTTTGTTTGCCTTCATGTGGGTTTCCTCAAGAGATTTTATATTCTCTCGCCTAATCTACATGGATGTTCAGGCAGGCAGAGGCATTGCAGATGACAGACGTGCTGACACCCTCTACAACTGTAAAGTGGCCTCATCCTTGTCCATTAAATCTTGGACACTAATGGATTCCCCATTGATCTCCCTCCTGCTCAGCCATAAAACCCAGGGCTCCATGCGGTTACTTCTTAAAATATCCTTATAAATCTTGGCCATCGTCTTCTTTAATTACAACCTAGCCAGAGCTCAGGCTGTTAGTTATGGGTGGTAACTTCATTTATTCTCACATTAAATGCTTTATTTCTGTGGAGTTATCTCAGTCCCACTCCATTACTTAACTTGCCCACAATTAACATTCTCAAGCCATGTTACCGTGGAAAAAGGGAAAAAAAAGGTAGAACCATAGAATCTTAGATTTGAAAACCACTCTCAAAATCATCTAATCCAACCCTTACCTAAAGCTCTTTCCCATTATCTTATCCAAAAGACCAGATCAATTTTAATCCCCATCATAGAAACTTATTTGGTGAGTTGATGATGGTTGCTATTATCGTAAATGGACAGCATTTATATAGCACTCTGAGATTTGCAAAGCACTTTATAAATATTATCTCATTTTATCTTTACAACAACCTTAGAGGGAAGGGATGTTATTAGCTTTATGTTCAATGGGGAAACTGAGGCAGGCAGAGATTAAGGGATTTCCCTAAGGTCCAGTGGCTCGTAATTGTCTGAGACTAGATTTTTAACTCAGGTCTCTCTAGCTCCACATGCAATGCTCTGCTTGCTAATCCAGACCTGCACAATTTGTAAACTTCTTCAGGCCATAGATAGGTTAGACCAGAGACAGACTAGACTGATGATGCTTGGTTGCTACGGGTCATGTGACAAACAGGAGAGCATGCAGTGCACCCCTACATTTTTTTGCCAGCAATGTGTTGGCCTGCACTGAGCCAATTAGCTGATTCCAAAGAACAATATGATATGTTCAAAATACTACCTTAACTCATAGTTGTCACCTATTCTACTATATTGCATTATAAAGTGATATTTGAAATCTCTCTCTCTCTCTATCTGTCTCTCTTTTTAAAAAAAGGTGTCTCTTTAAGGTCCAGGTCAAATGTCATCTTTTCTATCTCCTCCTTTCTTTACTAGACTAAGTTTCTCCTCCTTCAGAATTATTACATTCCTTTGGTTGTAGCTCTCTTTTGAATTGACAAAATTCTATATTTGTGTTATAGCCTCCAGGCCATGTATTGTTGTCCTGTTTGTACCTCTAATGGCAACTGGCAGAGTGACTTGGGCGTAGAAATTGTTCACTGAATGATTGTGGAATAAATGAACCTAGTCATTTTACTCATGAAAAATTTGAGAGTGTAGTGTTAATAGCTTGTAGTGTTGCAAGACTGTATGTATGCAAACAAGGATATATGTGTTTGTATACATATAACACATATATATGTATATGCATGCATCCATGCATATAGCCAACATGCATGTATATAATACATAATGTACGGATACTGCATGTATATATTGAATATTTGCATATTGCAAATATGTGTATGCATAGATAGCTTATGTATGTATACATACACAAATATGTGTAGACACAATTACATTGCATATGTATGGCACATATATCACACACATTTGTCTATATTGAATTGCACATGATGCACATGTAGGGTATACATATATATATATATATGCATACATTTGTAGCATCTATACATGCTACACCTGTGTATCACATCTATAGCATACATGTTATAACATATACAGTGTACATATATTCACACATATATGAGTATGTACATAACAATATTGACATACATTAAATGCCAGAAGATAGAGATCAATTTTGCCATGGTAGGGCCCTTCCACCAAGGAGTGAATAAGAGAAAAGAGATTTGATTTGTAGAAAGAATGGATTGAATAATATAGGAGAAAAAAAATAACCTTGTTCAAGTGAAAAGTGACTAAAATTATTCTCCTTGGTTCCAGTCTCTCCCCTATCTAATCTATTCTCTGCATAGATGTGAAATTGATACTCTTAAAGTATTCTGAACATATCACATGACACCTTTCCCAATAAAAAAAATTATCCTTAAAATGGGCATGGTAATGGCACCTAATTCACAAGGTTGTTTTAAAGATCAAAAGAGATGCTATTTATAAAACACTTTGCAAGCCTTAAAGTGTTACATAAATGTTATCATCACATCATTATCATCAGCCTCACTATCATGAGTTGTAGAGAAAGTATAAACTTGCATTCGTAGAAGAGTTTCTATTACCAGGGAGTCAAGATCCAGTCCTTTTTATGAAAATCTTTGTTGTTCAGTCATTTTCGTGGGTGTCTGACTCTTCACAGCTCTGTTTGGGGTTTCCTTGGCAAAGATACTGGGGTGGTTTGCCATTTGCTTTTCCAGCTTATTTTACAGAAGAGGAAAATGAGGCAAAGAGAGTTAATTGACTTGCCCAAGGTCACATGGCTAGTAAGTGTCTGAGGTCAGATTTGAAGTCAGGAAGTTGAGTCTTACTGATTCCAAGCCTGGTGCTGTATCCATTGCACTACCTAGCTACTGATCCTTAAAGTACTAATACTTATATTACTATTATATTATTATATTATAATGCTATTATATTATTTTATTAGAATACTGAAAAATCAGTGTGAATACTTCATTTCTTTAGAACCTAACTCCTTCCCCACATATATAAAACACATACAATATTCATACAATATAATACACATACACATATTTCCACATACATGTTGAAACCCTGATGGAGCAGTGGCTGTTAAATTTTTGTCCTTGTAGCAACAAGAAACCAGCATCCGTCCTGCCACATAATAAATACTTAATAAATTATTGTTGATCAATTGATGCGTAATATAAAGTTCTCCAGGTCAAAGATTATTTTGTTTTTTATCTCTATACTACCAACTGCTTGCATATTGCTTTGCACATAACAGACCTTGAGGAAACATTTGTTAAGCTGAATCAAATTGGTCTAACATGGCCCAAGAGACCTTAAAATCAGATTAAGATTGGAGCCATTCTTCAACGAGTTACCTTTTCTCCCCTGTTCCACATCTCAAAACCCCTCCACATTGTCCATTGTCCTATCCCTTCTTCCTTTGGTCCTTTCTGATAAAGAAGTGACTGTTCTCTTTGACAAGGCCAACCCTTTTACTAGTGCCGCTAATTCTGACTCCTCCCTTATATTAGGGGAGTTTACCACTTCATTCTTTCATTTTCACTCATTCCTTACCTAATAGTTCCTTCTCTGTTGCTGCTTATGAAAATGTTTAGGTTTCCTTCATCCTTAAAACAAAATAAATCCCTTCTTCTGGCCATATCATTCACTCAAGGTATCATTTGATATCTCTTCTCCCTTTCACAGTCAAACTCATTGAAAGAATTGTTTCTCCTATTCGCTTACCTCTTCCTCCCTTCCCAAACCCTTCTATCTGCTTTCTGACCCCACCACTGTACTCAAACTGCTTTCTCCAAGGTTACCAACAATCTGACCATGAAATTTGATGCTCTTTTCTCAGTCCTCATATTTTTGTTTTTAACTTCTTGGCAGCTTTTGACAATATTAATCATGCTATTCTCCTGGATATCATCTGCTCCCTTGGCTTCCATGATACTCTTCTCTACTGGGTTTCTTATCTATATGATCATCACTTCCCAATTTTTTTTTTTTGTTGGCTCATTATTCATTTTCTGTCCCCTACACCTGGATTAATTCTTCTTCCCCCAAACACTGTTTTGAATCCTTTTTGACTTTTCTCACTACAATCTCTGTTGGTGATCATTTTAATTTCCATGAGTCTAGTTATCATCTATATACAGATGATTTCCAAATCTACATATTCAGTCCTTATCTCCCTTCTCTAATCCAGCACTTTGAACTGTCTGTTACACATTTCCACTTGTATATCCAATAGAAATCTCAAACCCTTTATATTCAAAGCAGAATTTATCTTCCTCCTACATTCCTCTGCCAAACTGCCACCTTTCTGTTGAAAGTTACTCCATCCCTCTAGCCACCTAGTGGTGTCATTCTTCTTTCTTTTCTTTATAATCTCCAATATCTACCAAATCCTGTAGAAACTACCTCTGGAAAGTCTCTCATGTCTGTCTCTATCATAGTTCAATCTCAGCACTCATCATTTATTCTTGTTTACAGTTTTTCCATCATCCAATCCATTCTCCACATAGATGAAAAAGTGATATTCCTAAAAAATATAGGTCTGACATACCTCCCATCCCCAAACTAAAAAAAAAAACCAAACTTCCGTGGCTCCCTACTGCCTCAAGGATTAATTGGAAACTTCTCAGGTAATAAAGAGCATTAAAAGTTTTTTTATTATCTGCCTTCTACCTCATTTTCCACATCTACAGTATTTCACATTATTCCTCCTCATGTTGTCTGCATTACAGTTAAACTTTAACTAGCTGGTCCCTTAACTTAAAAATCCATTTCCAGACTCTGTACTTAATCACGGTCCATCCCCCATGCCTGGAATGTGCTCTGAAGTCAACTTGGCTTCTTAGAATCATTATCTTCCTACCAGGCTCAGATACATTTCCACCTCCTACTTGCAGTTTTTCCCAGTATCCTTAATTATTAGTGTTCTCTGTCTCTTTGAATTATTTTGTATTAACTTTTGGGGGGGATTTGTTTGTAGGTTGTATCCTCCCAAAAGAATTGAATCTATTTGGAGGCATTAGTTCATTTTTGTTTTTATTCCTAATAGGTGGCTTAGAACCTTGCACATAGTAGGCATTTAATATATGTTGAAAGAATGAAAAGGCATTTATTAAACACTGCCTGCCTGCCAACAATTGTACTAAGTTTTGGGAATACAAATCCCTGATGCCATTATTTTCTTCAAGAATGAAAGGCACACAACTACAGCCTCTGTGAGAATGCAAATAGAAAAGCAAGGAGAGTCCCTGTTTTTAAAGAGTTGATGTTTTAATCATGTGAGGGAAGACATATAGGAATGGTGAGCTTCAGGTTAGAAGCTAAGACCCAGGGGGCCTGGAAGGTGAGTGGCAGGGCTGATGATAAAGGCACTTTTGCCTCTCCCTCTCCTTCCTTCCCCCCCCCCTCCCCATACACACACATATGTGTGTGTATATATATATATAGATATGTGTGTATATATATATATATATACATACAGATACATATAAATATATACATAAAGCATCTTCTTCATATCTTTATCTTCATATCTATCTATATCTTCATACACACACACACACATATATGTCAAGGGATATATGTATGACAGCTGTGGTATGGAGGAGATTGTCCCCATAATCATGGGGAAGAAAGTAGGTCTGAGGACAGAAAGGGAGTAGGTGCTTTGGGCTCCTTATCACGGGGGCTAGGGAATGTCAGTGTCCAGTCAGTTGGCATAAAAAATAATGGGGCATTGAGAAGAAGTTTGGGGGGTAAGGATAGATTCCAATTGGATCTGACCAGGGCTATGCTGGGGTGCGTCCCAGTCTTCCCTGCTCTCTATATCCAATGACATCACGTAATATTGTGGTACTGTAGGGGAGTATTGTGATCCCACTGCAATATTCGAGTGAAAATAGGTGTCTTTCAAACATCTTACCTGAGGTTAACACTGGCATTGGGAGGAAGGCTTCTGTGGGAATTGGTGGTGAGGGAATAACAGAGGATGAAGGAGGATCAACTAAACTCAGTGGAGCTTATAAGAAGATCTACCTGGATTTAAGAACCTAGTGAATTAGACCCAGATGTGGGAATCAGTGATAAAAGGAAAGACATAAGAACCATGTTATACAACAAGACAAAAATGTGTGTGTGGTGGAGAACATCAGGGTCTGATGGTCCATAGATAATCAGTGAAATTTAAGGTTGTATTCATGCAAACACAAGGAGAAATGTGAATTCAGTAGTAATTTCAAGTTTGGGGAATGCTAACCAATGAATATTTATTTGTACTAAACGACAAATTGTCATATGTTATGATTGTGAAAGAAGTTTGACCTTATGATCAACTTTGTTCAGGGTCTACTGACCAAATGATACAATATAAGGGAAGCTTGAAAATAAATAAACTTTGCATGGAGACTGTTTCAGGCATGGATCTATGGGACAGTAACAGTAGCAGTAGCTTTGGGGAGATGAAAAAAATTTTCCATTGGCAGTCACAGAGAAGAAATAATGACTAAAACCAGATCTACAATTTTCCCATAGGGTCTGGTAGCCCTTGATGTCAATGGATCCACGAGATCCTCAGCAGTTGACATTTATTTGTTCATTCATTCATTCATTTATCTATTTATCTATAATCTATCTATCATGTGTCATCTATCCATAGATTGATTTATTAATGAAGAAATATGTTTACTTTAATATTGTATGAAAACTATCGGCAGGATAAAAAATGAAATATACATCATCAAATTTTTTTACGTCTTTATCTAGGACAGTTCTTTAAATTCATTTTATTATGCAAGTAATACAAAGTACGAGGCAATTTGGAGAAAAAAGAATTAAAAAAACTTTCCTATTTTATTTATTCATCTTTTCTTTGTGTCGCTATGTCCACAGAGAAGGCCTCTTTTGCTCATCCACTGCTCAGAAATACTCATTTGTAAATAAAACTGACCTTGTTCACAAGTAGTGGAAGACTGGAAATGATAGGTTCCTATCCTGGTGTGAGGTCACATGATTAAAATAGTAGCTCAGCTATCCATTTGTAGTTTTGGAAGACTGCAAACAAAACCTTTTCATGAAGTTGAACTGAAGGTCTTTGTTGTTGTTCTAAATTCACCTTTGTAATATGTGCTGGGATATGTGGATACTCAGGGTCTTCAAATATTAGTTTTTCTATGAGTTCCCAATGTAGTCATCAATGATCCAATCTTGCAGTATTCCATCTTGATGTTCCACTCAGTCATTGAGTGTTTGAGTCATTCTACTTCATTTTCTCCTGAATTGACTTCACCTACAATAATTTGGAAAAAGTTGTGCCCTTAGCTATAAGAGCTCACTATTTGACAAAAATTGCTGGGAAAACCAGAAAGCAATCTGGCAGAAACTAGGCAGAGGCCAATATCCCACACTATATAGCAAGAAAAGTTTTAAATAAAAGAGCTAAAGAAATTGCTTTTCAGTTCTATGGATTGTAGAAGAGTCCATAACAAAAAAAAAAAATAGAGATCACAGAAGAGAAAATGGACAATTTTGATCATATAAAATTTAAAGTTTTTGTATAAACAAAACCAATACTGATAAAATTAAAAAGGAAACAGCTAATTGGAGGGAAAATTCTTGACAGAAAGTTTATCTTATAAAAGCCTGTTTTCTAAGCTATATAGGGAGCATATTCAAATATATAAGAAGAACTATTAATCAATTGATAAATGTTCAAGGGTTACGACCAGGCAATTTTCAGAGGAAGAAATCTAACCTATCAATAATCATATGAACAAACACTCCAAATCACTAATAATTAGAGAAATACAAATTAAAGCAATTCCATGACTCTTTTTCATACCCATCAGATTGGCAAAGTTGATAGAACTTTGATAATTACCATTGTTGGAGGAGCTATTGGAAAACTGCTCCTCAGTTTTCTCAATTGAAACTGAGGGGATTGGACTTGGTGGCTTCTAAGACTACTTCTAGCTCTAATTCTATTATTCTTTGGTTTACATTTTTACAAAATGTAGAGACTAAGAGTGGGAAACACTGCATATAAAATTGAACTAAGTTGAAGGCTTATTGTTTAGTTTTTACTAACTTTTTTTGTTATTCTTTTTTATTTTTTGTTAAAAAGGAATGGCTCCTTAAGAGAACTTAGTGGGAGGAGAGAAATACTAGGAAATAAAATTGATATAAAAAAGCAATTAAAAAAAAAGTACAATACAACCTTCTTTGATCTCCCATGAACTCTTTCCTTTTGGCTTTGTTCATTAAACTCCTCATAGCACCTTTTCTTTTCTTTTCTTTTTTTTTTTGCAATTCTCTTAGGCACTTATCACATATTATTTTGTCTAACAGTAATTGATGTAAGGTACCCTATCCATTGATTATTAGATTACCAACCTTATTAGGCAAAACTATATCATACCTAAACCTTGCATTGTTCTTAGAGCCTACTCCAGTGCCTCCCCAAAAGTCAATACTTGAGGCAGCTAAGTGGCACAGTAGATAGAGCACTGAGCCTGGAATCAGGAAGATCTGAGTTCAAATTCAGCCTCAGGAACGTACTAGCTATATGACTTTTGGGCAAGTCAACTAACCTCTGTTTGCCTTAGTTTCCTCAACTGTAAAATGGGGGTAATAATAGCACCCACCTCCCAGCATTGTTGGGAGAATATAATGAGACAGTATTTGTAAAGTACTTAACACAGTATTTGGCGCATAGTAAGAGCTATATAAATGCTAGCTATTATAATTATTATTACTTAATCTATGTGTAATAAATCTATTTAAATGAAAATTGCCTAGATTATATATTAATTTCCTTGACATTCTGAAGTATCAATTTGCTTAGCTTCCTTCCTAGTCAGTTCTCCCAACCTTTTTTTTCTTTTGCTGTCATTACCTTGGCCTTTCTTGGGAGACCACCACTTGTGATTTATAATTGAAAATTGCACATCAAAGCTGTGTTTCCTAGAGAAAGGTTTGGAGTCAGAATGCACTGCTATGAATGGTGAATTCAATACAGCATGGACTGGGCATTTCTTATGATAGGATATGAGTGGGAAAAAATCAAAGCATGAGTAGTGCACATGACGTGAAATTGATGAGGGGAAGGATGAATGGGCTCTACATAGCTCTCCGTCTGGTCTCACATATATATGTATAGATACAGAACTGCACAGTGATTGGGAAATCAATGAGCACAAGGTAGGAGACAGTGAGACTTAGGTCTGCCCAACAAGTGTGGGAATAGAGGCTAGAATCTAAGCCTATATTCAGTTCTCTATCGAGAGCCTACCTGTGAGAATACAGCAGGTGCTTTGATAAGTTATCCATAAAAAAACTTAGAAAACAATATGGTGCCAAGCAGAGCATGTTTTGGGGGTTGGAGAATTGCTGAATCACACGGTTCCCCAATATTATCAAGATAGGCAAGAACATGTGATTCAGAGGTTAAGAGCAGCAGGCAAGGGAGTTTGTAGACTGAGGCCACAGACTGAGGGCTAGAAGGAACATGGAAGGTGCTCTAGTTCAACTCTTCCATTACATTTAAGGAAACTGACGTTCAGAGAAATTGAGCCTCACCCAAGGTCATATTGTTGATCAATGACAGATCAATCTTCATCCCAGCTCTCCACTACAATTCCTTAGGTAACTCAATAGTACCATGCCTCAGGTTCCCATATAAAAATGGGGACAAATATTACTTTTCCAGTTATGAGCATGATATGATTGATGTAAAAGCACCTTGAGAAGAAACATACTTAATACAGAATAATGTGTCAATTCCCTTTAACTTATTGGCAGAGGGGAAAGGTAAACATTTGCCTTCCCTAAAACAAAAGTATACAATTTGTCAACCCAGTTAGTCTTCTAAAAGTGTATCTACATAAGGAAATTGGATCACTTGGGAACAAAGAGATCACTTGGTCTAATAATTCCCTTGTTTTAGAGATTGGGAAATGGAAGGCCCAGGGAGGCAAAATGATAAACCTATCGTCCCACAGATTTAGTGGCACAGCTGAGACAGAAACTGGAGTTTTCTTATTCCCTACTGAGTCCTCTTTCCACCACACTCTATTGGTATCGACTTCTTTGGACACAAGTTGCAATTTTTAGCGGACTCCAAACAATGCACACTGAAGTCTCTGGTGGAATTCCATTATATGTGATTCTTTCAACGACATTAGTTTAGATAATACACAACAGACCCAGGTTCACATCCAGTTTGTTAGACACATTCAAGTAACAATTGGCACAAGGAACAAGAATCCTTGATAGTTAACATCCTGTTTTCACCATGCTTCCCGTCGGCCAAACACACTGGCAGAAGCTATAAAGCTCACAGTAGTCAGAGAGACCTGCATGAGAGTAGCTTTGCTATTAGCATATGTTAATTAAGAAATTATATGGGGGGCAAAATCATCTATGGCTTTAGTGATGCTTTCAAATAAATTTATATTTTACTAATCACAATAAAATATACATCTATTGTCATGCTTATATATACATGTATCTATTTCTCATCTCTTTATCATTTATAAATTATCTATCTATCTATCTATCTATCTATCTATCTATCCATCCATCTATCCATCCATCCATCCATCCATCCATCCATCCATCCAACCATCCATCCATCCATCCATCCATCTATCCATCTATCCATCTATCTATCTATCTAGCTATCTATCTGGTTTTGGGGCACTAGTGGAGAGAGGTTGGGTTACAGAATCAAGAAAACATCAGTTCAAGTGCTACCTTATTAGCTATGTGACCCTGCCAAGACCTTGCCAAGTCCCTTAATCTTCCATTGCCCCAGAAAACTCTCTAAAATGATTATAGATAGGTTGATGGTGTGCCATTGATGAAGGTAGTTTCTCTACTAGGAGTTCACTACATCTGATAAAATAATAATAATAGCTAACATTTCATATTGTTTTAAGGTTTTCAAAGTGCTTTACACATCTCATTTGACCTGTACAATAACCCTGTGAATTAGGTAAAATTTTATTATGGCATGCAGATAAAGAAACTGAAGTTGAGAGTATAAGTGACTTATGGAGGGTCACAGAGCTAGTAAGTATCTGACGTTGACCACAGAGTCATGTCTCCCTGATTCCAAGCCCAACATGTTGGCCACTGTAGCACCTGACTGCCTCACAGCTCTTTCCCTTTCCTACCAGAAAAAAAATACATCTATGTGAAAGATACATTATTTAGTAAATCTGCCTTGTTTGTTTTCTTTTCTGAATTGCTATCTACTCCTTTCTAAGCATTTAAAATATTTCCTGGACACAACTTCCTTTCCTTTCCCAACTTCCTTTCCTTTTCCCTTTCCCTTTCTCCTTTCCCTTTCCCTTTTCTCCTCCTTCCCTCCCCTTCCCTCCCCTCCCTTTCCTTTCCCTTCCCTCCCCTTCCCTCCCCTTCCTTCCCCTTCCCTCCCCTTCCCTTCCCTCCCCTCCCCTCCCTTCACCTCCCCTCACCTCCGCTCCTCTTCTCTCTCCTCCCCTCCTCTCCTCTCTCCTCTCCTCCCCTTCCTTTTTCCTTTCCTTTTTCCTTTCCTTTCCTTTCCTTTTTCCTCTCCTCTCCTCTCCTCTATTTTCCTTTCCTCTCCTGTCCTCTCCTCTCCTCTCCTTTCCTCTCCTCGCCTTTCCTTTCCTTTCCTCCACTCCCTCTTTCACAACTCTCCCTTACAAAAAAAGGAATTCTCTTATAACAAATAAGTTAGGCAAGGGAAAAAAAATATACATTGGCTATATCTAAAAATGTTCATCTCATATAGTCCATCACCTCTCTGCTAAAAGGTGGGAGGCATATTTTATCTTTTGTCTTCTAGAATCATAATTGGCCATTTCATTGATCAGAGTTCTTAAGTTTTTCAAAGTTATTTTCCTTTACATTATTGTGGTCATTGTGTAAATTTTTCTCCTGTTTCTTTTCACTTTCGTTTGCATAATTTCATATGATGAAATATTGTTTTCTTTTATTTTATCCCAGTCATTTTTCTTATAATGTAATAATATTCCATTGCATTTATACGTGAAAATTTGTCCTCTTATTTCCCACTTTAATGACTCCCAATTTATTTCCACTTCTTTCCTACAATAAAAAGTAAAACTATCAGTATTTAAATATATACATGAATCTTTTCTATCTTTCTTTCTTTGATTTCTTTGAGGTATAAGCCTAGCAGTTGTATTTCTGGGTCAGAGGATATGTAGAGTGGGTCAGTTTGGGGACTTTGGTTCCATGGTACTTTCTGGAATGTCTGAGTCAAATTTAACTCCATCAATAAAGTATCAATATGCTTATCTTCCTACACCCCATCCACCATTATCATATCCATTTTTTCTTTTATCTGTGCCAATCTAATATGTGTGAAGGGGAAGCTCAGAATTATTTTAACATACGTTTCTTTTATTATTAGGGATATGTAACATTTTGTTGGGTCGTTGATAGTTTATATTTCTTCTTTTAGAAAACTGTTAATATTCTTTGACCATTTATCTACCTGGAATATCTCCTGTTCTTATATATTTATATAATTCTCTCTCTCTCTCTCTCTCTCTCTCTCTTTCACTCTTTCTCTCTCTCTCTCTCTCTCTCTCTCTCTCTCTCTCTCTCTCTCTCTTTCTCTCTCTCATATCAGATCTTTATCTGAAATTCTTTTGCAAATTATTTTTTCCAGTCAAATATTTTCCAACTACACTGATTTTGTTTGTGAAAAATAGGAAAATCTTCAATTTATAATAAAAATTATTCAGTTTATATCCAACTCTCTGTCTTTTGTTTAATCAAGTACTCTCCTATCTCTGACTGTGAAAAGTATCTCCTCTTCTAATATGACCCTTTAATATTTAGGTCATGTATCCATATGGAGCTTGTTTTGTTAGATGGTATAAGATGTTCTAAATTAGAGGTGACAAACATGGCTTGTAGAAGCCCTCAACAATCCCACATACTGTGAACCAGATTAAAATATAATTGGGAAGTATTTGACAAAATAAACAAAAATGAAATAAAACATATGTAACATGGCCTTTTAAAACTAAGGCAATATGCTCCCCACATAGATCTTTATGGATTAGTGAACTCTTCCCCCTTTCTGTTTGAGTTTGACACCGATGTTCTAAATCTAAATTTGGCTAGGTTGGTTTTCATTTTTCTCAGAAGTTTTTGTTGAAAAGTTAGGCTTTTCCTAGAAGTTAGTGTCCTTAGGTTTATGGAACACTATGCTACTATGTTAGATTGCTTCTGGATCTTGTAGACCTTATCTGTTCCACTGACAAACTTTTCTATTTTTTAAAGTAGTCCCAAGTAGTATTGGGGATTGCTACTTTATAGTCCTATTATAAACTTGGTATAATAAGTCCTTCTTTCTTACTTTTTTTTCATTATCTCCCTTGAGATTCTGGACCCTTTCTTCATTCAGATTAACTTATACACACATCTTTACCAATATAGTCATATAAGCTAAGTTTGAAGACTTTTAAAAAAATTGGTATTAACTCCATCATCACTTAACTTCTAGCATTCATCTATTCCATTCTTCGCTTTTGAAGTCCAAGAAAGAGAAGAAACTATTGTTATATATCGACATATTTAGACATGTAGAATGCTGAACTTAGTTTTTTATATTTCACATGTATGATTATATGATCTTGTTATCTTTTTCAAAGAAGAAAATTTTTATCCCCCCTCAATTTTTTTTCAACTATCTACTCCAGTTATTTACTCTAATCATTCACTTTAGCCACTCATTATCTCCCTAGGAGGATGAGATACTGCTAAGGATCTACTCCCATACAGAAGAACATATGTAGAAGAAAACTTTGTAGGTAGGTCACAAATGAATTTACTGTAAGAGATGCTGGTTTTGTTCCAATCATAACCAAAGGGTAGTGATGGGGTGCCTGAATAGGTTAAATAAATAATTCCAGATTGTATTGGAGAAGTTGTCTATAATAAAACATGTTCACCCTTTGGTTCATGCTCCTGTTATGGGAATCTAAAGATCTTCCCTGCCCCTAGGCCCTTTGCTGAAGTGGCTACGTGACTTTGAGGACC
>CM053586.1:307255551-307280543 GCA_028646515.1 Pseudochirops corinnae | reverse complement strand
TTGTTTCTTGTTAATGATTAAGTATTGAGTTGCCCCATGAGTGGAAGTTTGATTATTCTGTTGTTTCTTGTTCTAAATATTGTGGCCACTGTAGTGAAAACTGTGTGACCATTTTCTGTGATAAGATGTAATGTTATAAGGTGTAATTGTGAATATTATAATGTCATGAATATATTGTGAATGTTTGTCTTGATTTGTAATGGAATAAACAGAGTGATTACTATGCTGGTAATCCAAACCTTGGAAGATGCCTTTGCTTGGCATTACAAAAGTATTGAGCTCAGATCTGGCCCTAAAATTTCCACTAATCATAGGAAAAGTTGATTCCACTCATTGTCATTTGGAGTGACACAATTCAAGGCAACAGCCTATTCAACACACAACCACAGAATTTTAGTGCTAACAAAGGATCTTATAAATTATCCTGTAAAACCTACTTATTTTACACAAAAGGAAACTGAGGGCCAGATTGTTAAAAGACTTGTTTAAGGTAACAAAGCTACTTATGCTATAGAGAAGGGGTGGAAAACCTGAGGCCTTCTAGGTCCTTGAGTGTGGTCTTTTGAGTCCAAATTCTATGGAACAAATCCTTTTATTAAGGGGATTTGTTCTGTGAAGTCTGGATTCAGTCAAAGGGCCACACTTGAGGAGGACCATAGGGTCACATATGGTCTCAAGGCTGAAGGTTTCCCACCCTGCCATAGCGTTTATACTGGATCTCAGGTCTCCAAATCCATAACCCAATGGTTCTTTAACATAGATACAGGCCCCTTCAGTCCTCCAGGCTTTCTAGGCCTCCTGTCTTTACCTCTTAACATTCACCTTGCTGTACACCTAGCTCTAAGCTACAGGAACCACAACCAAACTGAGTTCACTCACTGATACACAAAGTGCTTTGGGAACTGACCAAGTGTATAGATCCAAGTGCCATGCCCTGATAGATCAGTTATTCAAAGAATACAAATAAGTAGATGTCAGAAAATATAAACATTTTTCAAAAGAAAAATGGAAAAGCATAAATAACTACATCAATCAACAAGCATTTATAAAGGGTCTTCTCTGTACTAGGCATCTATGCTCAGTCCTAGGGATGCAAAGACAAAAACAAAGTAAACAGTTCCTTCTCCCAAAAAACTTACATTTGGATACAAACATATGCACATGTAGGCCTATGCAATGTATACAAAATATAGATACAGGGTAGTTTTTGAGGGGAAATGCACTTGAAACTTGGAGAAATTATGAAAGGTTTCATGAAGCATTTGAGTTTAGTGCTGAAGAACATTAGGAATTCTAAGAGGAAGAAATTAGGACAAAGAATGTTCCAGGGATAGAGAACAGTCGGTGCAGAGGCAGGTAGATGGGAGATGAACTCTTCAAAGGTCAATATGGTTGAACCGTAGAGAGCATATGAAAAAAAAAAACCAAAATCACAAAGAGAAAGAGAAATGGAGAAGAAAACACCTGAATATTCACCTCACAAAAATGCAAATTGGCAAAGATGCAAAATATGGGAACAGTTGGTGTTGGAACTATGGAGAGATAGGCATACTGACACACATTCATGGAGCTGTGAAGTCATCCAACCATTCTGAATTTTGAATTGTAAGTAATGCAAGAAGAAGGATTACACTATATATATGCCTTCACCCAGCAATCCTGTAGTTCAATTTTCAGTGGTGTCTGACTCTTTGTGACCTCATTGGGAGTTTTCTTGGCTAGACTTGAACTCAGGAAGATGAATTCCTGATTCTAGACCCAGTACCTCTATCCACTGTTGCCGAGGTAATTCCTAGGTGATTCTTCTCTATGGATTTAAGACTGACTGTAAGTTGTAGAGAAGGTACTTGTCTGCATGAGAAGAGGATGTTTCCTTAGTGGAAGTTCCAAATACTGGTGAGATCAAGAGATCCAGAGAAAAGCAATCAATTGCCCTCCTAAACCAAATAATCCAAAGAAATTAGTAAAATATGGACTAAATAAACTTTTGTCAAATAATCTGCTAGGAATATTTTTGTTGTTCAGTCATTTTTCAATGGTGCCCAGCTCTTTGTGACCCCACCATTGTGTATAGTAAAACTGCTATCGAAAAACGCACTCCCACACCCCAGACAACTGACTTACAAATCAATTTTTGAAACATCACTACTTACAATTTGGGTGCTATCTATGTGTTATTTTAGTAAAGAGTTCTGTTTTTACAGGAAAAAAGAAAATATTGAAAGGATTATGTGCTAAATCATGCTGAGAATCAAGTGTGGAAAGCCTCATCAGCCTGTCAATGCTTACAATGACTGTATTTTCCCAACTAAAATAGGGACAAATGAATACTTTAGGTTATTTGATTTGGGAGGGTAATTGATTGCTTTTGTCTAGACGTCTTGATCTCATAAGCATATAGAACTTCCACTACAGAAATACCCTCTTCCAATACAGATCATAACCTTCTCTACACTTAGAGTCAGTCTTAAATCCCTACTCTGGGCTCTGAGATTGTATGACCTGCCCACAGTCAGAAATCCTGTATCAGTCTGAGAAGAGGCTTGATCAAAGGTCTTTCTGTCTCTGAAGTCAGCTTTCTGTTCAAAATTCCAGACTGTTTCATTGTGAGGATAATAGGACAGAATATTTGAAATAAGGCACGTTCTGGAAAATTTGGGATATGTGGCAGACATATCCAACCATAAGTAAAATGACTACACATTCCCAATTTTTCAGAATGGCCACTAATTTAAGAGAAAAAAAATACATGCTTTTAATTAATTTTTTGTTAGTTTTGTTTTGTTTTTGTTTTTTGCAATAGGATTAACCTTTTATTAGATAATATGTCCTGTTGAAGGTGAGAAAATATAGGTATGATAGCCTTAACACACAAAAGTCATCTGAAGAGGAGTGGCATAGTGAATAGAGCACCAACCCTGGAGTCAAGAGGACTTGAGTTCAAATCCAGCCTCAAACACTTGCTAGCTATGTGACTCTGGGCAAGTCACTTAACCCCAATTGTCCTCCCCACCCAAAAAAAAAACATTCTGACTGCCTGTGGCACTTGCTATTTATCTGACGTTAGGTAAGTTACCTCTTTTGAGCCTCTGTTTCACAAATAACACACAGGAGACACTGGAGTTCTGGGTCTCCAGTCTCTAACAGGTTCACTCTTGATCTGGTCAGACAGGCAGACAGCTTTGGAGGGGTTAATAAACAGATTTATTCTAGTCTACTATTCTCAGATGGTTGCTGGGAGAACCAGCTCCTACAGAATTCCCTAATCACCCTTCTCACTGGGGCCTGCAATAAAGGGGGGGACAACTACCCCCATGTCTAGATGGGGTCAATAGAGACAAGTACAGCTTGTGCAGCCCCCTAAATCCCCTCAAGCCTCAATGGGGGCTAGTTGAGGTACACACAGATTCCCCTATGGGTTCTCCATGGTTTTCCCTGTGGGTTCCCCATGGTTTTTCCCTGTGTCACTGACCAGAGCCCACTTCTTTATAGGGCAACAAACAAAGAAGGCATATTGCCAACATTAAGGTCACAAGTTATCTTTAGCAAGTCATCTTTCTGTGCAAGCATAGTAAATATTACATTATGTCACCACATATATCAGGGCTCAGCCTCAGTAGAACTGTTTGTCACTATGATTCTGGGAACTAATATCTATAATCCTTGGGGCTATTCTGAGAGTTATTATCAAACACCTGGAAACTAGGCATTCCCACGGCCATGGATCCTGAGAAACTAACTCTAAAAAGGATAACAAAATCCTCCTTACATAGAATCTCTCTTTCCTCATCTGTGAAATGGGGATAATAAGGACAGTTCTACCTACTTCACAGGCAGCTAGGTGGCTTGGTGGATAGATTGCTGGTCCTGAAGGTCAGGAAGACTGATCATCCTGAGTTCAAACCTGAAGAAACAACTAAACAATAACATTATATCTATTTCACAGGCCCTCTGCAGCAATTGAACCAAACTATGTGTATATAGAGTTCTATAAACCTTTAAGTGCATGGGCCTTGTTGTTATCATTTACCTGGTGGTAGCTACCAAAATTGTTGACCAATACATTAGAGAAATTACCCCATTTACTTGCAAACCCAAGTCCTTTAAGTGGATCCTTTAATGCAAAAGCATGACTTAGGGTCATAGGACTTAAAACAAGAAAAGACCCTTGTAATGGTAATTAATTTAAATTTGAAGACTCCTCTTTTGTTATGTCAAGTAATCAGGTACTTAGCCATTACTAACTAAGGACTAAGTACCTCTGTGAAAGAAACAGAAGCTGTGAACTCTGTCTCTTGTTGCTGACATAACAGGAAGGGGTTGGCTGAGACAGGAAGCCAATGTGTATGTGTGTATGTGTGTGTATGTGTGTGTGTGTGTGTGTGTATGTGTGTGTGTGTGTATTTAAGAAGACCCCAGAGAAGAGACAGGCAGAATCAAGATTTTTTTCTTCTCACAGGCTCCTGGTGGTCTCAACTGAGAACAGAGTTGGAGTTTTCTATGAGACCAGAATCTGGAGAAGGCTGAAGTTGCTGCCAAGAAGACCACCTGGAAGGCTGAGATTTCTTCTGGCTGCTAGGGCCAGCCAAACTACTGGAAGACTGAAGAAGCATCACCAGGATAAGACTTTGTTTGTTTGTGGCTTGGTTGTTCCTTAAGTTCCTGGCAACAGAAGTGGTGAAGGTTTTGAGATGTGCTGGACCCTGTGAACTTCAGTGTGTAGCAGGAACTGCCTGGAGGACTGGATGAGAACCTGGGAGCTGTCTGCCTCTGAATCCAGGTGACTGGTGGATTCAGGTTGGAGCTGGGACCATGGAAGGAGATCCAGGGAATCTGAGATACCACCCTGAGTCAAGATGAAGAAAAAGTCTCTCCTTGAATATTGAATTCAGTGATGAAATTGAAGTTTACTAGAGACTGAGGGGTGAAGGGTTTGTGTAATTTTGTAATGATTGTATTTAGTGATTAACGATACTTAGTGACTGATTGCTAGATAAATGACTGATTAAGTTAATCTATGATTGTCCCATGAGTGGAAGATGGACTTGTATTGTTAAATGATTGAATGATTAAATAAGGAGGCAAACCTCCTCAGGGATACCAGGTGATTATTCTTTTGTTCTTTGTTCTAAATACTGTGACCATTTTGGTGAAAACTATGTGGCCATTCTAATGTTAAACTGTTGTGAACACTATATTGTGATTTTCTGTGATAAGATGTGGTGTTGTGAATATTATATTGTGATTTGTTGTGAATGTTTGCCTTGATTTGTTATGGAATAAATGGAGTGTTCACTATACTGTGTAATCAGAACCTTAAAAGCTATTCACGGTAGCATTCTTTTGGGAAGCTGCTTGTGCATGGTGTAACAACCCTAGAGATCAATCAGCAAGCATTTATTAAGGGCTTACAATGTGCCAGGCACTGTGCTGAGCAGTTGTAGATACAAAGAAAAGCAAATACAGTCTCTGTCCTCAAGAAGCTTTCATCCCAATAAGTATGACAACATGTAAATAGATGTGCATGAGACAAATGCAGAGTAGATTGAGAGTAACCTGGTTGGGGGCAGGGAGCCTCTAGCAGCTGGAAGAAGGGGTTAAATAGAGTTTAATCACCTCAGTTTTACAGACTGGGGTTCAGAGAATTTAAATGATTTCTTCAAGGATACACAGTTCATCAGTGAGATGCCAACGCAGATTCTCTGACTTAAAACACAGTGCTCTTTCCATTACCTTACATGTCTTCTTGATTTAATAATGATTTGCCTTTCATACACTTTTTCAGGAGTACATCCATCATGGAAAGTTAATTCTCCCCATCATTTTTACCAGTAGATGAGAAACACCAAAGCAAAGGTGAGTGGAAGTGGGTAAGTAGTCACTGGGTCAGTCCAGATTTGCTCTCCAAGTTACAGCACTATCATATCTAAACACCCAATAGATAATTAGAGTCTAAATTCTTCTTAGCTGCAATGATCCTGGTGTCATTAAGATGACAGCAAAGGAAACATTTTTCTAAATAAGTCTGCAGTATATGATTTTTTTTTCTTTTTTAATTAAACTTCAGCAGGCTGACTAATGCATCAAAACTCAGGTACAGACGTTCAAATTCTTCTAGATCCCTTGACTCAGCTAAGTACAGGAAAGCTGGGTTAGCTCATTCCAGCAATTGTGTGGGGTTGGATTAAGTGTCCCCACAGGACCTTTTATGACCACTCAGAGCAGGTATAGTCTCCTTTATTAAGGCTTCCACCCACCTGTATTGCTCAGTCGGCACTTTCCATCTTGGCGCTGTCTCTATTAATCAGCAGGCATGCACGCGTGCACGCGCGCACACACACACACACACACACGCACACGCACACCTCCCCTTGGATTGTGTTTGGTTTTCTTTTGTTTTTTTGGAATGCAGCTCCCCTTCAGAGCAGGGAGCAGGGCTAAGAACAGTGAAGTACTAGATGGAGTCAGCCAGCACAGGTGGTGGGAAGAGGACCATTACAATGAGTCATGCATCCTGCACTTTTTTATTGAAAACATTTTCTCCTTCATTGATAAAATGACAGGATTTATGAACTAGAATTCCTCTAGGCTGATCCATTTATCAGTACTCCCCAAAATGTTTGTTAAAGGTTTAAAGCATCTTTATACATGTGTTCCCATATCTAATTTACAACCAGTTTGGGGGAAATTTACCTTTTGAGTTTAGTTAGAATATTTTATGCCTCCTATCCCATTCCCTCTTTGTCCTGTGCTTTGGAAAATATGGTGGCAATCTCTGTTTATGAAGAGAATCTATTTTAAGAAAGTAAGTACAATTTTTTTTGTAGCTGGTCTGACACAGGTAGACACCTCATCCTGTCTAAACAGGGTCCATGGTGGATGACACATTGGCAAAGGATTCCATAGGACTGTTCTCTTTCTTTCTTTTTTCTTTCTTTGTTTCTTTCTTCCTTCCTTTCTTTCTTTCTTTTCTCTCTCTCTCTCTCCCTTCCTTTCTCCCTTCCTTCCTTCTTTCTTTCCTTTCTTCCTTCCATCTATCCTTTCTTTCTTTTATTAAGATGCTCTTTCTTTTAAATGATTCATATTGTTGCAGAAATGATTCACTTTTATGGAAGTAAGGAGGATTAAATTTGTTTAAAAAACTCACATTCAGTGAAATAATCAACAAATTCAGTGTCTACATGTGCCAGTCACTGGTCTATGCACTGGAAAGACAAAGAAAAAAAAGGTTTTGCTCTTAAGGAATTATATTCCTTATATTAAATAATATATATTATATTCCGCTGGAGGGCGCAACATATTTGCTGATAAGTGAAAGCAAAAATGAATGCACAAGTATAGTCTATATCAAATTGCTTGCCTTCTCAGGGAGGGGGGAGAAGAGGGAGAGGAGAGAATTTGGAACTCAAAATTTTTTAAAGTGAATGTTACAAATTGTTTTTACATATCATTGGAAAAATGTTTTTAAAACGAAATAAAGAATAATTTATTTTTTTAAAAAAAGTAAAAGCAAGATATGAGCAAAGTAAATATTTGACTGGGCAATAGAAAAGGAAAAGGGGCATCAAGTATAATAAGGCCAGAAAGGTAGGTTAGGGTCAGGTTGCAAAAGACTTTAAATGACAAGGAAGTTTACACATGATCCTAAATGTAACAGGAAATTACTGGAGTTTATCAAACAGAGGGAGTTGTATGATCCAACCTGTGGAATAGGAAAATTGCTCAGCCAAATTTAGTAAAATAATAATATCTATTGTTTATATAATAATTTGAGTTTTGTTATGCACCTTACACGTTATCTCATTTGATCCTTACAAGAACCCTGTGAGGTAGATTCTATTATTATTTCTAATTTATAGAAACAGAAATAAAGAGACTCACCCAGGGCCATACAGCCACATCTGAGCCAGGATCTGAATCAGTCTCCCTGACTCCAAGTCCTGTACTTTATTGTAGAGGCGGAAAGTTTGAGCCATTTATGAGGCTACTGCAATAGCTCAGATAAGAAGTGTCGAAGGCTAGATTCAGTGGCATCTGCTGTATGAATACAGTTAAGGGATTAGATCTAAGAGATGTTGTAGGCACAAGCAATAAAATTCGGTAACTGTATATGTGAGGTCATGTATAAAAGATGAATTGACTCTATCATGTCCCCATTTTATAGATCCAATTCAACATTTATTAAGTACCTACTGGCTACCAAGCACTGTGCCAGGTATTGGGAATAGGAAGATGAAAATATGCTCTATACTCAAAGAGCTTATATTTTCACAGAGAAACACAACAGGAATGTAGATAAGTGAAAAAAAAAATCTGTCCAAATCAAAACCAAAGTAAATTTGGTGGGAAGCTCTATCAATTAAGAGGCTGAGGAGAGGTCTTGTGTAGGAAGATGACACTTGACCTGAGGCATGAACAGAACAAGGGGTTCCCAGGGGGAAGGGAACCAGTTGGGGAAGGAGAGCATTCCAGATACTAGACACAGCCTGTGCAATGACATGTAAGAGGAAGAGGAAGCCAGAACAGAGGATAAGAAATTGCTTATTCAGTTACACAAAATTAAGTAGAAAAGTCAGAATCTGAACTTCAGTCTCCAGGCTACTATTACCTGATTGAGCTCACTCAAATGAATGTACATTTTGCTAGCCTTTGAGGATGACCCAATTGCAGATGAAGTCCCCAAAGTTGAAGTGGAGTGAGATACTTTGGAAAATTGTCTAGATGCTCAGCTAATTTAGGGAAGAGGTTTTGCTTAACTTATAAAGATAGATGGCTCAACCAGAAATCTGTTCTGATGCAAAGTGTGGCTCACTCTTTGCTCACACACAGCACTCCTAGCTTCCATTCTTAAGTTGCTATTTTTATCCTCTCCCTTTAGAGGAAAAAAAATTCCCTTGGCAAATAGGAAACACCTCCTTCCATGGCAAAATTCTCTATTATCCTCTACCCAGCCCCAAAGAAATAATAACAGATGGTATCATAATATAATCCAATTCCATCTATCAAACATTTATTAAGCACATCAAGTACATGGTACTAGGTTCTAGGAAAACAAAGGCAAAAATCAATATAAGGCCTACCCTCAAGAAACTTACTTTCATTTGGAGAGGTGTAATATGGAAATCACTTTTCATATACATGATAATTTGAGGCACAAGGAACAAGTAGTAACAATGAAATCAGGAAGGGCTTTCTGGAGGAGATAGAACTAGAGCAGAGCTTTGAAGAAGGCTGGGAATTCGAAAGCCTGGAGGTAAGAAGTAAATGAATTTGAGGCAAGAACTATGATGCAAAGGTACCAGAGCAGTAAATAGATGAACATATTCAAGGTATAGCAAATATACCAACTTGGCTGGAATGCAGTACATGCAAAAAAGAGTATTATAACCAGGAAACATGTCATTTTATCTTGGAAGCTCTAGGAAGCTTCATCATCAAATTAACTGGAGCAGCAGTGTGGCATGGTCAGATTTGTGCTTTAGTAACATTTTATTGGCAGTAGCATAGAGAATGGAGTAGAGAGAAAATTGACTGGAAGTTGAGAGTTCTAATTGGAGGCTGTTGAAAAAGTCCAGTGGAGATGGCATAAGAGCTGAAACTAGGGTGGTAACCACATGAATAGAGGAGAGGATAGATGAGAGACATGGTTTAGAGGCCGATTCCAGAAGTCTTGACAACTTATTGGATATGGGTGGTGGGAGAGACAAAAGAGATGAGGATAACTCCAAGGTTGTGAACCTTTTAAATTCTTCTTAACTTTGAAACTTGAAGGTATCATTGGATATTGCTTAATTTCTTCCATCAGAATCATTATTTTGTTCCAAATTTGAAAGCTATTTCTTTCTGGGATGATATGTAATGGATATATTGGATGACTGAAAGGATGATGGAGCCTGTAATAAGAAGAAATAAGGAAAGTTTGGAAGAAGGGCAGGCTAATGGCAAGGATAACGAGTTCAGTTTTAGACATGTTAAGTTTGAGATGCCTATGGATATCCAGATAGAAATACCTAACAGATAGTTGGTGATGCAAGACTTGGAAGGGCATCAGGAGAAAGACCAGGGTTGGATATAAAAGATTTAGGAATTGAACTGATGGGAGCTAATGAGCTCACTAAGAGAGAGAGTGTGTTGAGAAAGAAAAGAAGAGAAAAATGAGAGACATTGTGGTGCTGAGTCTGAAGAAGAAAGATATCAGTTCAAATCCCCTTTCTGCTCTCTATGACCTCTCTAGTGTTGGGCAAGTCAATTAACTTCTCTGGGCCTCAGTTTTCTCATCTATAAAATGAGGAGATGGAACTAGATGGCTTCTGAATGCCCTTCTAGTTCTGGCTGTGTGATCCAATTCTTTACCTCAGAGAGCAAAAACTATTTTGGAGCTGAGGGTAGAGCCACTGAAAACCAATTCCCAAGAACGTATCATGATATTTTTGACTCAGGAACTTCTGGACCAAAAGCATATTCCTATATATGAATTTGACTCAATTAATACTTATTAACACCTATTGTGTTCAAGGCACTGTGCTGGGTGCCAGAACTACAAAATGAAAATGAAAAATTCCTACTTCCAAGAACCTTCCTTTTGGCTGGAGAGATGTACCTTTTAAACAGATACCATGTAAACAAGTACAATGTAATTGAGGGAGAAGAGGAGAAGTACTGATTGTTTGGAATATGATATATATTAGGATAACCTAGAAACCAGGCAAGAAAATCCATGGCGCTAGGTCATAATATAAATATTCCAAGGAAAGGCAACATTGTAGACCTTCTCTTTATCCCCCTTCCCAAATTTCTTTATTTCTCATTCTACATGATAATATAGTGGGGCTATCAGAGTGTCCCCTGTTTTACTGGATGAGGGCACCTCTCATGGAGCTATACGTGTGCTCTAACTCCTTGATTGGGACAGGAATCTTTCTGAGATAACATAGGGAATTCGTGATTGGTCCCTAGTAATTTTCGCCATAGAAGATAGGAAGTTGAGAGTAAGGAGAACGGACTCTTGAAAGGAGGAGATATTTACTCTGTGTTCTATAAATGATTCTAGGAAAAATAATTTTGATCTCTTTTCAGATGCTTCTGGAACTTTCCTTTACTTGTCTTTCCATCAAGAAAGATGGGGAGGGGGACGTCTCTCCTCTTCCTCCTCCCAAGTAATCCCAGTGGCAATACCATCAAAGATCTTCAAAGTGGCCCTAGTAACTGGGGACCAATTTGGAGTTCTCAGTGTCATTTCAGAAAGGTGCATATTCCCCAATGAGGAGCTCTGTGAGAGGTGTTCCAGTCAAGTATGCCAGGAGTTTCCTTGATCATTCCTGATACCCTAACATCCTTAGGGTAATAAGAGGCCTCTCTGTAAAGTGAAAGAAATTCCTTTAATGTAGTATGTGCAAGGCTGATGCAGGCAACAGCATCCCCTAGAATTCTCACTGGGCTGCCTTTTATTAAGCTCCTTTGATATTTATCCTTTATCCTCCAGTGATTAAGGGATACTTCTGATTATGGAATATGGAGTGGTTAAAAGGAAACCTTCTGGATATACTCTGTTGGAGAAAAAAAAAAACTCACTTGGAAAATATGTGGTAATGGAAGCAAAGGGTTTAACTAGATTATCCTACCACCATCATACTCTTCCCTCCTCCTGTGGCTATTTCAACCTGAAATTACCTGAAGCTAACAATAGGCCTTCACCAACACTTGAGAACTAATGAACAGACAGAGAACAATGGTTCTAAATTATTAGAGTAAACAAAAATTAAGAAATCTTCCAGACCATGTCATATAGGACCCACCTTTAAAGTTACCACCCTGTTTTCCCACATAAGGGAACATTCATAAGTCATAATCTTCACAACATGGGGCAGGGGAAGAAGGGAGATTGAATTCAGTATTTTTAAGAACACATCAAAGGAAATGGCCTCAGATTGAATCATTAGACAAGAAGGATAAAGCACACCCAAAGAGGAAGTGTTTTGTTCATAGAGGAGACAGAGAGATGGAGATAGAGACAGAGAAAGTAAACACTGTAACTCAGGAGCATGGTAGTCAGGAGAGAATTATGGGTTCTCTCTGAAATGAGGCATGTGGGGAAATGGATAATCCCACACCACTGGATAAGAAATTAATTTCCCACCCATCATAAAAACACAAAACAGCTGCCACTTAGAGGTTCATTTGTAAACCTTTAATTTCAGAGAGATATGCAGCAAGAGACAGCAGGTTCACTCCATCCAAGGGAGCAAGGGATGTCCTTGTGTATTCCATCTGGGTGCTAAGAGGAGAGATGGGAAGGGAGAAAGTGGAAGAGACTTATACAAACTTGGAGTGTGGCAGTGATGGAAAGACTGAGGGCAAGAGGACTTGGCCCACATCATCATCTTTCATTAAGCTGACTCTGACCCAGTTAGTTTCCTAATTAATGGAAGCCTTGTTTTTCTCCAAGTGAATACCAGGTATCCATCAGTCAAAAGCAAAGAACTGAGGCCAGCATCCAGATATATGTCAGTGAAGATAGGGAAGGTATCTGTTTTGCCTCCAAGAATCAGGAGCCTATTTTTTTTGAGTTGAGGCAATGTTGGCTTTTCAGAACCTAATTATAGATAATAGTGGAGCTAGCAGCTAAGAAAATTCAATGCAAGATCTTTTCAAGAATCCAAGAGACAACTCTGTCACCCTTCAAAGAGTCAGGGCCCTTAATAGAAATGGAATCCTAAAGTATTTTCAGCTCTTCTCTCTACTAAAGGAAATGGGGATCATTAGGAGTCAGTATAGGTTCATTAAGAAATGATAGATCAGGAAATGTTTATGAATATAGTACACGTGGATTTTAGTAAAGCATTTGCAAAAGTTCACACCATGTTCTTATAGATAATATGGATATGGCCTGGGAAGATGGCACAGTTGGGTGAACTGGGGACTGGTTAAATGACTGAACCAAAAAAATATCCAATGTTTGTCTGGAAGGAGAACTCTAGTGGGAATTTCATAGCTCTGTTCCCTTCAACATTTCGATCAGTGACTTTGCTAAAGCTATGGTTGAAATGCTCAGTGAATTTGCAGATGACATAAACCTGAGAGGGATATCTAATATATTGGATGACCAAATCAGGATCCAAAAATAGCCTACCTGGCTGGAACAATATATTGACTTAATTAGATAAAATTTAATTTTGATAAAAGCAACGTCTTACATGTGGCTTTAAAAAAAGTTCACTGTAGAAATACAAATTGAAGACCAGAGAAATTATTTAAGCAGCAATACATATGAAAAAGACCTAAGGGCAGTAGTTGGCTGCAACCTAACTGTAAGTCAGCAGCATAATGTGATGCATAATGAAAACTAATGCAATCGTAAGCTGGCTTAGTAAAAGTACAACATTTAGAATATGGAAGATGACAGTAGGTTCTTTACTCTGCACTGATAAGAGCTCACCAGGAGTATTATATTGCTATCTGACTGTCACAGTTTAGAAAGGAATATTAGTCATCCCAAAGATGACCAGATGACCAGACGACCAGCATGAGGAGAAGATGCAAGACCGTTAAGGAGGAAGCCCCTCATTCACAGAGGGTTGGATCTGTGTGATTTCATCAGTGTGGGTAGTTCCTGGACCTTTCAAAATCGTTAACTACCCTTCCATACCTTCTCATTCTATGGGATAGGTAAAATCTTCTATAGACAGCCTTCCCAGTCCACCATAAGCTCTCTTATAGTTCTTTTCATATCTTATCATGGGGTGAGGTGGTAGAGCAAAATATCATTCAGACTGTGCATATGCTCTTTCCTTCTCACCTACCTCCTTTCCCATTACTTAATAACTTTTATTCCACTTTTCAGTATCCTTATTGGTAGTAATGCTGCAGCCTATTATAACTCCACATTTATCTTTAGATTTTCCTGTTGCCTCATGGGTTACATGTATTTTAGATTCTTCTTGATTAGTTCAGCTCAGTAAAAACACCTCTACTCCTGGCATGATAATGGGACATTTTGGGTAGAAATTAAGAACAATTAAAGAGCATTTCCCTGATGTCAACAAACTTACAGTGTGATTCAGAACAAGGCAATAAGTAATCATACAATGGTTAGCTGGTAGAATCAATTGTATGCAAAATGATTCAGAAACTACCAACAAATACACATCACTCAGAACATAAATAGGCCTCAATTTATGAAATTTTGAGTTGCCTTGTCCCCATCGCATCTAACTTTTAACCATATCACATTCAACCCCAAAACAGGAGGATTTAGACAGGTTGGCCCCAGGTGAGAATCTCCATCAGGTCCAACTGATTGCTAAATAATACCTTGAGTTGTTTCCATGGGGTTCCCTGGATGACCACTATTCATTGGCTGCATTTGATTTACTTGCTCAAAAGATCGAAGGATTATTTGTTTCAGCTTGGCTTCTCTGCTATTTGTTTTCCTGAGTGCAGTTATAGAAATGGTACTTTCATGTATGCGTAGACATATGCAAATATATACATATATTTGCATACATATGCATATATAAATATATACATGTGTATACACATGCCACTCGGTGGGTAAAGTGCTGGGCCTGGAGTCAGCAAGACTCATCTTCATGAGTTCAAATACGGTCTCAGACATTTGCTGGCAGTGTGACCCAGGGCAAGTTACTTAACTCTGTTTGCCTCAGTTTCCTGATCTGTAAAAAAGAGCTAGAGAAGGAAATGGCAAATCCCTCTAACACACAAGAAAATTAATAAAATCTAATAATACAAGAAAATTACAAATGGGGTCACAGTGTCAGACCCAGTTAAAACAACTAAACAACAACAAAACATATGACAGTCTATACATGTTTGTATATATAAAATGTATGCATATCTGCATGTACATGTGTATGTTATAATACACATGTGTAATGAATAGAGCATTGGACTTGGAGTCAGAAAAACCCGAATTCAAATCTGGCCTCAGATATTTACTAGTAGTGTGAACCTGGACAAATCACTGATCCCCTGTCCATCTCAGTTTCCTCGTCTGTAAAATGTGGGCCGTAAGAGTAACTACTTCCCAGAGTTAAATGAAGATAAAATGAGATAATATCTATGAAGTGCTTTGCAAACCTTAATATTGTTATTAATGTTGTCATTGTGGTTCTTGTTGTTACATTTGAGCCTCCCTCCTTCCCTGTTTCTGCTTTTTGGGATTTCTTGTCTAGACTCCATTCATTGTATTTTCTCTGTGATTATTCTATATTTCCCACCCTTCCTGACATGGAATGAGCCAATGCTCATCATGAGAATCCCCTTGTTTCTGATCAGACTGTGTCCTTGACCTCCTTACTTTCCCTTGGTTTTATGGAGAAAATATTACCCCATGAATCACAGACCAAACCACTAATTCAAAAGCCTGGGTGACTGGTAACAGATAACTGAAAAGTAAGTAGGACTCTGCCCAAGCCCCTTTTCCCTCCCCTGAAAGATGAATGTTTATGACAAGGTATTCACTCAGCTTTGTTCCCTTCTTCCTGTGGTCCTTCCACACCCACCTCTATCTGAACCTTTGTGCAAAAAGTTAATCTTTCAAACTAAGGTAGTCAGTCCAAGGCTGATTTCAAGCTGAGGTTTAGGGGGATCTTGCCACAGCCAGCAAACTCATTTAGCTGGAAAGTCAGCCTAAAAAGGCACGAGAGCTTAGATTTTCAATTCCCTTTCTCATTCTCTTTGTCTATGCTGCATTTGGAGACATGCCCATGCACTGATGAACTGTTGTATTCTGCTTTTTGCATCCTACTTTGTTTACGGGGAGTAAGAGAGATTTGTGGACATTGAGATGAATTATAGCAAAGAGCATGACCATTCTTTACTGTTCTGGGTGATGAGTGCTGGAAACCCATGGACATCTAGAGGAATTATTTGTAGAAAATGAGCCGTGGTGGCAGTTTGTATGATGAACTCTGGGAGCAGAAATAAATTATGGTCAGGGACGGCTTGGACGTTCGTTATTCCTGATGGAGCAGGGCCCCTTGTTTGGGTTTTGAGGTTGTTGTGATGTATGTACTGCCGGCAGAAATTCCTCAAGCCCCCTGAAACAAAATAAACTCTGAGAGCTGAAGGTGAGGGGTGAGTAACTAGCTGTCCCACATTGGAGGGAAGTTGCTTTCCTTGCTTTGGTTTTCATGTTTATGACACAATTGCTCAAACCACTTGGGCATTGAGGTCCTTGAAGTTTGATGCCTTTAACTCACCAAACCATTGGATCTTCTTAACACTGGAGTGTGAATGAATTGTATGGGGTTGAATTAGAACACCCAATCCCTTTGAGTATCATAGAACCATCAAATTCAAGAAGTGGGGGAGGGAGGGAACCTCAGACGTCATCTGATTCAACTCATACTTGATGCATGAATCATCTTGACCCCATTTCTGGGGTCATGCAGCTCCCATATCTCTAACAGATTAGATGATAGAACTGGAAGGATCCTTAGATGCTACTGTTTTCCACACCTTGGTATTGCTTTATAGATTTAAGGAGATCTTATAATTAACCTCAGAGAGCAAAGGAACCTGGAAAAGATCTGTTCTGTCCACCTCATTTTATAAGTGATGAAACTAAGTTTCAGAGAGATTTGGTGATTTGTCCAAAGTTTCACAGATAGATCAGGGATTTGAATCCACATTCATGGATTCCAAATGCAGTACCTTTTCTGTTACATCAAAGATGCTTTCAACTTGCTTTTTCAAACGACAATTGTTCTGTTTTTTTAAAGCACTATTTTCCAAAAAGTTCTTCTTATCTTATCTTTGAGAGAGAAAACTTTTACATGTGGAGGGTATAATCAGGAATAGGCTGGTCAATCTACCTGGGCAGAAGCTCCAGAATGGTAATCTTATGAAAGCTAAGGGCATCATTCTGACCTTAAAGGCATTTCCCTCTACAAAGTATGGACTCCTCCATTAATAAGGGGCATGGGCAAAGAGGCTTCAATCATTTCAATGGGGATGCCGCTCTTTGGGTAGAAAAATGTCTTCAAGGCCAGGACAAAGAACTGATCCTTTAACATCGTAAGGTCCACCAGGGGTCTTGGTCGCACCCTCTACATACCCATTGGTACTATTTCTGATTTCTTGAATCATTTAGTTTTAATCCCTTTTACACATAAAAAGACTTCACTAATTTGAAGATCCATTATGCAGAGGCAGCTGGGGGCTCAGTGGATAGAGCCTTTGGCCTTCAATGGAGAAACTGTAACTACAAATCCAGCCTCAGATGCTATGTGACCCTGAACAACTCACATAAGCTGAACAACTCAATTCCTCAGCTGTAAAATGAAGATATTAGCACCTAACTAGGGCTGTTTCTCATCAAATGAGAAAATATTTGCCAAAAAAACAAACAAACAAACAAACAAACAAACCACTTAGTGCCTGGAACTAAGCTAGTAGGTGACCAGAATTAGTTGTTCATGTACACACACACACACACACACACACACACACACACACACACACACACATATTCTTCCCTTTTCCAGGCTCAGTATCTCAAGGTTTTACAATCAATTTTCCTAGGACATGGCTTCCCAAGGGTCAAGTTACTACCCACTCTGATGAAATCACATAGATCTCATCCTCTGTGAATGACAGGCTCAGCCCTTAGTTATGGTTCTGCATCTTCTCATCATACTGGTTAATGACTAAGGTACCTCCTAAAATGTGATCTGGATTTCAATCTATTACCCCTAATGTATTCTGATCAGTGCAGAAACTACCATCACCTCTCACATTTTGAATGTTATACTTTTACTAAGCCGAAGTTTTCATTAGCTCCCATTGTGTGTTATATCACACTATTGATGTACAGCTAGATTACAATCAACTCTTTTCCTTTCCATATGTATTGCTGTTTGGTCGTGTCTTTGGTCATCCAATATTTTCACGAGGATCTTTTTAAGCCAAATGTTAAGATCTTACCTTTATTAAAATTAAATTTTATCTAATTAAATTGGTATATTGTTCCACTCCGGTAAGATATTTTTCACCCAATTTGGTAATTCCTTCCAGGTTTGTGTCATCTACAAATTCACTGAGCATGTCAACCATGACTTCAGGAAGGTCGCTGACACAAATGTCAAACAGAACAAAGCTATGGAATTCCACTAGAGATCTCCTTTCAGACTGACACTGGACATTCTTTTTTGGTTCAGTCATTTAACCAGTCCCCAATTCACCCAACCATGCTATCTTCCCAGCCCATATTCATATTGTCTATAAGGATATGGTGTGAGCCTTTGGCAAATGCCTTACTAAAATCTACACTATATTCATAAACGTTTCCTGATCTACCAGTCTAGTAGCCCTGAATAAGAAAGGAAATAACATTAGTTTGGCATGATTTCTTCTTAATGAACCTGTACTGATTCATAATGATTCCTATTTCCCTTAGTAGAGATAAGGGTTCACATACCATCCACTGAATAATCATCTCTAGGATTCTGCCTTGAATTAATATTAAGTTCACCAATATATTGAAAGATAGATAGGTAGATGTGTATATGTATATACATATATATTTTATGTATGCATGTATATGAAATTTTTTATTGAAACAATGCATTTTAACACATCAATCACTTCCCAATAAACAATTCTCCCATAAGATCTCTTCATGAAAAATGTTAAGTAAAATCATTTAATATAGCATTTCTGTTGGATAACACATGAAATTTTGGACCCTTATAGTTAACAGAAACAAAGGGTATTTTAACCTGTCGTTGGAATTAATATTGGTCATTTTATTTTACCTAAATTCTAATTTCCTTAATCTTCATCTTCTTTTACAGGATTGTGGTCTTGGTGTATAATTTTCTTTTTTGTTTCCTTTGTTCTGAATCAGTTTATACAGATCTTCCTATTTTTTCTGAAATTCTCATATTTATCATTTATTATAGTTCAACAATATTAAATTGCAGCATATAAAATATTTTTTCAGTCACTCACCATTTCATGGGCACATAAATTGTGTAGAGTTTTTGCTACTATAAATAAAGTTGCTGTGAATATTTTTATATGCATACAATCTTTCTTTCTATTACTGACTTTCTTGGGTTAGCAATGCAGTAGTAGGATTGTTGGATTGAAGGATATGAATAGTTTAAGACAGTCACTATATTTATACATACACACATGTGTGTATGTGTGTATATATGTACTATGCATGCATTTGACACTCATATTATTCCCCTCTGGAAAGGTGAAAAATGGTTTTTTTTCCTATTTCTATTCTGACAGAATCTCTCCCGTTCTTCATAATGTCTCAATAATGATGGCTATAAGTTCCATCAGTGTTTTGTGATGGAATTCATCTGGGGCTGGTGATTCATATTCAGTCATGTAAAGAAAAAAAAATGTGTGATGAATAAATCAAAAGATGTTTATTTTAAGGGACATAATAGGGTCAGGGGAGGGATTCTTTGTCTTTATTAAGATAAAGTTATTAAAAGATCCAGCATTCCATTTTCAGACCAGTATCGAAGAAGCTTGATGCCCCAATTAGGTGGTGTCTTGATTACAAGATGATAATCTTAGTTCACTTGTGATGTTTACCCTTCATGACTGTGGCTTTCATCCCAGAATAAACCACTCAAAAATCCCAGAATGGAAAAAAATTGCAGTTCCTTTTAGAGGCAGAATGGTATTTTGCATTTTCTCACCTTAGTAACAACTATCTTATAGGTCCAAGATATTTCTATATCTTTTGCCCCTGGGCTCATTTCAGCCTGGAAATACATAGAACCAGATTCTGCACACAGAGCTCTTTGACTATGTGTCTAGTGGCTCATGGAACAACAGAGGCTTGTGCTCTCTGGAGACCCAGGCATCATAGGAAGTTGAATGGACTGTTCTAAGCTAATTCAGTGATTGTTTTTTTCCTCTTCTTTCATTCTGGAAGTTACAAGAACTAAAGGACAGAATTGGTGCCAATAGGTCAAAGTCAAAGGAGGCAGATTTTGACCCTAGAGAAAGAAGAACGTCTTGACCACTGAAACATGGAATAGACAGTGACAGACTTTAATGTGATCAGAAGAAAGCAAAGAGGATGGTGGATTGACTGGAGATCTTGCCATACATAGATCTGTTGGAGAAATTAGGGATGTCAAGTCTAGAAAAGAAAAGACAGGACTGGGAGGATATATGATCATTGCCTTCAGGTATTTGAAGGGCTGGCATGTGAATAAGGCTTTAGGCATGTTCTGCTCAGCACCAGACAGCAGAAATGAGAGAAATATGTGCAAGTTTCAGAGACAGATTTCAGCTCAATGCAACCAAAAAAAATTTTTCTTAACAATTTCAACCGTCTGCAACAATGCAAATGGAAGGGGAGAAGGGAATAGGCATTTATATAGAGCCTACTATGTGCCAGAAACTGTCTTAAGTGATTTAAAAAAAAAATATTAACTTATTTGATCCTCACAATAACTCTGGGAGGACGGTACTATTATTACCATTTTACAGTTGAAAAAACTGAAGCAGGCAGAAATTAAGTGAATTTCTGAATGGTCACACAGTTACTTAAGTGTCTGAGGCTAAATTTGAACTCAGATCTTCCTGACTTTAGGTCCATAGCTCTACCCACTATACCATCAGCTGACTCAAAATAAGGAAACTTTTTTTTTATTATAATGATTAAATGTGGCCCCAGAAAAGGGCTGAGAAATTGTACCTCCTTCATCTTCTTTGTAGAGGTGGGGGACGATGGGTGTGAAGTGTTACATATACTGTCAGCTATGATTGGTGGGTAGGTTGTTTTTGCTTAACTACTTTATCTCCTTCTGTTGCTACAGCGAATGGTTTTCTGAGTTGGGAGACAAGGTAGGGGGCAAGGCATATGCAGAAATTAATGTGATATAAAAAGTGGTATCAGTAAAAAAATTATTACCATCACCATCATTATTATATTATTGCCCCACAATGGAAATATCTTCCTCAAGAGGTGGCACATGCTTCATTGTTGGTGATAAGTTTTGTGGTCTTCAATCAGAGACCTGATGAGTTGTAGAGAGAAATCCTATTCAAGCAGAAGTTAGATAAAAAGGCTTCCGAGATTCCTTCCACCTCTGAGATTATGTGTGATTTTGTTCTGACAGGTAGTGAGTTCCCCATCACTAGAAATCTATGAACAGAAGCTGAGTGATCATTTGTTGAAGTTATTGTAGAGGTAATATTGGTTTAAGTATGAGCTGGACTAAAAAAAAAATCTTTGCCTTCCCTCTAATTCTTAATTTTCTGTGATTTTAAATATGGCTATCACAGGTAACGTTTAGGAGTGAAATGATGCAGGTATTCTCAACTCCATTTTCCTCATCTGCAAAGTAAGAATAAAAATAGGACTTTCCTTACAGGGTTGTTGGGAAGATCAAATGAGATAGCATATTTAAGGTAGCATTTTTTGCCATTCAGTCATTTTAGTTGTGTCCAATTCTTCATGACTCCATGGGGAGTTTTCTTGGCAGAGATACTGGAGTGTTTTGCCATTTCCTTCTCCAGTTCATTTTACAGATTAGGAAACTGAGGCAAACAGGGGTAAGTGACTTGCCCAGGGTCACATAGCTAGTAAGTAACTGAGGTTAGATTTGAACTCAGGAAGAGGAGTCTTCCTGCCTCCAGGCCCAGCACTCAATCCACGGCCCCACCTAGCTGCACCTTGCCAACCTTTAAGGACTATATAAATGCTTTATTGTTATCACTGTTATCGTTGTTATTTCTTTGCAGAAATAAAACAAAACCGATCATCCTGATTCACTAGCAATTCTTTAAAAGCAGTGCCACCAGCCCCAGAGAAACTATTGCCTTCTGAGGAGCAGGTTACTCGGTGCTACATCCTATAGGAAAATGCCAATGCCATTCTCTCCCATTACTGACTTTCCAAGGCCTGTTCTGTTTGCCTGGCCACTGCTCCTAGGGATTCTTCCTGCAAACCCAAACATATATCTGGTGAGATTTTCTTTGGGAATGAATAAGTAAAATTTACCCTAAAGCAGGGGAACTGAAAACTCTCATTAGAAGAAGACCTCATTCAGAGTGCCACATGCTGAGCTGGGGATGTCTGAGCACTCCAGGTGGTCCAGGAGTACAGAAGATGCGGGGTATGTAGCTCTAGGTGGGCATGTCGAACACCTCAGATGTGACCTCATTTTTTTTTATTTTAACATAGTTTCCTCTGAGCAATGTGAATGAAAGATACAATAACTCACATTTCTCTAGTGCTTTATAATGTTGTGAAATAGATAGGTAGTGCTAGTCCTATTATCCCAATTTTGGATAAAAAGAAAATGAGGCACAGAGATTTTTTGAATTAGCGAGCACTTATTTTCCTTTCCACCACCTCTTTTCCTCTACTGAAAAGAAGCAGAAGCAGAAAACTCCTGTAACAAACATGCAGTCAAGCAGAGTAAATTTCCACATTGGTCATGACCAAAAAATATGTTTCATTACAGATCATGAGTCCGTCAGCTTTCCATCAAGAGCGAGGTAGCCCTCTTCATCACCCTCCTCTGGAAATATGGTTGATCATTGTGTTGATCAGAGTTCTTAAGCCTTTTAAAGCTGCTCGTTTTGACAGTGTTGTCATTAACTGTAGACATTGTTTTCCTGATTCTGCTCGCTTCTCTCTGCCTTGATTCAGAGACATTAAGTGCCTTGCCCATGCTCACACAGCTAGTAATTGTCAGGTCTGACATTCAAACCCAGGTTACAGGACTTCAGTGACTTTTGTTATTATACCATACTACATGGGGCAATTTGGCCTCTGCTGCCAGAGAACGTTAGGATTCAGTGCCTGGGTTATCTTACTCAGACCACAGCTGGTTGGACCTCAGAAGGAACAAGAATGTCAAGGTCAAAGTGGCCTTTGAAAGGTATCACAATAAGCAATGATTTGCCAGTTATTTTAAGGGATAATTATTTTGAAAAATAAATTGGTGAGGCAGAAAAACTAATTAGGGGTCTATTGCATATTCCAGGCAAGAAGTAATGAGGGCCTGAGCTAGGGTGGTGACGGTGTAAGTGGACAGCAGATGATATATGTTTGAGTAATGTGGTAAAGATAGAAATTACAATATTTGGCAATAAAATTTTAATAATCTCTCCTTGAGTTTATGCTGTTTTTCTTAGCAACCCAAGTTTATATAAACTCAGAGGCAATACTAAGGTCAAAGGGATAGGTCAAAAAGCCAGGATAAGAGAAGTAGACACCCCCTCCCCACACACACACACACACACACACACACACACACACACACACACACCCCAAAACCATGAGAGATCAGTGCTAAATTAAGGTCAGAAATAATTTTTAAAATATTCAGATATGAGGGCCGAGCAAAGCAAATTTCAAAGTCCCATAACCTCCAACGTAGATAAACCAAAAAGAATGCAGAAGGAATCAGAAGGCAAATTACAAAAATTTTGTTACTGCTGAACTTGCTACAGAATCACAATTACTAACCCTTTGGCACCAAAGACCTCAGGCAGTTTGCAGGAAGACCAGAAACACAAGGTTTCCTCTAGGACAAATGCATCAAAACATAGACACTTACAAGGAAAGCCATCCAGGAATATCAGCCTTATTGACTCACACAAAGTTCCCCTCTGGTTTTCTTTCAGCCTTTCTTTACCACACAACAAGATCTACAAAGTGTCAGCCTACAGCAGTGGTCTAGAGGCTGTAGCTCTCTGGGCTGTCTATCTGCTGTCCATAAGTCTTATTAAAATAGATGGGGTTGATGCTCTTGTTAGAGCTACAATGGTTATATGCCTGCATTTACATCTCAATTGCTCTGAAATTGTTGAAAAGTTCAAAATACATGCAACCTTCAGTGAAGGAAAGACGATCATAAGTTGAATATGCCAAGAATTTTGATTGGTTAAAGAATTTGAATAACAATCCACAACTAGGAAATCTGTAGAAACTGAAAGAGAAGAGGCAAAGCCATCAGAAAAAGCTCATTGAAGAAAAACAAGAGTAAGCCACCTACAGAAAGGAAAAGATCCAATACCCAAGCTTCATACTATCTCTGTCTAAACAGCCTGAACTCCCTAGGCTCCATTTTGCTGAGTAGGTTATTCTTGGTTATAATCTTAGCTCCTTTACCTTCCAGAATATCATTTTTCCAAGCCTTCTAATCTTTTAATGTGGAAACTGCTAAATTTTGTGTGATCCTGGATTGTTATTCCACAAGATTTGAATGATTTCTGTCTGGCTACTTGAAGTAGTTTCTCTTTAATGTGGGAGCTCTGAAATTTTGCTATAATATTCCTGGGAGTTTTCTCTTTCAAGTGGAGATTAGTAGATTCATTCATTTTCTATTTTACCCTTTATTTCCAGGATATCAAAACTTCTTTTTTTTTAAATTTTATTATAGTTTGCATCATTCATTTCCACAAGATTTTGAGTTACATATTTTCTCCCCCTCTTTCCCCCACCCACCGCCCCAAAACAGCCATCCCAGTGTATCCCCCCTCCCCCAGTCTATTCTCTCCTATGTCACTTTTTGGTAGGGCAGGATGGATCTCCCAAGCACAGTGCCTGTGTATCTCAAGTTCCAGTTCGATGTAGTCAATAATAATAATAATAATTGCATATATAGATAGATAGATAGATACATATTCATAACATTTGATTATGGAACTCCAAATTTCAGAATCTTTCTCCTCCTCCCTCACCACTCATCCCCACCGGAAGGACAAGCAATCAAATACAGGCTGAACGTGTGAAATTACGCAGAACCTCTCCATAGTGAGCACACTGTGAGAGTCTGATTAAATGTCCCTTCTTCCTATCCTGCCCCCCCATCCACTCTCCACCCTGTCCCTATCCCTCTACAGAAATGTGAACATTCATCAGACCTCCCCCCCACCCTGCCCTCCCCTCCATCACCCCACCTCTCATCCCCCTTCCCCCAACTCTTCTATGTGGCAAAATGCCCAGGTTAGAGTTTATGTCATTCCTCCCCTAAGCC
>CM053586.1:307201194-307255051 GCA_028646515.1 Pseudochirops corinnae | reverse complement strand
ACTTTGCTTCTTATGCTTATTCTTACTCGTGGTTGTTCAGACCATGATTTTTTTTTTAAATCTCTGTGGGGCTCTGCTTCCAGAAGGGAAAGCTCTGTCCCAAATCACTGGGGTCCTCCCGGCTGCCGTAGACTTCCAGCTGACTGGATAATGAAGACTCCAAGACCGAGGCCCAAGATGATGATCCGGATCCAGGCCACTCAATGCGAGAGCACTGGCCTGAAAACAATCGCTCAGTGCCCCTGCTGTCTGCAGGCCACGGACGGGAAGATACAACGCGGAGGCGGGTGCAAAACCTCTGCCTTTCGCTTTTCTGCTCTGGAGACCTTTCGGCAGGACTGCTTATCTCCTCCTTTCACAATCCCCACTCGCAGCTGCCACTAATCCACTCACCAGCTTCTCTGCTCCTCCTGCCCAGCCGCCACCGGGGCACAGCCTCAGCTTCAGGCCAGGCTGGTTTCCGTTCACAGTGCTGATATGGTTCCTCGTAGCCGAGCTGACTTTAGTGGGAAGTATCCTTGTGTGCGTTTTGGAGTTCTAGGATTGGTTTAGAGTCCTATTTTATGGGTATTTTGGGGTGGCTATGTGAGAGCTGCTATATGTTGCTGCTGCTACGCTGCCATCTTGGCTCTGCCCCCTCAAAACTTCTTGAAATATGATTTCTAAAATCTTTCTTTCTACATGGTTTCCAAGTAATCTAGTAATTTTAAAATTATCTCTCCTTGATCTATTTTTCAGGTCAATTGTTTTTCCAATGAGATGTTTCATAATTTCTTCTCATTTTTCATCCTTTCGACTTTGCTTTTTTTTGTTTCTTAATGTCTCACAGAGTCATTTGCATCCATTTGCCCAATCCTACTCTTTTAGAAATTATTTTCTTCAATGAGCTTTTGTATCTCCTTTTCCATTTGGTCAAATTTACTTTTTAAGGAAGTACAAAAGCTCATTTTTAGCTTTTCCAGGAATTCTTGTTGGTTTTGTGTCTAATTTTTTTTCCTTTGAGACTTTGCTTTTAGCTGCTTTTACTTCATTGTCTTTTTCTGAGTTTGTTCTTGATCTTCCCTGTTACCACAGTAGCTTCTAATGGTCAGGTTCTTTTTTCCCCCCCTCATTTTTCTGCCCTATTTTTGATTTGGGACTTTATATTCATGTTGGACTGTGTTTCCTGCATATGGGTGTGTATGTGAAGAGAGGGTCACTGTCTCAAGCTTCAGGCTTTTTTGCACAGCTGTTTTCAGAGCTAGTTTGGAAGGGGGGAGAAAGGAAGCTTTTGATGTTTCCAAGGTGGTATGATCTGGAGAGAGGAGTGGTCACTGTTCTCCTGGTCTGTACTCTGGTCCTTACTCAGAAACAACCCTTGGTCTCTTGGGCCTGCAGTTGCTACTACTCCTTAAGGGTCTTGTTCCAGAAACAATCATGTTCTTCAATGTTATTGATCCCTTGGGGTCAGAAGTGATACTTTCCTCTTAGAATCTCTACTCCCTCTTGGCCAAAAGTGCTCCTTTCCACTTTTGAACTATGACTCAGAATTGGGTATAGGCCATAGAGTGGCCCAACAGCATCTGGTGCTGTGTCCAGTACTAGCATAGGGGTCCCCTATAGTTACTTTCTAACCAGTTTAGAGGATTCCTTGACATCTCCACACTTGAGGACTCCTGAAACTGCTATTTCTATCACCACCACATAGTCCCACCACTAATGTTTCATTCATATGAACTGCAGGGGAGCCTCCTCCCCCATGTCACAGATCTCTCTTTCCAACCTACAATGTTGTCTTGGGCTAGAAGAATTTCTCATTCTCACCTTTCACTAGCTCTGCAACTTTACAATTTGATTTGATGAGTTATTTCAAAATTGTTTGGAGGGGAATGTTGGGAAAGCTCAGTGGAGCACTTTCTCTACTCTGCTATCTTGATTGCACCCAAATTCAGTGCTTTTTAAATACTTAAAGCTACCTTTTAAAAGATTTGCATTCTTTCTTTTTCTAGGGTCCACTTCTTCTCCAGCTGTGGAACTCCTGGGTCATTGATCACTACAGAGAGATATAAATGGGTTTCAGTAAGTCCTCATATTGGAAGAGATCTAAGGAGCCTGAGCACACACTCATTTGTGCAGTCAATCACCAGCTAATATGCTTAGCCTAAGCAATATATTGATCCTGATTGCCTGGAATTGCACTTGCAAAGGGCTAGGTGACATTTCCAAGGGAAGACAAGATACTTTCAAGTCAATTAGAGGCGTCAGAGTATTCAGCTCTAGGAGGGACACACTAACCTCAGAGAAACATTCACAGAGAATGTAAATTGAGTCCCTCTTTTTTTTGTGCACCAGAAACTTTAGTGGCCTCTGATATCTGAAGGGATATAACCTATTGCCTTCAAACATGCATAGCAGTTGGGGGAGGAGAAGTACCGTTATTTATTTCTCTGACTAAACATAGAAAATGTAATGTGCCTGAGGTCTGATTAAGGGAATACAGAAAATAAACCTGCATCCTCTGGGACCTCAATGGAAGGAACTAAAATCTTAGGTCAGTAAGATAATGATAAGGATCCTGCAAATAATAATTCTGTTGCTTCATGTAGCACTGTATACTATCAAAACATTTTTTTCCATCTGCTATTTTATTTGATTCTTACAACAATAGTCTAAGATAGGTTGGAGAAACTAAGTCCCAAGGAGATTAAATGATGTGACTAGTATCACATAGTAAATCAGTAGTCAAACTGGGATAGCATGGTGGAAAGACACCTGAATCATAGAGAAGCTATGGAATGGTGGGAAGAGTACTTGCTCTAAATTCAGAGGGCCTAGGTTCAAATACCACTGTTGATACTACCTATGAGACTTGAGGCAAGTGACTTAACCTTGTAGTCTTTCACTTTGCTCATATATAAAATGTAGGGGATTTCTACTGTATTGATTTTACAATATAATTTATTTTATGCCATATTGAATTTTTATCATTGTCACTATCTACCTGAACTCACCTAGCTCAAAAACAGTCTGAATTCACTTAATGGTGTGTTTGAAAGAGAGTGTTACTATAGCTCATACAAATAGCCCCTGTGACATCTGTTTGTGGTCAGTATGCCTCAACAATTTAACCTGGGACATCTGTCTTGTAGTCTATAAACATGTAAACACTTATCAAAAACCACTCCTTCACTGTCCTTGTGCAATTAGTGTTGTTTTGATCTCCCTCAAGGGGACAACTAACTGTGTAGTTCTGATTTGGGTGGTTCTGATTTTCTAGCCAAGATTATAAGAAGCAAAGGAGTCCCATAAAACACTTAATGTTCCTTAATTGTCAGAAGGAAGCTAGGTGGTACAGTGGATAAAGTATTGGGTATAGAGTCAGGAAGACTCATCTTTTCCAAATCCAGCCTCAGAAACTTACTATTTGTGTGACCCTGAGAAAATCACTTAAGACTATTTGCCTCAGTTTCCTCATCTGTAAAACGAGCTGGAGAAGGTGAACCACTCCAGTATCTCTGCCAAGAAAACCACAAATGGGGTCACAAAGAGTAAGACAGGACTGGAAAAGTGACTGATAGAAAATTTTCGAAGAGGGGTGTGAGCAGCCACGTGTGAAGGCCAACCCACTTAGCCTAGTTGTAGCCAGCTATAGATTCCCCAACAATGTAGATCCTTTCCTTTTCTGTGTGTCAATAAAAAGGGCTTTCTTCTTTGTCATGGGGCCACTGGTCTTACTGAGGGGGACCAGTCTGATCTACTTCTTCACAGTTATATGCATCGTCTTTACTAAATTGATCTTACTCAGAGAACTACCTCAGTCTACCTTTATTGCATTTTATTTGCCACAAAGGGATTACTAGAGCAAGAGAATCTTGAATAGTTTAAACAAGATTTTAACAAAGCATCTGACAAAAGTCTCTCATGTTATCATTATGGGCAAGATAGAGTATTATGGGCTAGACAATAGAACAATTAGCTGGATTCAAAATTGACTTGATGACCAAATCCAAAGTATAGTCATTAATGAATCAGTATTGACCTCAGGGGGATCTGTCCTGGGACTAAAGTATAGATGGTGTGCTCAACAGATCTGCAAATGACCCAAAGAGGAGAATACTGAAAGAACAAGTAGAGATACAAATAGATCTGAATACTTGATTAATTCTAATAAGATGAAATTAAATAGGAATAAATATAAAGTCTTATAATTGGGTTCAAAAGGGCAACTTCACAAATGCAAGGTGAGGAAGATAGCTAGCTGGAAATTCGGTGTAATATGTCAGCCACAAGAGTTCTTGCAAATTTAGGCTATATTAAGAGAAGCATAGTATGCAGGATTAGGGAGATGTTCAGCCTTGTCTTATCCCTTGGCTATGTCACAACAGAGTATTTTGTTCATATCTGGGTGCTATGTTGATAAGGTGACCAGAGGAAATCAACAAGGACCTTGATGTTATGTTTTATGAAGACTAATTAAAGGATACTTGGCTTGGAGAAGAGAAGATTTAGAGGGAATGTGATACCTGCTGTCAATGTATTGGAAGGGTCCAAAGGACAGTCATGAGGAAGGAACAGCAGACTTGGTCTGCTTCAGTGGTTCTTAGCCTTTCACAGGGGTCACAGGGGTCACCTAAGACCATGGGAAAACGCATATTTCCTATGGTCTTAGGAACCAAGACACCGCTCCTCTATCTGTCTCCAGGCAGGTCCACCCACATGCAAATATGCCCATATATGAGTCATGGCATTAGGAAGGTTGAGAACCACTGGTCTGCTTGGACCCAGAAGGCAGAACTAGGAAAAATGGGTGAAAACAGCCAAATTTAGGCTTGGTCTCAGGAAAACTTTCTAAGGATTAAAACTTTCCAAAAGGCACTAATAAAAAAGGTTTAAGATCATTTTCTGGATGTTTTGGAAAAGAGATTCCTATTGAGGTTCAATTGGGACAAGTCCTTCCAAGTCTGAGATTCTATGAGTCTTCCTTGTGGATTTCAACTCTTTCTGCCAGACATTTATTGTGTTCCCCAAGGCAAGGTCTCTAGGCCTCTTTTCTCAGCTGCAAAATTAAGGGGTTGTGCTAAATGACCTCAAAGGTCCTTGCTGTCCTGCCATTCTTCAATGTCCTACCCTATCCCTCTCATACTATCCCCCCCCCTTCTAATACTTTCTCTGTAAGACTATTCACTATTTATATTATATGCATATCTCTTTTCTGTACATGTTTATTTGCACATTGCTTAGGACAGGACTGTGTTTTTGCCTATCTTTCTTTCCCCTTATTTAGCACTCTCTAGATCCCTGCTACCTTTAAAACACTATGATTCAAACTAGGATCTTGGTTTAATAACTCCTAGCAGTTGGTGCTTTTCACTAGGCCTTGGAGAAAGGGGAAATACACAGGTTGGTAAGAGGTGGAGGGAGAGGGGACTGAGGAAAAGTCATTGAAGGTGGTAGGGATGGGCTACAGAAAGAGAATATGCTTAGAACTTGGACCCTGGATTTCTAGTAGATTATAATCAGTGTTCCCTAAGAAATAAGAGATCACAGTTCTAATCACATCACCTGCTACAGGCTCCATGAGTTCTCAAAGACGCCTGCTCTCTCTTAGCATTCTTCCCCACCTGTACAGGGAGGCTGCAAACCTTTTCATCAGAAGGATTCAGTGATTGCCCCGCAATGGTGGTAACTCTTTAATTGCCTCACCTGGGCTCTTGGAAAGGAATATGTGAATTTTCTGATCCAGGTTGTCTTGGCATTTCTCCACAATGATCTTCAGCTTGAGACAAAAACAACAGCAACAACAAAATAAGATATAATCAAAAACAGTACAAATTCCATCTAGGAATATATTCAATACAAAGGAATTTTTCAAAGAATTTTTATCTGCGGATCCTGGGGCCTACTCTGAAGTTGCATTGGCTCCAGGGCTAGAAACCCAACCAGTTAGGCCCAGGGCACTCCTATGCCCAGAGTTCCAGGTGATGCTGTTACCCGGCCCTTCCCGTCCTCCTATCCTAACTTTGATCTTCTCCAACAGCTCCCACGGCCACTGCCACTGCTTCTTTAAGAGTCTAACAAAACATGTTTAATCCTCCTGGCATGGAATCTGGCCACAGCAGTGCAAGTTTTACTGAGTATATAATCACAGGATTTTTGTCCCCATCGTTAACACATGCTGTCTTCCTTATCCTGACATATACCACTTCTCACCCTCCTGTTCATTACAATCTTTCTTCCCATCCCTCCCATTGCTGATGCTGAGCCCATGGCTTTTTTGCTCTGGATTGAATTTTGTGTAATTCTGTGCATAGGGCTTATAGAAAAAGAGAAAATGTAGAGAGAAATATATTCTCTAATAAACTCTCTCTCTCTCTCTCTCTCTCTCTCTCTCTTTCTCCCCATCTATATCTGATTATCCCTCCCTTTCTCCCCATCTTTCCTCTTTCCATCTCTTCCTTTCTCTCTCCTCCTCTATCTCTTCCCTCACCTCCATTTCTTTCTCTTTCTCCCCCATGTCTTTTCTCTCTCCCATGTCTTCTTCCCAAATCTTTCTTTCCCTGTCTTTTTCCTTGCCTCTATGCTTTCCTTTCTCCTCTACCCTCTTTCTTCTCTCTCTCTCTCTCTCTCTCTCTCCCCCCTGTCTCTCAGTTTTCCCCAAAAATAATTCTTCCTTTCTTTCTTTCTCTCTTTTCCCTGTCTTTCTCTTTTTTTGGAAGGAGGATGGAGAATGAAAGAAGAATGAGCAGGAAAAAAGAACCCAGAAAAAAAAGGGAAGAAAAAAGGGTCATGAGAGAGAGAGATGGAGAAGGAGAGGGAGAGAGAGAGAGAAAAGGGGAAAGAGAGGGGGAGAGAGGGGGAGAAAGGGAGGGGGAGAGAGAGAGAGAGAGAGAGAGAGAGAGAGAGAGAGAGAGAGAATATAGAGAATATACTGTATTGATTCCCTAAGGAAATAATTTGGAGACTTTTTTTTTTTGTTTTGGGTTTTTTTTTTTTTCATTCAGCCAAAGAAAGACTGAACTTGTGTTTTTAAGCCCGCAGGCTGTTGGCAAAGAAAGTAAATCTCCTAACAGGCCCCAAAGTCTGAAGGAAGAAAGAGGAAGAGTGTGGGGGAGGGAGAAAGAGAGCTAGACTCTTTCAAGGGGATACTAGAAGAAGCATCCTTTGAATTCGGGGTGTTTTATTTTTCCTGCACAAGTTGGCATTGACAATCACTAGTTATTTTTTTTCCCCACGCTGGTTATGGATGAGTTGACTGTGCTAAGATTTGCAAAGATACTGTTGCAGATGGAAAAGTCTTGAGGGTATCTGGGCCCCAGAGAGTCAGGAACTCCCAGACACACCAGAGGAAAAATTGCCATCAGCAACAGAACCAGTATCAGCAGCAGCAGCAAAATCAGTATCAGCAGGAAGACCAGTAGCAACAGTAATGTCTTTTTTTTTTTTTTTTTTTTTGCTTTTTGGAGGGGGGAAGGCTGGGCAACTGGGGTTAAGTGACTTGCCCAAGATCACACGGCTAGTAAGTGTTAAGTGTCTGAGGCCGGATTTGAACTCAGGTCCTCCTATCTCCAGGGCCTGTACTGTATTCACTATGCCCCCTAGCTGCCCCCCAACAGCAATGTCTTGAATGGAAAATCCTGAGAGAATAAGCTTCCCGGTGAGGGTTTCTAAAATTTCCATTTGTTCTCCCTGACGTAAAACACTCCTCCAAAGTGCTCCTATGAAGACTGCTGGAAGACTGCTTCCTTCCCCCTCTTTCCTTTCTGTGGTGTCTTCCGTGTTGGTAATGTTGCTGATTTTGCTAAGAGTTGGCAATTATCTGTACATGGTGGGGAGGGAACAGAGAGAAGTGAAAATCCAAGAAAAGTCCATCTTCAAGGTAAATATCAACTTGAAAATTACTTTTGAATATCCAGAATGGTTGTGCGTGGGTGTGTGCAAATGGTATTCCAGTCACATGCAAACGAACTTGTGGCCTTCCTAACTAATTTGATGCACCTGGATATGGCCCCGGGGAAAATCCTAATGGAGACACCTGCTGTGAACACTGAAGGAAGAGTCCCTTTGGTGGTATTTCACCCCTTCTGTTTCTGCCGCTAATACTAACTAGGAGAAGTAATGAGCTGGCACGAAACAATAACTGTAGACTGGGAAAAAAGAGAAAAAAAACATTACCACCGAATTTCAACTTCTTGTTATGTTATGCTGAGAAATTACCTGGAGGCATCTAACTCAAAATTCAGAACTCATGACACATCACATGACAGGGGTTTTAGGGCAAATTCGTCAGCGACTCCAACATTTCCTCTCTCTGCTATTTGGGATGGGAACAGAGCCTCAGCTTCTGATGCCTAGACTTGAAGAAGAGGGCTGGACCAAGGTCTTAAATCTCCTAGATAGCTCCCCGCAGTCAGCAGGGTGTGTGGTTGAAACAGATGGACCCAGCTGGTGTTGATGTTCAGAAATCTCTGTGCCCTCCTTTTGAGCACAGGATTGTTGATGATACTCTCACATCATACAAGTGACAAAACCAGGAATAACAAAGTGAGCCCTTCTTTCCCTACTGCTAACATCCACCCACATGGCACCACAGTGGCTGTTATTATGGGTGGCTGTGATACTCCTTTCCTAATTTTTGGAACCCTCTTCTTTGAGTAGCCAGTCATGTATTTTCCATGAAGGGGTCCACTTGGCTTAGGAGTCTACTGGGCCAGCTAGTTCCAGTGTCTTCAACCATTCAAGCCATAGGTAGGTAGAAGTATTCTATTCTAGTCGAAAACATTTGGTATAGTAGACAAAACATAATATGGTATTGTACTCCTTGGAATCTATGGGCCTAGGGCCTTGTGTGAATTGCAACCTCTGTGTTTGCTCATTTCAGGGGAGTTGGATTATACAGTCTCTAAGGTCCCTCCTGGCTTCAAATCTATGATTCCTTCCTTTGTGGATGATGCTGATGCTGATGATGTTAGATGGGAGGAGGGAGGTAGGGGAGAGAAACAGATGGCAGAAGTTCTGAGACCCACTATAAAAACCCAATATCATTCATAGGAGCACAGATTTGAAAATGGAAAGGACCTTAGGGGTCATCTAGTCCAGATGAGGAAACTGAGACTTGGAAAAGTAACAAGCACAGAAAATTACTTTTCCTAACGTCACACAGGTAGTAAGTATGAGAGTGGGGACTTGAATGAAGGTCCTGACTACACTCCCGTCCTAAACTTTCCATATTCCCATTTCTGCTGGCAGATGTTGCTACTGCCTCATCAATGGCCAGGGAGTTGTCCATCTTGTCTAACCCATGCATCAAGAACTGATTTCTGGGAAGGTGGGAGGAGGGGGTGGGAAGTAGCTTCAGCTCAGGCTCCAGATCAATGGGAAGAGGCAGGCAGGAAAGCTCCCTTCATCTTGGATTTTTACTTTGATAATGTGTTTCCTTTGCAGGGGCTTGTGATGAGCTGAGTTCTGCCTGTGCAGCTACCCAAAGGGAGGAAAGATTGCCCCAGGTCAAGTAAAAAAGAGACTGATGGGATGGCCAGGCATTGACAAGCACCATGATCATCATGTTCCTTTCCATCCCCATAGAATTAATTGGTGCTTTGCCATGAGCATACACTGGCAAATCCCAGCTAGGTGGTCTATAGTAGGGACCATGCTGGCTACCTTCCAAGCCCACCAGGCATAGCAGGATGAAGGCTGCAGTACAATGGTGTTGTGTATTCTTATTTAAAAGCTTTTCCATTCCACGAGACACCCCCTTACCCAAAAGGCTTCCTTTTCCTATTGGCCCCCAAAGGAATGCCAGTCATTCATTCTTTGGCCAGCACAACAGGCACACGCCACAGTAGACAACAACCAATCTAACTTACCAGATGGCATCAAGCAACCTCAGATTCCATTTTTCTTTACTGACAATGCTTTAGGAAAAAAATCAAACACTTCTTAAAAATGAGAGCCTGCTGGCTTCGAAAGGAGTGGGGAACTCATTCCAATATTGTATGTAAAGAGAGTGTCAGAAACTGGTAGGCTCTGCTCCTGGTGCCTGCTTTTTCTTAGGCAGTTTCAGCTGCTAGGTGAGTAACCTAGGTCATAGGAAAGGCATGGTGGCAACTTGGATCAGATATGAATGCACAGTCCTGTGCCAAATGCAGAGTGAGTTTGTACTGTGTAGAAAGCTAATTTTAGTGTCTCTTTGCTCTGAGACACCAGGGAAGACAAGCTGCTTAGAGCTGATCATGGTGAGGGAGGGCCCCAAACTCAATCCTGGTTGCCAGTTCTGTGGCAATTTCTTTCTGCAAAACCCACACCATAAATCATTGATTTATTGTGCCTAGCAACAGTCCCATGGTGATGGTCAAGATAAGTAGCTATGTTAGAATGAAAAGAATCAGAAACTTGGAGATGATAAGACTTTGTAAACCACAAGAAGAATGTGGGTCTTGGGTTGATAGGAACTTCAGGGGCCATTCAATCCTACCTGCTCATTTTTAAAAAAGAAGTTGAGGCCCAGAGAGTTATGACTTAACCAAGGTCACACAGGCAATGAGCGGAAGAACTGAGATCTGAGCCCAAGTCCACAACTCCCAAAGTTACTTGATCTTTTCACAATACCAGAAAATCTGACTGTAAAACCTTTCAACCACAAGCCTACTCTTTAGGATCTCTCTCATCTGGCTGTATTCAACCATTCCCCTATTCATGGCTATGGGCTTTTCCATGTCCTGAGAAAACAAGTGTCTATCTTGTTAAAAGATGGGACTCCCTTCCTGGGCCAGGTTTTGCTTCCTAAGTGAATACACACCAGAGTCCTTTTATTCCCACTGTCTTGTTCCCACTTAACCATCTGCTCAGATTCCAGCTCTTCTGCTCTCCTTGACCTCAGATACCTGAGGTTTACCTTCTTTGATTTCTGACTTCCTTCTACGTCTGCCCTCTAATGAATACACACTCCTCTTTCACTTCCTTAGACCTCTTGGACCTTGTCTTCTGTGAAAGCTATACACTGTTGTACTATTGCCTGCTTTCCTGAGCGCTGACATGGAACTGGTGAATCCTAGTCTATCACTCTGTCTGCCAGAGGCCTCACATTAAGCATAGAGCCTCTACACTGGCTCCTTAATGCTGCTGCCTTTTGCATTTTTTCTGTAATTTATCCTGTATACATCTTGTTTATACATAGTTGAGGACATGGTGTCTCCCCCATTGGACTATGATCTCAAAAACAAAGACTGTTTTTCTTTGTTTTCTTTTAATTAATTTATGGAATAAAACAAGCATTTACATAACAGTACAATAAAAAAAATGATTACACATGAAACTGTGAACCTACTATGCACAACTTGCTATTATTTCAAATATACAACAAAATTAGCATGTAAATTTCTTTTTTTTCCCCTTTTTTTCTTCCCTTTTCTCTGCCCCCACCCTAGAGATGGCTACCATTAGAAGCAAATAGGTATATGTGTATATGTATGTGTGTGTGTATATATGAATATGTGTGTATATGTGTGTATATATGTACATATGTATGTATATAAAATGTATACATATACACACATACATATATACACATAATGCATTGTGTATATGTAAAATTGTCCTATAAATACTTCTATTTATCAGTTCTTTCTCTAGATGTTTATAACATCTTTCTTCATATGCTCTTTGTAGTTAATCTGGGTATTTAAAATAACTTATTCACTCAAAGTTGTTCTTAAAACAATATTGCTCATATACACACACACACACACACACACACACACAATATTTGCTCGGTTCTGCTCATTTCACTCTTCGTTATTCCATGCAAGTCTTTCCATGTTTTTCTAAAATCATTGAGTTCATCATTTCTCATAGTACAATAATATTCCAGCACAATCATACGCCACAACTTGCTCAGTCATCCCCCAATTGATAGGCATTCCTCCCTGCAATTTCCAGTTCTTTGCCTCCACCAAGAGAGCTGTGATAAACATTTTAGAACACAGAAGTCATTTTCCTTTTCCCCTAATCATCTTGAAATTTGAATCATGAAAATCTGAATCTTGAAAATTGATCAAAAGACTTTGGGGTATTTTTTGTTTGTTTTTCTTTTCTTCGTATCCCCTAGACTTAGCATCATGCCTGGCACAACAGGAAGTACTTTACAAGAGCTTCTTGTTGTTGACTCATTAATCCCACATTCAAGATGGACCAGGGCTCTCTGATGCTGATGTTTCAGCCACCACACTGAAACCTGACACTGAGACAGGACCTAAGAGATTCCTTCACCCAATCTTTGGACTTCTGGTATTTAGAAAACATTAAGTGGATCCTGCCCTCTCCACTCGTCCTAAACTTTCCTTGTCCCCTAATCTAATCCAGATGTTGGCTGGAAATACAAGACAGATTCAACCTGATCCTGGAGTCATTAAACCGGTCAACCAGCTGTAAGATATTACCAGCTGCCGTGTTAATCATTAATGAGGCAGACAGTGCCTGTTGTCTGCGTAGTGAACCAAAAATTATGACTTGGGTTTTAATTTCATTTAAAATTAACTCACTGAAGAAGAATCAGCCTTCTCTTATTAAAACTGGAGCTGCTGGCAATATGAGGAGGATGGTGAGCCTTAAACTCGAGAAGAGTATGGAGTCTTTTACTAATGTGATATTAAAAAAATGTGATTTATGTAGAGCCTCAAAGTTTGCCAGGCACTATACACAGAATATCTCATCTGAGCCTCACAACCACCTAGAAAGGGATTATACCAGTTATCTTTATTCCTAGTTTACATATTTATAAACTGCATCTGAAAGAGGTTAAATGACTTGCCCAATTAATTGTTAGAGCTCTGGGTCTGGAGTTGGGAAGGCCTGAGTTGAAATATGACAGCAGATACTTTCTAGCTGTGTTACCCTGGGCAAGTCACTTAACCTCTCAACTGTAAAATGGTGGGGAATAATAATACCAACGTTCCAAGGTTGTTTTGAGAATCAAAGAGATAACAATATTTGGAAAGTGCTTAGCACAAGTGCCTGGCACAGAGTCGTTACATGAAAAGGCTTGTTTAATTCCATTCTTCCTTCCAGTCAAACTGGCCTATATGAACTTCCTCATATACATTCTATCTCTTGTCTCCTTACTTTTGCACAGGTTGGCCTCTATACCTGAAATGACCTCCCTCCTAACCTCAATTATTTATAATCCTTAACTCCCTTCAAAACCTAGTTCAAGCACAACCTCCTTCATGATACCATTTCTGATCCCAGCCCTTAAGGCCTCCTCACCCCTAAAGTCCTGTATTTTGACTTAAAATTGTTTTCCCAGATAGACTAGTTTCATTTGTACTATCTCAGTGAATGAATTAAACAAAACATTGCCTGCCTTTAAGGAGGGTTCTGTATCCCTAATGCCCAAGACAACCTCTGGCACGTAGTAGGCACTGGAAAAATGAGTTGATTGATCCCTAACTCCAAATCCAGAGTTGACATGGTACCTCTCAGTAGCAGATGGGATGGTTTTACCATTGGTAAAAATGTGGTGTCCATTAGTACCAATTGACTATGTTCTCCAAGCTGATAATCACAGAAAATACCTTTGTGACTCTCAACCCAGGTCCGTTGTGTGTCCCAGCCCAGTCCTGTGCCATAGCATAGACTGTACAATTACCTTGTTCATATTTCATGAAGCTGTGGAAGAAATTCACTTGATCAAAGGATTTAGAGCTGAAAGGAAGAGACCTAGTCTCTTCAGTTTACAAATGAAGAAAATGTTAAGTGATTAGCCTCTGGTCACATATATTTTAAGAGCTGAAATTGGAACTCAGGTCTTTTGACTTGAAATCAATCAGCAATTTATTAATCATTGAACTGGGCACTGTGGATAAAAAGACAAAAATGTAACAGTCTCTCCCTTCAAGAAACTTAGAATCCATCATGACAGACAACACAAACATGTATAAATAAATTAAAACATAAACAGTAAATGCAAGATATTTTAGTGGGAGAGGCACCAAACACTGGCAGAGAATCAGGAAAGGACTCACATAGGAGACAACTCTCAATAGAATTCTTAGAGGAAACCTGGGGTTCTCGGAAGGAATACATTCCAGGCCCAGGAGATGATCGTGCAAAGACACCTAGAGAGGGGAGCTAAAAAGGTCTGTCTCAGGATCAAGACAGCCAGTTTACCTGAACCGATGAGCATAGGAAGGAAGATATAAAGAGCCTGTATTGGACTGGATCCAGAGGATAAAAGGCTTTAAAGGCCAAATAGAGGGATATGCATTTAGTTCTAGAGGTAATAAGGAGTTACTGGAGTTTATTGAGCTAGGCAGTGATGTATTCAGACCTCTACTTTGGGACATTCGCTTTGGCAGCCATGTAGAGCAGAGGTATCAGAAATGCTGCCTACAGGGGTACATGCCATCCTCAGTTGTGAATACATTCCACAACCCTCCTGAGGGTAGTCTGAACCAGATCAAAATGTAATTGGTAAATGTTGATCAAAATAAATAAAAATACATAGATAATATTACATTTAAAAAACTAAGTCAATATGCAATTCCTGGGATCCTTATCTTTGAATGAGTAAGCCCCATTTCTATTTGAAGTTGACACTATTAATAGTAGGGTATTCACTTTGGCAGCTGTTATCAAGAATGGATTGGAAAAGGGAGAAACTTGCAAAAAGGAAACCAATTAGAAGGCTATTGGACTAGTCCAATAAGAGGTGATGGGGGCCTGAACTAAAGAGGTGGATGTGGAAGAAGAATCAATAAGACTTGGCAACTGATTAGGGGGAGAGAGGGAAACAAGAGGGAAAGTGAGGGGTTGATGGCTCTTTCCAATATACTATACTAGCTCTATATATCTGCATCTTTTTAGAGTCAGAAAAGTCAGATAAGGCCTTCCGGGGATTAGGAGAAAGAAGAAAGGCTGGGAGGCTGTGTTTCTAGATGTTCCACTGGCTTTATGGAATACTTGTCTGGGCCTTGTGGCCTACACAGCCACAGAAAATTGTCAGAGGCACAGATGGTGGGGATGGTATCTGGACAATATGACTGTTCATAGGCTAGTGTACAAAACAGCTAAATTCAACCAACTAGCCATAACTGCTCCATACCTGGTCCCTGTAGAGTTTTGTAGACTTGAGAGCCAGAAGAGACCTTAGAAGTCATCTAATCCAATAACCCTCATTTTACACATGAGGAAACCAAGACCCAAGAGGAAAAATGTATTGCCCAAGGTCATAGTAACAGGAAATAACAAAGTCAGCCTTTGAACTCAGATCTTGTCATCCTAAATCCAGCATTCTTTCTACTCTATGATTCTGAGTTCTTGTGTGATCCTGGTTCCAGTTGTCTGAAAATGCTTCTGTACCTTCCTTATCAGAAACTTTGCTTTCAGAGAAACTGGGCTCTTCCTTTCTGCTAGACAGATCTCTTTGATATGACATACCCTCCAATGGGATGCTCCTGAGAACAAAATTTGATGTCCTTTGACCCAGAATGCCCATTACTAGGTTTATAATATGCCCCCACAGATGTCACAGAAAAAACAAAGATCCTCTTCATATCAAATATTCAGAGAAGCCCTTTATGAAATAGGAAAGAAATGAAAAAATAAAGTATTTACACCTCGGTTGCAGAATGGCCAGAAGAAATATGTGAATGTTATAGTGTTAAGTTGTTAAAAACAACACATATTAGACCTGTGAAAGTACCTCTCTTCATTCATTAGAGGTGGAGGAATGCTTATATAGAATGTCACATATAATACTAGATATGGTCATTGTGGGGTTTTTTAACTGTTTTTCTTTATTACATAAAAGAGCTCTTTTGGTAGCTAAAGAGGAATATTTAGGAATTTATGGGATGTAGAAACAAAAGGAATCAAAAATTATTTGAAATGAAAATTAAAAAAAATCATTGATGCCCAATGCCCCCTGGACACTGTACCTATTTGTATGCCAACAAAACTAAGCTAAACTAAAAACTTGTTTGGTATTAGAATTTTTATGTACATCTGTTTGATATCTGCCAAATAAGCTCTTAACCTATCAGTCCATAATGTGATGGATTAAAAAATAAATATGTCATGTCATATGAAGAACATTGGAAGGAACTGTAAATATCTAATCAGGAAAAGAGAAGCTAATTTTCAGATATTTGAAGGGTTGTCCTATGATACGAAGGTTCAGACTTGCTAGATTTGACTCCAGGAACAGTGGATGGAAGTTATAGGAGGGCAAAAAATGTCAAGCCAACTTAATAACACAAATCTATGTCTGTCTTTAAAGTTTACAAGGTAGTAGCCTCAAAACAGCCCTATATAGTTATCCATCTATCATACGTCAAGCAATTATGTACATACTCTGTGCCATACACTATCTAGCAGAACTGAAATACTAAGACAGAAGTGAAATGGCCCCTGACTTCAAGGAGTTTACATTCTATTGAGGGAAAGATGAATAAGTATATACAAACTGTTGTTGTTTAATCTTCATTCTCAAAGAAGACCAAAGTCATAGGGAGGGTGATGTCGTGACTTGCAAGTGAATTGGATTTCAGTGAGGCAGGAATATGCAGTCACCAGCTTTACTCTCTCTCCTCTGGAGCTATCTGGATTCAGTGGCAATATAGAGATCAAGATGCCTGGAGATGGCCCTAATGCATTGGGAGACCTTGGCCTTTTTAAGCTAAGGTCTTTCCCAGGTCACAGTTTGTCTGAAGCAAAGCCCACTCAGTGAGAAAGGCTAGATAAGAAATGAGGCAAAAAATGGCCTCTTTTACCAGTCAAAAAAAAAAAAACCCAATCTGGGAGGGGAAGACTCTCAGGATTTTGGGCCAAAATAGAAACAATTGCTATTTACATTCATTCTGAGCCATCAGAATCTAAACAATGACCAAGATGGTCTTTGGCTGGGATCTATAGTTAGCCAGTCAGTGAGAGCCAATCAGTGATTGAGGTCCTTAAAAAGAAATCTAGTCCATAAATTCCAAGACATCTTGTGAATTTTCAGCAATCAAAATTTATATTCCTTTGAGCAGAGTACCCACAGATAAAGGTATGATTCCCTAGGTGGACAGAAGTAGATCAGGGAGAGGGAGAGAGGGAGAGAGAGAGAGAAAGAGAGAGAGAGGAGAGAGAGGAAGGAAAGAAGGAAGGAAGGAAGGAAAGAAGGAAGGGAGGGAGGGATGAAGGAAGGGAAGGAAGGAAGGGAAGGGAGGGAGGGAAGGAAGGAAAGAAGGAAGAAGATGCATTGAACAACAACTGGTCAGTTGAGTCCCCAGTGAGGCAACTCCTACTATTCTTGGGATGTTGTTTGTTCTTCATTCTTGAAGAGGACCAGGAAGTTGGAAAGGTGATGTAATGACTTGCAAATGAATTGAATTTAAGTGAGGCAAAGCTGTACAAAGTCACCAAGGTACACTTTCTCCTCTTGAGCCACCTGTGTCCAGTGGCAAGATATATATCAGGACAACTGGAGATAGCCTCCATATGTGTGTGTATGTATGTATATTTATATACATATATGGGTATATATATGAATATATGCAAAATAAATAGAAGGTAATTATTGGGAGAGGGACTACACAGCTATTGGAGAGAAGTCAGGAAAGGCTTAATATACAAGATGCTATTTGAGCTGAGCTTTAAAGGGAGCAGAGGATTCTAAAGGGTCAAGATGAGAAGGGAGTACATTCTAGACATGGAAGCGAGAACAGCCAATTCTATATTTCAAGTGTCATTATCCTTGTTTTTAGTCTGGTCCTGTGATGTCATTGCTTTAGGGAATGCCTGGTGTAGAACCTGTGATTTTATTTGTATAGAGAACTTATGGTATAAACCCTTTCTCCCTTCCTGTAAGTAATGACTTCCCCAAGTTCACATAGATAATAAGTTTCAGAAGAATTCAAATCCAGGTCTTTCCTGATTGGAGGCCTGAACTCATTCGATTATATAACATTGTCTCACGTAATGCCTTCCGTATTTGCCCCCTTCTCTCCTCTGATACTGTCACAGACCTGGTGGTAGGCCCTCATGTTCTCACACCTGGGCTACTATAATAGGCTGCTGATTGGTCTCCTATCTCAAGGGGTTCAGTGTTGAGCTAAGAGTCTCCCTCTCCACCCAGCCCCTTTTGTTATACTTAATAATTTCTGAGTATTTGTTGATGTCCCCTCAAACAACCTGGTTTCCCAATTCACTGACCTACTCAACTCCTACAACTTTAACCTTCATTCCACTTCAACTCTATATTGGGACGATCATATGATTGATTTCAACCTAAATGTTTAAATCTCTATGATCCAAACCTCTCAAAGTCTTTCTTCAGAACATGACTTCCTACCCTTAAATCTCTTCCTTTTCCTCACATTTTGTAGAATAGGGTTTCTTTCCCATGTTTTAGTCTTGGGGACCTTTCGCATTCTGGTAAAATCTATGGACTCCTTCCCAAAATCATGTTTTTAAATGCAAAAAGTACAGAAGATTAAAAAGGAAAGTAATCACATTGAATAGTTATCAAAATATTAAGAACAAACCCAAGATCTTCAGTTAAGAACTCCTATCCTAAATCTATTCTTTATCCTCACCACAAATTGCTTAACCCTTTCCTTCTCTCCCATTCTATCAACCTTCCTCTGACTTCATTCTTTCTTTTCATAATCTTGTCCATGTTATTAATCAGTTCCATTTTACAGCACCCTTTACTCTTCAATTCCTTAACTTCCTGTTCTATAATAGTTAATACCTAGTCAAATCCTGACCCTGGCTTCTTACCCCACCATTCACCTTCTCCGCTCTGATATTGGGCTTGTGAATGTTCCTGGAGAAAGAATTACAACCATGAGACTGCATTCACTACAGATTTATGTTATCTAATTTCAACAGACCTTCACTGTTTCGATGAAATACTTGTGTGTCTGTGTATATATATATGTGTGTGTGTGTGTATGTGTGTGTTTTGTTCTTGTAACTGACAATATTTTGCAAATGCTTATTATAAGTCCTACCATATGAGAGTGTACACATATACACATATATGTGTGTATATAAAGTTGCTGTTCAGTCATTTAAGTTGTGTCTGACTCTTTGTGACCTGTTTGAGGGTTTTCTTGGCAAAGATTCTGGTGTGGTTTGACATTTCCTTCTCCAGTTCATTTTACAGATAAGGAAGCTGAGAGAAGCAGGGTTAAACGACTTGCCCAGGGTCACAGTTAGTAAGTGTCTGAAGCCAGCTTTAAACTCAGGAAGAGGAGTCATCCTGACTCCAGGCAGCACTCTAGCCACTGTTACATAGTTCTGCCTATCTATCTATCTATCTATCTATCTATCTATCTATCTATCTATCCATCCATCCATCCATCCATCCATCCATCCATCCATCTATCCATCCATCCACCCATCCATTTATCTATCTATCTACCCATCTATCTATCTATCTATCTACTTGTCTATCTACCTATGTACTATCTATCTATCTAGATATAGAGATATATATTCAAGAGTAACCACTTGGGGGAGGGGTAGAATGAGGAGGATCAAGAAAGGTTTTCTGTAGGAGGTGGCACATGAGATGAGCCTGGGAGAAGCTGGGTGTTCCAAAAGGGAGAGATGTCAAGAACTTCAGGGCACTGGGGAGACATGGACACAAGAGATTGAATACCGAGTTTCCCAGTTTGGCAAGTTAGGTCAGTGAGGGTGAGTAATAAAAATTCAATATAAAAAGATAACCTGGAACAAGATTATGAAGAGCTTTAAATGCCTAACTGAGAAGTTAGTATTTTATCCAAGGGGTAACCACTAAAGCTTCTTGAGTAGGGAAGCTGACATAAACAGATTTGTGCTTCTGGAAGAGTATTTTGGCAACTATGTGGAGATTAAACAAAAGAAAGAGAATCCAGTTAGGAGGCTGCTGCAAAAGTCTAGGTGATGAGGGCCTGAGTTAGAGTGGTGGCCATATTAGGGAAGAGTAGGGAATGGGTACCAGAAGAATTGACTTGAAAACTGATAGGATATAGAAGGCCATCAGGGGAATAGCTGATCCTTCAGCTAGCCAATGATTAGTCAATTTATAATTGCATCAAGTTAATTGAAGGAAGAGAGTAAGGGCTTTTTATGACTCTAGGTATCTGAAAGGATGGTGGGACCTGCAACAGAGATAGTGAAATCAGGAGTAGAGGGAGATTTAGGAAAGATGATAATGAATTCTAATTTAGACAAATTGAGTCTGAGATGCTTATGGAACCTTGGAAATTCCTACTGGTCAGCTGGTGATGTGGTCCTGGAACTTGGGCAATTAGGGCTGGATTTCTAGATTGGGAGTCATCTTCAAGGAGATAATAAGTTAACTCATATGACTTGATAAGATCACAAGAGAAAGAGAAGACAAAAGGGACAGAACAGAATCTTGGGATAATCCCATGCTTAGAGGATGGGGTCTGAGATGCTGATCCAAAATGAGGAAGTTAGATAACATTACCTCTGAGGTACATGTTACTGTAGAAAGATCACTGATTCTGAAATGAGAAGATCTAGATTCAAATCCTGCCTCTTAGGGAGATTAACTGTATGATTACAAATGGTGTCATTTGACTCCACACCCCTCCCAGCCCTCTATTTTCTCAGCTATAAAATAAGAGATTTGGAATAGATACCATTTGCTTTCCTTCCAGCTCAAGATCTATGATCCTGGCATAGGATCTCCCCTCCTTCCATTTATCGAATGGTGTTTCTAGATGACAACTACCCCACATTTGAGGTACTCTGTGTCTCTGTTCCCCGAAACTTTCATTTCAGTATTTTCACTTCTAATAGTCAGGACTATTGCAACAGCTTGCTGGTTGGACTTCCTGACTCATCTTTCACCACTCCATTCAGCTGTCAAATTAATTTTCCTAAAGCATGGGTCTTACCATGTCACCTGCTACTCAGTAAATAGCCTTGGCTCCCTGTTACCCTGAGCATCAGATATAAAATCCTTTGTTTGGCTTTTAAAGCTCTTTATAACCTGGCCCTTTCCAACACTTCCAGTCTTCTTGCATCTTCCTCTTCCCCACACATACACTATAATTCAGTGATACTGATCTCCTTCCTGTTCTTTGAACCAGACACTTTATCTCTCATCTCTGGGCATTTTCGCTGGTCATAGCCATGACTGGAAATCTCTCCCTTCTCATTTTTGCCTCCTGTCTTCTCTGGCTTCTTTTCAGTCCCAGCTAAAATCCTACCTTCACTAGGAAGCCTTTTCCAATCTTATTTAATATTAGTGCCTTCCCTTTGTGATTATCTCCAATTATATCTCTATCTATCTATCTAGGGAGATATATCTATGGAGGGAAGGAAGGAGGGAAGAAGGGAGGGGGAGAGAGAGAAACAGAGACAGAGAGTCTGAAAAGAGTAACTACCTGTGTGTTACTGTTACCTTCCCCTTATATCATTAAATCTCATTAAGTGAGGAGCTCCCATGGTCAACCCCTCCTCCTGCCACACACACGTAGTCATTTCTATTTCATAAGTCAAACAATATTTTTATTATTATTTTCACCACTATTACTGAAATTGATTCGTTTACTTTGCCTGTTTTTTTCAGTGATAGCAGAACGGACTTTATAGATTTTCAAACCTGATTTTCAAAGACCTATTGAGAGTTGATTTTATTATTTTATTCTTGGCTTTAAATGAGGAAAGAATAAAATCAAAGGAGGGAGGGAGAAATACACAAATACCTTTCCTGCCCTACAGAGAAAGTGTATCTTTATCTGTCCTCTCTCCACTCCACTAATCAGAGACGTTCCACAGTGCTGTCCAATTTATGCCCCAATTTCATTACTCCAATGCAGTGCCAGCTGAGATGGAAGACGGCTTAACGTATGCACAGCAACACCAAACAGCAAAGTGTGGACAGGAAGTAAGAATACCATATCCTCTTTAAACTGAAGGAGAAATTCTCAGCCAGCATAAAGTAATTACCCTCTTGGAACAGGGCCAGGCCATGTGCAATGCAATTTAGGGCTTCTGTCCTTGACTCAAACCTTCCCTGCCTTCAAGGAGGTCAGAGAATTTGGAAATTTTTCTCTACTCTGTTCTGCAGAGACCTGTGCCACTTTGAAGATCAGCTTGCAATTCACTGAGGGCACTGAGGGGAGGGATTAGTGACTTCATAGCCAAAAGAACATTTCATCTCATGAGGTTTAATATCATTTTTAATGTTCTTCAGTTAATGTTAAATATTGTTCTGCCTTCCCTCCCTTTTCTCTCCCTGTAGCCTGAGATTTCTAACCTTTGTCTTGCAATGCCCTCAGAGTGCTCACAATTATCTTAAAGGATACCGTGAACTTCTCAAAAAGTCAAAATGCAAGCAAACACATGTAATGGCCTATAGACCTACTGGAGGAGAATGGAGGGAGGGAGTGGCAGGACACTGGACTTGGAGTCAGGAAGACCTCAGTTCAAATTCCAAGTTGGACACTTGCTAGCAATGTGATGATGGGAAAGTCACTTACTTCTCTAGCAAAGATGCTAGTTTCCTCACCTTTAAAACAAGGATGTTAGACTCAACAACCTCTAAGGTCCCTTTTAGCTATGAGTCTATGATGCTATAGTATTCTCTGGGCTCTCTGTCCCAACCAGGCTGGCTGCATTTCCCCATCAAGATTCTAGGGGGCACTCTAAGGGGATAGGGTATCTTCCTCTAGTGCCATCAGCTCAAGCCCCCATTCTAAGTGTGCTCCCCTTGCTGTTAACCACCATTGACAGCTCTCCCAATTCCATTAAAACAATTAGTACCAATTAGCTTTTGCAAAGGGAATAGTCATTCCCCCCCCCCCCCAAAAGACTTTGAGGGCACATGTTTCTCTATGCCACCTTGTCTCTAGGGACAGTAGGATCAGTTTTCACACACTTTCTATATAGCATTGATCCCACCAAGTTCATGTCCAAATGTGGCATTGTTGCTGGATAGAAGTCCTCTCTGCTACCATTAGTAGGCTCTGAAGGTCACTCTGTTCCTCAGCTCTAGTCGTGCTACAAAATCTGGCATGCACTGAATTCTCAGACACTCACATGGCTCACTCTCCTGATCTTTTGAAACTCACAAGGGCATCACATCTAATTTTCCTCACATAAAATAAAAGAATAAACATGAAGACAAAGAGCCAAGGTCCCTATTCTTGAGGCCAAATGCTATCCTCAGACAGGGAGAGGACCAGGGGACCAGCGCTGTTTCTCACCAGACATTGTTTGGCAGAGAAAAGTAAGCCTTAGAGAAGAATCTAAACCAAGAAAAGAGAGAGAATAAGGTTCTATTTGGCTAAAAAATTTTAAATACATCCCTCCCTAGCCAATCAAAACAGATCTCCTATATCACATGCTTAGAAAAAGAGAAGCAACTCTAAAATGTCTCTAAGGCACTGCCCATTAAAGGTCATCATTTCTATATGAGAAACAAGTACTCTAGACTCATCCCATGCAGAAGACTGTAACACTAGCTCTTTGTACATGCTTATCAGAACCAGCCTCAGTGGCCAATTGTGTTCCATTATGATCATTTAATTTTTTTTTCAAAACGTGCAGGACTAACCATGTAAGACCTCTGTTAAATAAATTGTGATATGTCTATATTATCTCTAGGGTTGAATATAGATTCCTATTTGCCATTTAAAGCTCCCATAACTTGGTTCCAACCTATCTTTTCATCCTTCACCCCTTTTATAGTCCAGTAAAACTCACCTTCTTGCTGTTTTTCCCATATGGCACTTCATCTTTGCACAGACTGCTTCTCGTATGTGAAATGCACTCTTTCTTTAACTGCTCTTTCTCTTAACAATGTCTATTTCTTTTTTTAAGGCACCACTCAAACATGACTTTCTACATGAGGCCTTTCCTGAATGTTGCCCCTGACCCATACCAGTACCTCCTCCTACTCACCACCCACCCCTAAAATTATATCTAGTTTGTCAATATCTTCCATATACTGTTAAATGTACAGGTCATCTCCTCCAATAGAATGTAAGCTTCTCAAGGTCAGAAACTATTTCCTTCATCCCAGCATCTAGCACAGTGTCTAGCTTGTAGTAAGTACCCAAGAAATGCTTTTGGATTGATTGAGGGGAAAGGGTTGTAAAAGAAACATTCAAATAAGCAGGATGTTTGTTACAGATACCCAGTGGTCAAGAATCACTGTTCTAAGCTCTTAGCTCTCAAATTGCTTCAGTCTGTGGAGCATCTTGATCTGAATCAAGGAGACTTCTGGAAGATCTATACACACATTATTGCTTTGCAGTACAAAAAGCTTTTTTAGAATGACTGGAAAGATTGGTGGGTGCTTTTTCCTGAGACACCAGTAAAAGATACTTCGGTACTTTAAGACATGGTCATTTTTCCAGAGTGGGTAATCACTGACGCACTCACTGAGGTTGGATTAGGGTGAATAATGAATCTTTCAAAGTGGTTGCACCATTCAAATTCATCCTGCATATTTCCATTGGGCTGGAATCAATTACCATATTTTATATAATGATAACTGTAAATTTAAATATATTTGACCACTTCAGGGGTTTCATTATTCACTCTAATGGGGACCTAGTTACAGTCTTTGTGGGTTGTGTGTGGTTCTTGTGATATGAACTCTTAACCCAGGGGGCAGTTTGGTGGTGGCTCCTGCAAACTTAGGCAGGCTGCACTCTAGAGGACAGACATATTGAGGGCCAATGCTCAAAGGAATTTCAACTTCACAAGACCTGTTTGAACTTCTCTTTTACTGACCCAGCCTTTGAGAATCCAGCCCTCCATTCCATAATTGAACTTAGAAAGAAAATGTTAGTTGAAGATATCACCAACAAATTGATTCAAGGAAGAAATGTTTACTCATTATCATTGTAAATTTGTGGCTCCCACCCTTTGTTCCTATGACTCCAGAGAAAAATGAAGTTCTGGGCCTCTTAGACTTAAAAAGGAAACAAAATAGGACTTTACAATAATGAATTCTTAATGGAGGAGTGGGGAAAAGGGAGGCCCGGAGATCAATTTAATTGAGATGAGAAACTTCAAGCAAGGAAACTCCCTTTATCAACACAGATAAGCAACTATTCTATAATGTATGACGTTAAAGAGTCATCTCAGGATGTTTTCAGGCATACTGACTTATCCACAGTCACCTGGTAAATCTATGTCAGAGGTAGAATTTGAATCCAGAACCTCCTGAGTCCAGGATTTGTCCTCTATTTTATCCATAACCTTTCAATGATGGTAATGGTCAGAATGGACAGAGTGTGGAGCTGGGACTCCAAAAGCCCTAGGTAGAAGTCTGCCCATGGCATTTACTACTTACTGAGTTACCTTGGCCAAGTCACTTACTAAGTAAGTCCTTGTGACTCAGAAAACTCCCAGCCAAGATATATCTAGTAAGTCATAGAGTAGGGGCTAGTTGTCTTCTGATAAAATCATGGTGACTCAGAAAACTCCCAGCCAAGGTATATCTAGTAAGTCATAGAGTAGGGGCTAGTTGTCTTCTGATAAAATCATGGTGACTCAGAAAACTCCCAGCCAAGGTATATCTAGTAAGTCATAGAGTAGGGGCTAGTTGTCTTCTGATAAAATCACGGAGCCTTCTCATATTTACATATTCACAGTCAGAACTAGGTAAGACAACTGGAACTTTGTCCCAGATATCCAAAGTTTACAGGTATATAGCTTTTTCCTCCACATGTGGTTACAGATGATTTTGTTACTTGTCATTAGGTCAAAAGACAGCCATACCATCAAGGACATTGTCTTTCCACCTACCACAGCTAGGTGGCACAGAGACGAGAGTGTCAGCTCTAGAGCCAGAAGGGAGTTTAAATCCAATCTCAGTCACTAGTTGTATAACCTTGGTCAAGTCACTTAAACCTGTTTGCCTCAGTTTTCTCATCTGTAAAATGAGCTGGAGAAGGAAATGGCAAACCACTGCAGCATCTTTGCCAGGAAGAACCCAAATGGGACCACAAAGAGCTGGACACAACTGAAATGACCAAAAAACAAATTACCTAATATGAGCGAAGTTCTTCTGATTAGCCCTAATTTCTCTTTTGAATATCTTTAACATAAATTTCTCCACATCTTTCCTCTAGAAGTACTTTCCAAAAAACAAAAAAATCCAGTTTATACACAAAGCTCACAGCAAAGGTTTGGGAAACAAAGCCTCCAGCAAACACATGTTAAGTCCTTCCCATCTTGACTCCAGTCCCTCTTTGTAGGTTTATGAATCACTCACCTTTACTCTGTCTAGTGCCTAGCCAGACTGGCCTGCTTGATGCTCCTCACACAAGACACCCTCACCATAACTGGTTACTCATAACCATGTGAACCCCAGAAGAAAAAAAAGATGTTGGTGGTGGCAGCCACTTCTTCTGAGAACATGAGTGACTTATCTTTGAGTGTCATTGTTGTTTGGAGGAGACATTGCCAAGGTCAAACATCACTGTAGCTTTGGCAGTTATTGTAGATGAGCAAGGACTGGTGCTGACGTCAGTCTATCACCCTGCCCAATTTCTCCTTATTAAAAACATGTTTTAAAAAAAAAAGGTTCTCTGTCTCCCATCCCTCCTCTATGTTTGCCAGTGGTTTTGAGGAACCTGTTGTTTATCTTTTCTGAAAATCTCAGGAATGTAGATTTAGAGCTGAAAGAAACTAAAATACCTGTGTGATCTTGTCCAAGTCACTTCATTTTAATTTCCTCATTGTAAAATGAAGTGGCTAATTCCATAACAGATAGTTGGTCAAATGGTATGATTAAACAGTTCTCCAAAAAAAAAAAATCTGTAAATTATTAACAACCATGTGAAAACTGTTCCAAATCAGTGATAATAAGAAAATGAAAGCCGAAAAACTCCGAGATTTTACTTCACACCTAGCAAATTAGCAAAGATGGCAAAAAGTTGGAATGGTTTGAGAGAGCTGAGTCCAACAATACGTGAGTGAGCACAATCATTCTGGAAAGCAATTCAGGGTTATTTGAATAAAATTATTTAAATTTCCACATCCTTTGACCCAAAGATGCTGCTGATAATCATAAAAGCCAGTGAGGCGGCTAAAGACTCAGTGAATGGAATGCTGAGCCCAGAGACAAAAAGACCAGAGTTCAAATCTAACCTCAAGCATTTGCTAGCTGTGCAACCCAGGACAAGCCTCTCAACCTCACTGTGCCTCAGTTTCCTTAAATGTAAAAAGGTGGTGAAAATAATATCACCTACCTTACAGGATTGTTGGAAAATAAAATGAGATAACAATTTGGAAGCAGTTAGCATAATGCCTGGCATATAATAGGTACTATATGAATGCTCATTCCCTTCTCCTTCCCCCCCTACCTCACCCGTGAGGTCAGTGATGAAAAGAAAACTCTTTAAACACCAAAATATCTATCGCAGTGCGTGTGTGTGTGTGTGTGTGTCTGTGTCTGTGTCTGTGTCTGTGTCTATGTCTGTGTCTGTGTGTGTTCAGTTTAGTTTGGTTTGGTTTGGTTTTTTTGTAGTAGCAAAGAACTGGAAACAAATTAGATGCCCATCAACTGGGGAATAGTTAAATAAATAATGAAATATTTACTATATGATAAATAACGAGACACAATGGAAGACTTATAAAAACCTGGTGCAAAATACACAACAATGGAAAGGGAAAGTATAACCATAATAGAATGATTGAAAGCGAACACTGGGAAATTATAACGTCCAAACTTGATCCAGAAGAAGAAACATGAGAAGGTGCTTCCCTCCCATCTTTTTAGGGTTGGTGGGTTATGAACATAGAACGTTGCAGATAACATCAGATTTAGCCAAGATTTTTTTCCACTATACCATAATACCTGTTTGCTAACTTTTATGGACCCTCATTAGGATGCTTCCCCAAGGTTGGAAATTAATTCCATAAACAATAATACTAAAGGGCAGTAGCATGAAGACCGCACCAATAATATTAATGAGGAGGATGATGATGATAAAAATCAAGGCATGTTTACATTGGCAGACTTTGGGAAACAGCACCTAGGCTGTCCTGCCTTAGGGTTTAGAGGTATCCTCATACATGCTCCCTGTGCTGGGTTTTTATTCTTTATTCTATGCTCTGCCTTTATTGGTTTCATTATTCTTTTAATGGCTTTATGTTTCACTGATAAAAGTTGAATAAAACTTTACCCATAAAAAGTAAATCATTGCAAATTCTGAGACAAATGGAAAGGACTTAGCATCATAATATTAATTTATATGGCAAGTGCAGTACACCTTTCATCAACAGAGCATCTTGGTTATAAAAGCAATTGTGGGAGACAATTGGAGCAGGTTGGGCAAAACCAGGCCACGAGGCAGATGTGCCAAATGAATATCGATAAGCTGAACAAAAGGACCACTTCACTTGATGCTGGGTGGCCAGCAATCTTGAGGTGAAATACCACAGCTATTAACAGGTCCAGCAAAGGGTACTCAATTTAAGAAAGAGAATAAAGAGATATTGTTTGCCCATGGAGATCGCACAAGAAATCTAAAAGAGGTCTGATGATGCATAGAACCAAATTAAAATCTCAGGAGAGAGCAACCAGAGTCTCAAGCCAGTTATTTTCAGGGCTGTAACTAGCCAATTTAGTGCCTGGGGCAAGCTTCACAAAATGCTTCTGGTATATTCAGCACAGTAGTCACCCTTGAAATTTTAAGACGGTTTCACTTGCAAGGGGAGGATAGAGACCTTAGAACACAAGGTTCTATCAGACAGCAATGGGAAGAAGAGAGACCTGGGATATCAGAGGCCATGACTGACTGGGAAAGGGTGGAGCCTGTCATCTGTTAGCAACTGCACCATTTAAGTTTTGGTACCTTCAGACAAAGCACTTATCATGCCACCCTGGTTACTGCTCTAAATATAACTATTCCCTTTTTTCCATTTTTTCAGCATACAGAGACTTACTAGCCACTAGCTCTAAAACCAACTCTTAGAAGTTATCTCTTCCAACCACTTTAGTGACAGGTGAGAAAACTGAGACCCAGAAGCACAAGTGTACATAAAGCTTGGGTCAGAAGGAAAAGGGCCAATGATAATATTTGTTCCTAGTGTGGATACATCCCTCCCATGCACGCCAAGACTAGGGAAGTAGAAAGCCCAAGGTCACCTAGCAATTAAATGGAAGATCTAAAACTCAGACCCAAGTCTTTAGACTTTAAGCTCAGTATAGCAAACACATTGCCAAGTACAGAGCCCACTCTGGCTGTTCCCTAAATGAGGGTGATTGAATTTAGACAAGAAGACAAAATTCTGCTTCAGGCTTTCTATAAAATGCTGATGTCTGTAAGGATGGGCTTGCAGGGGACAGCCCTGAACCAATGGAGCCACAGGGAAAAAGAGGCCCTGGTGTTACTCACTTTGTTGATACTTAGATGCATTGACAAGCACATCTCTATAGGAAGGGACCAAGAAGGAGGAGAGTGACAGGTACTGACTGGGTCCCACAGGCTGTGTAAATCAGTGGTGAGAAAAATAATGATGAGCTTTAACCACAAAGCTCCAACCTCTAAGGAGCTTTTCAGGTTTCCTTTTACACTGCTTAACTTTCAAAAGCATCCCTACAAAGTACAAGGAGCTTAATGTCCTCATTTGTCGTTGTTCAGTATTTTCAGCCATGTCTAACTCTTTATGACCCCATTTAGGGATTACAGTGATTTGCTGTTTCCTTCTCCAGTTTATTTTACAGATAAGGAAATTGAGATAAACAGGGTTAGGTGATGTGCCCAGGATCACATAGCTAGTAAGTGTCCGAGGCTAGATTTGAACTCAGGTCTTTCTAACTGCAGACCCAGAACTCCATCCATTGTACTACCTGCCCTCACTTTACAGACAAAGAAACTGAGACCCAGAGCCATCTCATGCCCTGCCAAAGGCTGGGTCTCTAGAGGTAAAGTGAGGTAGAAAATCCATGTAATTACTCACATAAATAATCAATGGTGTGTGCCGGGTAGGAGGAGACTCAGCAACCTGCTGCTACGAGGGAAAGGAAGATTTTTCACCCAAATTGACTATCTCCAGGGATTAAATTGCTTTTATAATTGCTCCCTTTTCATCTCCATCTTGCTTGTACTGACCCTTTCAGGAACCGGTGGTATAGCTGGAGTCAGCCAAATCTTAATCCTCCAGGACCAAACGACCCCAGAGGGTAACTACGTGCTCAGTGTTTTCTGTTTGGTTGTTTTTTGACCTTTTCCCAGAAATGGCAAAAAAAGGGGTTATGCTTCGCCCCTAAAAGCTCTGGAGGATCTGCTTCATGACCAAAAACCCTAGAAATTTGACTGGCTGGCTTTCAGGCTATGGATGAGAAGGGGAACAGGCCAGGACCCTAATCAAAGGTTCTCTCCTCCAAAGCATCCTGCCTCCTGTGCCTTCTTCTCCAGAAGCTGCTAATACCCAGACCAAATCCCCTCATATGAAGATTCTCCGACATCCTGTCTCTGTCTCAGAGTAATGGAAGATGTCTTTTATCTCGGCTGGTAGAAACTAAAGTTTTGCTTGGTCCCAGCCAAAATGTACTGTGATTCTATAACCTTGCAGCTTTATCTGTTTATTACTTACTGTTGGGGGGGCGGGGACAATAAATAAAATATCTGCATATATAATATCTGCCTTTTCCCCTAGGGACACATAAATATTTGGAATTTCCAAACAACTTCAGAGAGAAGAGGTGTTTGCAAACAGTTCATTGGTTTCTTTATGAATCTCTCCTTAACCTTTTCAACTCTGTTTCATATTTTTTTGTTTCTGGTCAATTCTATTTAATAAGGTTAGTATGAAACATTGCATAGGGCTAAAATAAACCAAAAGAGGCACAAAATGCATATATATATATATATATATATATATATATATATACATATCTATATATATCTATATATATATATATACACACCATCGGAAGTTAGCCTCTGTAATTACAAGAATATGAATTGGGAGTAATAACCAGCATTTATATAGGGCTTTAAGGTTTACAAGTCCTTTATAAACATTATATGTAGGGGTATGCTAGAAGGTGCATGTGAGTGTGCTCACTTTACAAGTGAGGAAACTGAAGCAAGCAGAAATTAAGTAGCTTGTCCAGAGTTACATAGCTACTAATAGTCTGAGACTGGATTTGAACTCAGGTCTTTCTGACTCCAGACCCAGCTCTCTATTCACACTGTACCATCCATCTGTCTCGTTAGTTTTTCTTTTTTTGTTGTTGTTGTTTGTTTTGTTTTGTTGTTTTTTTGTTTGTTTGTTTTTGCTTTTTTAGAGAGGGGAAGGCAGGGTAATTGGGGTTAAGTGACTTGCCCAAGGTCACACAGCTAGTAAGTATTAAGTGTCTGAGGCTGTATTTGAACTCTGGCCCTCCTAACTCCAGGGCCACTGCTCTATTCCTTGTGCCACCTCGCCACCTCTCTATTAGTCTTTAAAAAAGAAAAATTGTTCACTCTCTACAGCAACTGTTTTCACACTCTTAAGATACTCCACGGGAAGTTCCTCTCAGCTACTAGAGAGAAGTGGGAACGAAGAAACAGGAAAACAAATCCCCCAGGGTAGTATCCTCTCCTATCCCCTACTGTTGGGGTCTAGGGGTATTAGGGACCCTGAAATTCAAGTGCAAACAACACAGGTCCTGCCTCGAATGAATTCGACCCAAGCCTTCTTTCAATCAGAGACAAGGCTTATTAAAACGCCACCTGGGGTGGCTGAGATTTTAGGGATCCACACCATCAGCAAGGTTTTAGGAATCTGAGCATTTGTGATGCTTGGATTGACAAGTGGGTCAGACTGAATCTCAGCAATCAGATGGGGGAAAAATGAACAATGATATACATGGTCGAGGAGTGAGTCTAGATGGAATCAGGAAGTGGTGGTCTAGTGTGGGCCCAGGCCCAGACAATGAGGGTCACCCTGAAAGGGCAGTTAAAAGGATTATTCACCAATGTCTCAGGCTAACGCTAGGGGTCTAAGTTCAGGGGCTGGATTCCTGGAATTCATGGGAAAGTTCAAAGGGGGAAGAGCCTAAAGCCCATACCCCATCACTACTGTGTTCCCAGAAATGAATGCTTGGAATGGGCTGCCATAATGTGGGAAACCATTTGTCTGACCTTGGTGGGCATTGCCTAATCCTGCTTCCATAGGAAGGTGGTGAGTATTCAACCTAATTACAATAGGCTGAGGGCCAAGTCAGAGGAGATTTGGTTTAATTCTTGAGGGGCAACATCAGTGAGTAAGGAGCAGGCCTCTCATTCAGGAAGACTAGGCCTCGGATACACAATGTCTGAATGACCCAGGCAAGTGATTTAATCTCTTTATGCCCTAGGCAACCCTCCAGGACTTTAGGTACAAAAGTAGGCATATGCATAGAGAGTGTTTCCTCCTCTGGAGGAATTCTCCAAACTAATTAAATCCGCAAATCTAGTACAGGAAAGAGGGAAAAATTCTACCTTAAGAAAAATCAGGAAAGTGATCATAGTAGGACCGTAAGTTTAGATCTGAAAGACTTCAACCTTATTTTACAGATGAAGAAACTGAATGTTGCAATCCAACAATACTTATAATAGTCCATCTGCCGTGAGTAATAACATGCATTATTGGGGTGCTCTGTGTTCTTTTGGTCTGAACTCCAGACTGCACAGGAACACCTAGTGAGGAATTTCTCTCTCATAAAGCAGACCAACAGCTGTTTTAGAACTCGTAGTCTAAGAGAGTTGCCAAGATCACTGAGTGGTTAAGTGACTCATCCAGGGTCACGCCGCCAGTATTTGTTAGAGGTCAGAAGTAAACCTAGATTTTCAGCACTTTTTCTACTCTGAAGATTATGATGATTATTGTAACAATGACAATAAGTGGTCCAGAGGATAGAATCCCGGAATTGGATTCAAAAAGACCCCAATTCAAATCTAAACTCATAAATTTACCAGCTATGAGACCCTACGCAAGTCACTTTAACCTCTACTTGCCTCCCTTTCCTCATTTATGAAACGAGATTAATGAGAGCTACTACCCTCCAGTGTGGTCAAGAGAAAACAATTAATTAGCCTTCATAAAGTGCTTTGGAAGCCTTAAAGCACTATGGAAATGCCAGCTAGTGTAATTAACTTGCCATTTGGCCCCCTGGGGTGGGGACTGGGCTACAGGAGCAAGAAGGTGATGGCAGGAGCATGGACTCTGGGGCACTAGCATCTGGGGACTGAGTCAATGTAGAAGATGTGGGGCTAGAGAAAGGTAAGAGGAGCAGCCAGTTGGGTGAAGCGTGGGCTTCAGGTCCTAGGAACGGGGCTACAAAATGCCATTTCTGGGAGTCTTTAGAACTTGCCATGAAGCCAAACCAATGTTCTCTAAAGAATGTCTGGAGGGACAAAGATGTCAAGACTTCTTCTTCATGAGAAGCACAGGAATGTGAATCCTCGCTTTAGAGTTGAAAGAGACCTTAGAGGCTGTCAAGTCTTAGCCTCCTAATTTTACAGATGGAGAAACTGAGGCATGGAGAGTTAAGTGACTTGTCTGGGGTGACACAGATAAAGAGAATCTGAGGTAAGATATTACATCCTCATGAAGTCCAACGTCCTCAGTTTATGGCATAACAGATGAAGTTCAGGATTTGAAGTCAGGAAGACCTGCATTTGAATCATGCCTCATCCTCAGTTGCTGTGTGACCCTGGACAAGTCATTTAACCTCTCTCAGTCTCAGCTTCCTCTCCTGTAAAGTGAGGTTAATGATAGTGCCCACCTCTCAGGGCTGTTGTGAAGATGTCTGTCAAGGGCATGATTCTGCTCAAAGAGTAATTCAAGTTATTGTTATCCTACTGGCCTCCTCCTCCTCATCTTTATCACCATCATTCGGATAAGATGAAATTGTGTATTCATAGTCACAGAGCTGGCAGCAATGAGTGGCCCAATTAAAGCTATCATCAGTCACCAAATTCTCAATTTAATGTTCTCTGCCAGAACTCGAGGAGAGATGACACACTGACAGAAGGAAGGAAGGAAGGAAGGAAGGAAGGAGGAAGGAAGGAAGGAAGGAAGGAAGGAAGGAAGGAAGGAAGGAAGAAAAAGGGAGGGAGGGAGAGAAGGAAGGAAAAGGGAGGGAGGGAGAGAAAGAAGGAAGAAAGAGAGGGAGGGAGGAAGGAAGGAAGAAAAAGAGAGGGAGGGAGAGAAAGAAGGAAGGAAAAGTCATGTGTTTGTATTAAGGCATTGTCCACAGAAGCCTCAGTTTAAGTGAAAATGCTGTCTGTGGATAAAAAATATAAAAATCAAATAAGACGAGGTCCTTATTATGGACTTGGCATTATAAAATGAGAATATGATACATAGACAAATAACTACAACACAGAATGATATCTGATAAGTACATTAGAGACATAAGGCAAAGTGAGGTCAGAAAGAGAAAAAATCATTAGTGTCAGAAGTATATACAAAAGCTTCATGCCATAACTAGCATTTGAATGGTTTATAAATGTTGGAAATACTGAGCTCCCTGGCAGAACCGTGGAGGGAATCTTTGGGGCAGCTGGGTGAGATAGTATCCTGAAATAAAACCCCAGATGCAGGTGCCTATTCCCTCTGTGTGTAAGGCCTGAGCCCAGCACCCAATTTCCTTGAAAATAAGCTTCAGCCTTCATGCCCAGGGAATTCCCTGGGCATGAAGGCTGAAGCTCATTTTCTACCTTAACTGTATTAGCCAAAGAAGTCATATTCGATCATTTAGCCCATCCCACTCACTGTTTCTTGTGCATTCCTCCTTAATTTGCTGCAGTAGAGTTATCGAGTGTACTCTGTGTAATTTGCTTTTAATACACTAAGCACCCAGGCTTTTATTAGGGATGGTATATTTATCTTTCATGTGCTTTATAGATTTTTCATGCCCAAACCAATTCTATTATTTCACTGAATATTGACATCTGATTCTGTGGATAGTCGTTGGGATATTTCTTTTCTTGCACTTTTCCAAGGCAGGCACCACATCAGGTTTATTTCTATGGCTTTGGCTACATCTCATCCTTCCCCTAAATCCTGTATCACTCCTCCAAAATTATTTTAAGAACAACCCGCTCTTGGAATATCTTTGGATGTCAGTCAGCTGGTCCCACTGGTGAATTTCAGTTCAGTTTTGGCTACTGTTCCCCATACTAGCCACTACCACACCACCTTTTTCTTTAATTCAAAGCTTACTTTGAGGGGACTTCATTACTTTTAATTGTCCAAGCTTATTTTCTTCTTTTCTCTTATTAAAGGCAAGTCTGAGGAGAGAAGTTATGGAGAATGGGGCCAATGCCCCCAGAGGCTCCAGTCAAGTTGAATAGTGCGCTTGTCTTCATCAATCAGTATACCTCCCTTTCCTATTGCTTCATTTTTTTTCTGAGTCTATTTACAAAATCCTCTCATTCTCTTCTGCTCTCATTCATTCACCCTGTTCCTTGTTATTCTGCCTAAAGCTTCATATTCTCTTTTGATTTCCTCCCATCCCTTTCCTTTCCCAGTCAGATTTTTCTTTACCCAGAGGTGTTTTAAACTGCCCTTTGTAAAGCCACTTTACAAAGAACAAGTAATCTCCCAGTCTTCTTTTCCAGAGGAATTGTAATCCACTATGCTTTAATTACAATGTCTCTTCAGACTCTCAAGCTACCATCCATTTATGGATTTTAATACTTCCTCCCTATGCACCATATTCATTAGATTTATTAATTCCCCCAAACATGCTTTTTTGAAGTTTAATCCCTAGATTCTTTGAAGCCACTGCCTACGCATGGAATTCAAGAGGTTCAGGATTACTCGTTGGGGGAAGTGATAGAGAGGGCCTAGGGAGGGCATATACCAGTGTCCCATGCACTTCTGTATTATCTTTAACTTGTGGACCCCAGTAGTATCCTTCTGCTGGTTTGATTTCACTTATTTGAAATTAAAACATGATAGTTTTCTTATCTGGGGACTTTTTTTTTTATCTGGCTATATTTGTAGCCCAGTGGATCTTCGGCACTCAGAAGGATGAGGTCAAAAAAAAAGGGTCATTCCCTCACCAATTCATAGTCAGCCTGGGTTATAAATGCTCAATTACCCTAATAGAATATAAACTCCCTGAGGGCAGGGAATCACTTTTGTATCTGTATCACCAGGAGCTTCTGGACTATTGTGATAGGAATAGGACCTATGATTTCATTGCTATAGGGGACTCCCAGATGAAGAAATGCCCTTCACCAAAACAGGTGAGCAACTTCTCTGCAATTCTACAATTCAGAGTCCCGTGGAAAGATGCCTAGAGCTTGGAGAAGTTAAATGACTTGCCCAAGGACACAAAAAAATAGTATATATCAGAAGTGGGGCTTAAACCTAGGTCTCCGTCCAAAAAAATAGTGGCTAACATTTATGTGGTGCTTTGAGGTTTTCGTGTGTGTGTGTGTGTGTGTGCACGCGTGCACACATGCACACACATTATGACAAGCCAGGAAGGTAGGTGCTGTCATATCAAATTATAAATTTACTTTTCCAGGCTGAGAAATGTTAAGGGACCAGTCCAGGGTTACAGAAATAGTAAAGGTCTGAGGCTGAATTTTAACTGAGGTACTTCTGACTCAAAGACCATTCTAACCCCTGTAGCACCTTGTGGCCTTACTACCCACAATCTTCCTTGGAAAGAGGAGAAGTTCCATTTTATCACATACTAATCTTCTACCTTCAAGGTAAGGGGAAAAAATGCCATTCCATCAAGTGAGATCTCCTCATTGGTGTCCAGCTTCTCTTTAGAAAAGGAGAAATCTCATTTCATCTTTTACCAGACTCCTCCATTCAGGGAAGAGAAGGTCCATTTCATCAACTTTCCTGCCTTGGGAGAAGAGGAATAACACCATTCCTTGAGCTCCTAGCTCTTGTACCCTCTCCCAAACTGCTTAAAAACCTAGAAACTCTATTCTGGTGCCAAACCTCCATAGATGATGAACGCTTACCTCATTTTGTACCAATTAACAAACTCTGCCCTTGTTATATTCTCCTCCATTCTAGTGATTGGGAACCTCTTCTCCCTACCATTCAAATCCCTTTCTCCTGATCCCTTATTCCCATTCCCCTCAATCTAACCCTCCTCCAATGTCCCACTCTAAAGTTATACACACCTTTCATTGTGCTCTCTGGAATGCCTGCTCTGCAGGTAATAAACTTGCTTTCATCTTAAATCTTTTCATTTCCCATTCCATAGCCATCACTGAGATCTAACTCCTCGGGAAGACAGCCTTCCTAGTTTCCTTTTCCAGCACTAGTTATACTTCCTCACATTTCCCTGACTCACTGGTCCACGTTGCCGAGGTATAAACTCTTTGTTCTCTACTTGTACTTCTATGTTTTCTCTCTCCAACCATCATTCAATAACCTCTCTTTCTACTATGCCCAAAGGGCTATAAATGTGCATGCCCTTTGACCCAGCAATAATACTTCTAGGGCTATATCCCAAAGAAATCATCAAAAAGTAAAAAGGACCCACATGCATAAAAATATTTAAAGCAGCTCTTTTTGTGGTGACCAAGAACTGAAAATTGAGGGGATACCCATCAATTGAGGAATGGATGAATAAGTTGTGGCATATGAATGTAATGGAATACTGTTGTACTATAAAAAATGATGAACAGGCGAACTTCAGAAAAACCTGGAAAGACTTACATGAACTGATACTGAGTGAAGTGAGCAGAACCAGGAGAACATTGTACAAGTAACGGCCATAGTATAATGGCTGATGTTGATAGACTTACTCCTTCTCAGCAATGCAAGGATCTAAAACAATTCCAAAGGACTCATGATGGAAAATGCCATTCACATCCAGAGAAAGAACTACAGAGTCTGAATGCAGAGCGAAGCAGATTATTTTCTTTGTTGTTGTGTCTTTCTCATGGTCTCTCCCATTCGTTACAATTCTTCTATACAATATGACTAATGTAAAAATATGTTTAATAGGAATGTGTATGTAGAGCTTATATCCAAATGCATGTCATCTTGGGGAAGGGGTAGAGAAGGGAGAGGAAGAAAATTTAAAACTTGTGAAAATGAATGTTGAAAACCAAAAATAAATAAATTAACTCAAAAATAACATCTCGAAGTTAACTCAATCCATAGCTATCACTCAATCAAAATTCTGGCAGCTGCTTTCTACCAGCCTGCAGGACATTTCCCTTATTTTCTCAATGACTTTAGTACCTGGCTCACAGTCTTTCCTCCTCAACTCCTGCCCTCCCACTAGGAGATTTCAACATACATATTGATCCTCCTTCCTAAACCATAATTTCACAGTTCAACTTACTCATTTAACATGAATTACTCCTCCACCCCTTGTCAACCACAAAGAAGAATTGGTCAAAACCTTGACCTTTCTTTCACCCACAAATGTACCACTTCCATGTTCATGACCTCTGAAATTCCCTTATTGGAATGCTGAGATTCTTTTATCTGATAACAGTTTATTATCATCCCTCCTCTCACTTTTCCTTATAACTTAAAACTCTGTTAAGCATCCACACCAGGACCTGCTATCCCTTAACCAATTCATTGTTTCCTAGGACATCACCCCTATAATGTCTACCTTCTCTTCTCCCCATCTTGACCCCTTTGGGAAACACTTCAACTCTACACTACTCTTTTCTCTTGAGTGTTTTGTCCCTTTATCATATCACCTATTCTGCCCCACCAAGCCCAAGCCTTGGATCACTCTCACCATCTGTTGCCTTTACTTTTACACACATACTGCTGAATAAAGCTGGAGAAAATCATGTAACCATGCAGACTGGATTCACTACAAAGTTATGTTATATAACTTCAACTGAATCCTCACTGCCACAGGGCAATCCTTTTATACGTTCCTAATTAACTCACTATCTCACTCACCAAAGTGACTCTTTCAAACTTTTTCATCCCTCCTCAAACCTTCCAAGGAACTCTCTCTCCCTTGCCCTCTCAGCTGAGAACCTCGCCTCATATTTCACTGACGAAATTGAGGCCATTTGCTAAGGGTTCCCTCTTCTTCCCTCCTCCTCATCTCACATCACTCATACCTATCTCATATCTCATCGTTTACCCATCTCATATGAAGAGATGTCCCTTCTCATTGCCAAGGCCAAGGGTAAGCCCTCTCTCAATGTACATAAATGATCCAATACTATGCCATCTTCTCCATCAGATTTCCTCTTCTGTTATCCCTACTTTTCCATTTATCTCCAGTCTTTCCCAGTCTACTGGATGCTTCCCTACTGTCAACAAACATGCCAATGTCACTCCTATCCTCAAAAACCCCTCACTTGATCCATCTGTTGCTGCTAGCTCTCATTCTATATTTCTCCTTCTAACTAAACTCCTTAAGAAAGTCGCCTATAATTAGTGCCTCTTCTTTCCTGAACTCTCTACAGCTGGCTTTGAATCTCAACCTAAACTGTTCTCTCCAAAGCGTGGTGGTTGTTGTTGTTATTCAGTTGTTTCAGTCATGTCCAATTCTTCATCACCCCATTTGGGATTTTCTTAGCAAAGATGTTAGAGTAGTGTACTATTCCCTGAAGAAGAAACTGTTCCCTGACTCTGGATATTTCTACTGGCTGTCCCCAATATATGGAATTCTCTCCCTCCTCATCACTGTCTCCTGCCTTCCCTGGCTTTTTTCCAGTCCCAAATAAAATTTTGCCTTTCACAGAAAGCATTTTCCAATCCTTCATTCTAGTGCCTTCCTTCTGTAGATTATTTCCTATTATCCTGTACATAGTTGTTTGTATATTATCTTTCCTAACTGTGAACTCTATGAGAGCAAAGACTGTTTTTGCCTTCCTTTGTAACCCCAGCACTTAGCACAGTGCCTGGTTCATAAGAGGTACTTAATAAATATATATTGACTGATTGTCCTATATATAATAGGTACCTAAGGGGAAGCTAGGTGGCACAGTGAATAGAGCACTGACCCTGGAGTCAGGAGGATCTGAGTTCAAATCCAGCCTCAGATGCTTAACATTTACTAGCTGTGTGGCTTTGGGCAAGTCATTTATCCCCATTGCCTGCCTTCTACTCTCCAAAAAGGCAAAATAATAATAATAAATACCTAATAGATACTTATTTGTTTGATGCTCTGGAGATGGTCTTTTATTGCTCATTTCTGAATTTTTATGCTTTACATTTATACCACAAACCATCAATATTTCATTTGTGGAAAGTAATTTTAAGTCTTGTAAGAGCTTTGCATACGTAACCCAACTCATTTTCCCAGTTAATCAGCTGTCTTTGTTTCTCAATTAATCAGCATTTCTTCTATTCATTTGTCCAACAAATATTTATTAAATGTGTTCCGTGTGCACGTCTTATCAGCCACTAAGGCCGTTAGGAGACTCTCTGACACATTCAAGTCATTACGACCTTTATATTAATCTCTTGTTGACTGTTTATCTGGTCCCAGAAAGGTTACTCCAAATTTCTTCAAATTTGAGGCCACCAATATCAACTCCACACCCCCAGACCAATGCTCACTCAATAGATGATCACTCTCAATAGACCATTTGACTTCCTACTTTCTTTATGTAAACTCCCCCAGCTTCTTTCCCTTCACTTCAAAATATCTTTTTTATCTCTGGCATCTATCTTCTTCTTTCTTCTTTCTTCTTTCTGAAGAAATGATCCCCTTCCTTACTTGGGTTAATCCTTCCAACTGTGCTCTTGATCCCGTCTTGTCTCAAGGTCCTCTGAGATCCTTCTCCATCAATTATTCCTTCTTTTTTTTTTTTTTTACCTCTTCAATGTCTTACTCTTTACTAGCTCCTTTCCATCTATCTAAAAAAAAATTCACATCTCATCTGTTCATCGCACACTCTCAAGAACACATAGTCACATAGATACACTCCCAAAAGAATGTTTCTTTCATCTTAATGTCTCATCTCTCTTTCCCTAACATCCACTTCTTGAAAGAGCAAACTACACTTGTTGCCTTTTGTTGTTCATTTGTTTACTCATCTCCAACTCTTTGTGACCCCATGAACCAGTGTGCCAGGTTCTTCTACCTTCCACTATCTCCTTAGGACTGTCCAAGATCATGTTCATTGCTTCCATGACACCATCTATGCATCTCATCATCTGCCATCCCCTTCTCCTTTTACCATCAATCTTTCCCAACATCAGGCTGTTTTCCAATGAGTCCTGTCTTCTCATTATGTGGTCAAAATACATAAGCTTCAACTTCAGTGTTTTTCCTTTCAATGAGCAGACTGAATTAATTTCTTTAAGTATTAACTGATTTGATCTCCTTGCTCTCCAAAGGACTCTCAAACATCTCTAGGGCAACAGTTCAAAAACAATGATTCTGTGGTGCTCAGCTTACTTTATAGAGCAACTCTCACAGCCATACATTGCTACTGGAAAAACCATAGCTTTGACTATATGGACTTTTGTCAACAAAGTGATTGTCTCTACCTTTTACTATGCTGTCCAGATTTTCCAGAGCTTTCCTTCCAAGGAGCAAGCATCTTTTAATTTCATGGCTGCAGTAACCATCTACAGAGATCTTAGCACCTAAGAAAATAAAATCTAACACTATTTCCATTTCTTTTCCCCCTGTTTGCCATGATGTCAGTTTTATGGTGGTTGTGGTTGTTTTGGGGGGTGGATAGGGTTGTTTGTTTTTTTTTTAGTTAGCTTCAAATCAGTTTTTACATTCTCCTCTTTCACTCTCATCTAGAGGCTTCTTAATTCTTCTTCATCTTTTACTATTAGAAAGAAGTATTGCCTGCATCTCTGATATTGTTAATATTTTTTCCAGCAACCTTAATTTAGGCTCTTGTTTCATCAAGCCCAACATTTCACATGATGTACTCTGTGTGTAAGTTAAATAAATAGGTGACATTATACAGTCTTGTCATACTGCTTTCCCAATCTTAAACTGATCAGTTGTTCATGTTCAGGTCTAATTGTTGCTTCTTGACCTTTCATACATGTTCCTCAGAAGACAAGTAAGATGATCTGGTACTTCCATCTCTTTGAGGACTTGGCAAATTTTATTGTGATCCACATAGTCAAAGGCTTCACTGTAGTCAATGAAGCAGAAGTTGATGATTTTTTTCTGGAAGTCCCTTATTTCTCCTTAATCCTGCAAATGTTAGCAATTTGGTCTCCAGTTCCTCTATCTCTTAGAAAACCAGCCTGCACTTCCAGTAATTCTCACTGCATATTGCTGAAGCCTAGCTTACAGAATCCCAAGTATAACCTGGCTGGCATGTGAAATGAGAACAACTGTTTAGTAATTTGAACATTTTTTCACCTTGCCCTTTTTTAGGATTAGAATATAAACTGATCTTTTCCAATCCAGTGGCCACTCTTATGACTTCCAAATTAGCTGGCATATTGAATGTAGCCCTTTAACGTTATCATCTTTTAGGATTCTAAATAACTTGGTTGGAATTCCATCACCTCCCCTAACCTTATTGTTATCAATGTTTCCCAAGGCCCATTTGATTTCATTCTCCAGAATGTCTGGCTCTACATTAGTAACTACACCATTGTGGTTATGGGTGATGTTAAGACCTTTCTTATTTAGTTCTTGGGCATATTCTTGCCATCTTCTTAATCTCTTCTAATTCTGTTAAGTCCCTAACATTTTTGTTTTTTATCATGCCCATTTTTCCATGAAACATCTGTTCAACATCTCTAATTTTCTTGAAGAGATCTCTTCTCTTTCTCATTCTATTGTTTTCTTCCATTCCTTTGCACTGCATATCTAAGAAAAAACCTTCTTCACTCTCCACTCTATTCTCTGGAATTGTGCATTCAGTTGGATATATCTTTCCCTTCCCCTTTCCTTCTTTCCTCAGCTATTTAGTCTGATATATGGTCTGATAGTTTTTTCCTACTTCAATTAAGTCTGAACTTTGCAATAAGAAGCTCATGATCTGAGTCACAGCAAGCTCCAGGTTTTGTTTTAATTGATTGTCTAGAGCAGTGGTTCCGTCGTGACCCTTTAATACTTGTATGTAGGCATATCTGTGCATATCTGCATGTGGGCGGACCCACCTGGAGACAGATAGAGGAGGTTCCTAAGACCATGGGAAATATGTGTTTTCTGATGATCTTAGGTGATCCCTGTAACCCCTGTGAAAGGGTCGTTCTACCCCAAAGGGGTTGCGACCCCACAGGTTGAGAACCACTGGTCTAGAGCTTTCCCACCTTTGGCTGCAAAGTATATAACCAATCTGATTTTGATATTGACCATCTGGTGATGTCCATATGTAGAGTCACCTTTTGGGTTGTTGAAAAAGAGGGTTTGTGGGGTAAATAGGTGGTGCAGTGAATAGAGCACCAGCCCTGAAATCAGGAGGACCTGAGTTCAAATCCTGCCTCAGACACTTAGCACTTACTAGCCATGTGACCTTGGGCAAGTCACTTAACCCCAGTTGCCCTGCCTGCCTCCTCCAAAAAGAAAAAAAAAAGAGGGTTTGCTATGACCAGCAAGTTATCTTTATAAAACCCTATTAGTCTCTGTCTATTTCATGTTGTACTCCAAGGCCAAACTTGCCTGTTATTCCAATTATCTTTTAATTTCCTACTTTAGCATTCCAGTCCTTTATGATGAATGTGACATCTTTTTAACAAATTGTATTTCTTAAAAAGATTTTGTAGGTCTTGATAGAAGCAACTAACTTTGGCATCTCTTCAGCATCGGTGATTGGAGCATAGACTTGTTTGCTGAGATGCTGAATGATTTGCTTTGGATTCAAAGAAATATCATTTTGTCATTTCTGAGATTATAACCCAGTACTGTTTTTCTCACTCTCTTATTGACTATGGGGGTTACTCCATTTCTTCTAAGGGATTCTTGCCCACAGTAGTAGATGTAAGGATCACCCGAATTAAATTCACCCATTCCCATCCATTTCAGTTCAGTGACACCCAAAATATCAATGTTGAATCTTTCCATCTGTTTGACCATATCCAGCTTGCCTTGGTTCATAGACACATTCCAAGTTCCTATGTAGTATTGATCTTTACAGTATCAGATTTTCCTTTCATCTTAGAGACATCCACAGCTGAACTTCCTTTCAGTTTTGGCCAAACCACTTCATTAGTACTGGAGCTACTTGCAGTTGTGCTTGGCTCTTCCCCAGTAACCTGTTAAATACCTTCCAACCTGAGGAGCTCGTCTTCTGTGTCATATCTTGTCATTTTAATACCGTCCATGGAGTTTTCTTGGCAAAGACACTGGAGTGGTTTGCCCTTTCCTTCTCTGGTGGATCACCTTTTACTGCCTTTCCTTCCTCACTGCTCTCATACTCTTCAATTTATTACCATCTGGCTTTAATAGCTACCTTATTTTTTAAAAGGCACTTTTGAAAGTCATGAGCAATCTCTTCAAAGATGGATCCAATGATCTTTTATCAGCCCATTTTGTCTTTGTTCTCTATATAGCATCTGATGTTATTGACACCTTTAAATTATCTTCTCCCTTCATGGCCAGGACACTGAGCTGTCTCAGTTCTTTCTCTTTGACTCTTCCTACTCTACCAACTTCACTGGCTCTTTTTCCTCTTCCTGACCACCTAATTGTCACCATTACTCAAGGCTCTGTACTGGACAATCTATTCTAGTGTGGGAGAACTCTAATTGTTAGAAAATTTTTCCTTACATCAAGTCTAAATCTGCCTCTCTACAATTTTCATTCATTGTTTTAAATTCTGTTCTCTGGGGTCACATTGAACAAGTCTAATCTCTCATCCATGTGATAACTCTTCAAACACAAGAAAACAGCAATTTCTCCCCTGGGCTTATTAAATCTAGTTCCTTCAGTCAATTCTATAGCATGAAACTGGAGTTTTTCTTCCTCCTGGTTGCCCTTCTCCAAACATTATCCAGCTTATGACTGTATGACCCTGGGTTAGTCACTTGCCCTGTCCTTCCTAAAATGTTGTCTGCTTATTTAACACTTGTAGGGGACACTATGGGAAGTATTTGACCTTATCAGCTCCTTCCTTCCTTCTCTAGGGGGTGGAGCCTCATCTCATTAGACCTTGACTACCTCTCCTCTACCTCCTTTTTTTTCCTCACTAAAGATTGAAAATTTAATCAGCCAACATCTATCATAACAACTAACTCAGCTTTAGCCTGGGGCAATCGAATGGCCTTCAGATCCTGGTGGTCCCTTTCTCTGAAGTTGTAGAAAAATTTACAAGTATAAGCACAATCGCTCAAAGCCCTCTGTTAGGAAAATTCACAAGAATCAGACAAGTTTGTTTTGCTGCACTAATTCAAAATTTGAGGATCTCAGGCTAAAACCCTGGTCTCTCTATATTTGAGGCGAAATAAGAATGCAGGAAACATTTAGTTAAAATAAGCAAGTAAAGTATACTACAGTGCTATTACTTAAGCTTGGAGAGGCAAATTGGGGAATAAGAGAGTCTTTTTTGGGAACTTTCTTCAGTCTTTGAAGATGCGAATACAGCTGGTAGCTTCAGTCTCAGGCTTCTGTTTTAAGATGCTTTGCAAAGGCCTAATAGCCCACCTCAATCTTTCTTCTTTTCTTTGTTGCTCCTTTTAGATTCTCCCTTTGCTTTCTGCCTTAAGGTTCTTTTTTTCTTCTTCTTCTTCTACATGTTGTCCTTTTATGTTGGCTCATTAAGACCCAGGCGCTCCTTTTCAGAGGCGTAGAGTAGAATGGTGCATATCATGTCAGATTTTTTTTTCAACATATTGGACAATTTTGCTGATTTTTTTTCCTCTTCTTCCTCTTTATCTTTTTTTTTTAATTCTTTTTCATAAAAGATGCATTTATGAGAAAGTGAAGGAGAAGGCTTAGGGTGGGATAGAATTACAAGGGAAAATCTAAGTGATTTTAAAACAAAAGATAACAAGAAAAATCTATTGTAAAAAGAGGGAGGAAACACTGACTCCCTTGACCTCAAGAATTAATGGAACTTGGAATATAAAATATATGATACACCCCTCACCCTCAGGAAAAATAAATGTCCTGAATCTTAGAATATGCATTGCCAACCAAGAGTAATAGGTCAAGCCTTCTGGGATCCTTCTCTTGACCTTTCTCTGTTTTCTCCTCCAATCAAGCAGGGGAGGGAAGGGGTGGTTCTCTTCTTTCCCTTTCAGTCTTTCTGCAACTCCTACCCATTAGCCTCAGTTTTGCTCTGCGAGGATTGAAAGAGTAAGTCTAATGCCTTTTCTGCATAACAGTCTTTCAAATATTTCAAGGCAGCTATCATGTCCCCCTAATTTCTCTCTTCTCCAGACTGACACTACCAGTTCTTTCAGTGCATCGTAGTATGACGTTGTCTCGAGAACCCTTATCAACCAACTCAGCCTCTTCTGAACATGATCCACTTTGTAAATGTCCTTCCTAAAATGTAGCAGCTTCATGGTATAGGGGATAGAGCACCAGGCCTGGAGTCAGGAAGACCTGAGCTTAAATCTGGCCTCAGATACTTACTAGCTGTTAACCCTGGGCAAGTCACTTAACCTTGTTTGCCTCAGTTTCCTCATCTGTAAAATAACTGAACAAGAAAATGCTTAATCCAGAGTGCACATAAAATAACAATAATAGGAATAGTTGATAAATTAATATCTAGATAAAATAAAGATATTAAACATTTACATAATATTTTAAGGTTTGTGAGATGCTTCTCAAATATTATTGCATTTGGTCCTCTGTGAGGTAAGCTTTATTATAATCCCCGTTTTATAGATGAGGAAACAGATTGAGGCATAATGACTTACCCAGGGTCACCTAAGTGTCCGAAGCCAGATATAAACTTAAGTCCCCCTGACTCCAATTGTATCTCTCCACTGCCCCACCTAGCTGCTAAATAGTATGTTATTTAACAAGGAAAAATAACATGACAGAATATAATTTAATATGATGTTATGTTACACAAAGCAACACAACATAATACAATTCCAACATAACACATATCCTAACATGACTCAATACAGTAGGTGATATGACACAACCAGATTTGAGGTTACAAGAACAGAGGAGTTTTTCTTGTTCTAGATATTAGGACTCTCTTAATGAAGCCCAGGGAACATAAATTATTTAGGGAAGAATTCCTTATTTGATAAGAATTGCTGAGAAAACTGGAAGGCAGTTTTATAGAAATTAGATTTAGACAAATATCTTATGCCATATAACAGAATAAGCTCAAAATGTACATACAACTTAAATATTAAAAGGCATTCCATAACAGAAATTAATAGAACCAAATCAGATTGTTTTTGTATTTAGGCGAAACAGTTCTCAAACAAAAAAGGAATAGAGGCTTAGTCACAAAAGACAAACAGATCATTTTAATTACTTGAAATTGAAAATGGTTTGCCCAAATAAAATCAATGCCTCTTAGGTAAGAAGGATATTTGTCAATTGCAGAAAAAAATCTTTGCATTAAATATCTCTGATAAGGATCTGAGAACACGGACAAACAATTCTCAAAAGAACTATACACTATCAACAACCACATGAAGATTGCTCCAAATCACTAAGAATAACAATGCAAGTCAAAACGACTCAGAGATTTCAACTCATACCCCATCAAAGTTGAAAATAGATGGAAACAGTCAATATCAGAGGGATTGTGGGAAGACAGGCACAATAATACTTTGTTGGCACATCCATGAATTGGCTTAACTACTCTTGAAATCTATGAAAAATTGTGCTTAAAAAGTAACCTTTAACCCAGAGATCACCCAGCTAGGCTTATAACATAACTACTCTGTTCGTAGATGTTTCTGGAACTTGTCAACATGCCTTCTTTCCCTAGGAAATTCCTCATTGGGAAATCTAATTGTGCTGCAAGATTGAATCTGCCTGGTCCTTCCACCTCATTAGCAATAATCATTTTTAAAAAATTAACATTTATATAGCACTTAATATGTGCCAGATGTTTTACAAATATTATCTCAACCCTGTGAAGTAGGTGCTGTTGTTTGTCCTTCCTGCTGGAAGAAGACTGTCATATCAGGAAAGCGATGCCATGACTTGTAAGGGAATTGGATTTAAGTGAGGCAGGTCTCCCAAAGTCACCAGCCTCACTTACTCCTGGATCCAGTGGCAAGATATAGAAAAGCTGGACATGGCCCTGTGGGAGGTAGGTGCTATTATTATCAGCATTTTACAGAGAAGGAAACTGAAGCAGATAGAAGTTAAGTGACTTGCCAAAGGTCACATGATTAATAAATGTCTGTGGTTAGATTTGAACTCACATCTTCTTGAACACGGGCCTTGTGTTCCACCTAGCTACCTCTACACTGCTTTTGGGCTCTCCAATCTGCCCCCATGCTAGATACTTTCTCCTCATTACCACTCCCTTTCTTTGCAACTTCCCTTCGCATATCGTCTTCCTCCATTTGATTGTAAGCTCCTTGAGGGCAGGGACAGCGTGGGTTTTATTTCTGTTTGTATCCCCAGCCTTTAGCACCATACCTAGTGCATCAGTAGGCCCTTCATAAATGACTGATGATGATGATGATGTCAAAGACCAAAATTCCAAAATAGGTAAGTAGTACTTTTTGTACTAGCAAAGAACTAGGAACAAAGTAGATACCTATCAGCTGCAGAATGGTTAGACAAACTGTGGTGTGTGAATATAATAGATTACTATACCATAAAAAATGAGGAATTTTAGGAATTTGGAGAGGTGTAGCAATATTTATTTGAATTGATATAAAGCAAATAAAGAGCACCAAGAACACACTGTACACAATGACTGCAATCATGTAAAAAGAAAGAACAAAAAACAAAATTTAGTTAAAAGTAATTATAATGATTAAGATTAAGCCCAAAGAAGAGATAAGAAAATACACCATTCTCCCTTCTTTAAAGAGGAGAGGGATGTGAGACATGTACATATATGATCAGACTTAGTTGATTTGTTCATTAGTTTAAATGGACTGACTTTTTCTCTTCCATTTTAAATATTCTTTCTTTCAGGGTGGCTAGGTGGCAGCCTGGATAGAGCACTGGCCCTGGAGTCAGGAGGACCTGAGTTCAAATATGACCTCAGACACTTAACACTTACTAGCCAAAAGACCTTGGGCAAATCACTTAACCCCAATTGCCCTGCCTTTCCCACTCCAAAAAGAAGATAAATAAACAAATATTCTTTCTTTCAAGAGATGGTTTGCTGATATTTAGAAATGAAAGTAATGTAAAAATAAAAGAGAATAGAATTTCTTTGAAAAATAAATAAATAAATCCAAGCTTTGGAGGACTCACATAAACTTTGTCTGGAATTTCCCAGTTCAGATCGTATTGGCAGAAGTGGGCAGAGAGCTGTATTGTGGGCCCGGTCAACAATTAAAAACTCTTCTGGCCCAGCTGCTTACCACACTGACTTCTCTGGGAACAGGTTGTTGAATAAACCTTAACTGCCCTCAGCTCTTCCCTAGGGGGGTAGATTTCCAGAATTCATAAAAGAAGGGGATGGGAAGATACTTGGAAGACAAAGAAAATAGTATCAAACAATTCTTCACATCAGTAAGGGCAGGCGACAGCATCACAGCAGTAGATTTCCTCTCCTTACTAGGACACAGGAACAAAGGTTAAGCGATATTGGCCTCACTCTGAAGGCATTTTTCATTTCAGATATTTTCACCTCTGACCACCAAACTTTATTGACTTCCAAGGCAGCGTCATGTGTAGAAAGGAGAGATAATCTCCAAGAAAATTGAACCCTATGGCAAAATACCCATTTCTAAGGAAAGTGAGAAATCTTCCTCCACCCCCACCCTCAATCCATGTACAACTATTAACTGATACCCAGATATTCTTGAAAACCAGCCTTTGTGATACCTGGAGCTTTGACTTTAGAAAGCTTCAGTTATTTCTTTGCCTGGGTTTGAATCTATTTTGAACACAAAATAACTACTTGATTCTGAGCAAGTTAATTGACCTACCTGAATCTCATTTTCCTCATCTGTGAAATGGGGCATATAGGATTTGTATCAGAATCAAATGAGATAATAAAAGTGTTACATAAAATGTTATATCACCATATATACAATATTATATATAAATGTCAGGTATTATTTGCACATTTTCCAAATATTACTGTCTATTCTTGCCCCAGGAAGAAAGAAGACCCTCAGGAATATGGTTTTAGTTGGAATACTTCTGAGCGGAGCATTATTATCCAAAAGCTTATAATAGCAGAATCCTGCAAAGCCAAAAAGGGCCTCAGAATTCATCTAGACCAAGCTGTGCCTGGACAACAATGCCGTCTGCAAAACCCTGGACTTTTTGCCCAAAGGCCTCATTATCTTCTGAGGTAGAGAAATTCTGCTTTTGCCCAAGTATTCTGTGGTGATTATTAGATAGGTTTTTTTCTTGTATATATGCACATCTGCCCACTGCTTTTCATTCTGCCCTTTGGGCTCAAGCACAAAATGCTAAATCTGCCTTCTGTAAGACGTTATCCCCTCACCTGACATACCCAATCAGTTCATGAATCTTAACTTTTACATCTCCCGACATCTCTCAAATTATGTTTCCTCCTCTCCATTCCCATAGCCACCACCCTAGTTAAAGTCCATTACCACAAGCCTGGGCAAATCGAATAGTTTCCTGTTGCATATACTGGTGGCAATCTGTCATCAGACACAGACTAGCTGTGTGACCCTGGGCAAGTCCCTTAACCTCCACTTGCCTCAGTTTCCTCAAATGTAAAACAGGAATAAAATAACACCTCCTTCACAGGGTTATTGTGAGGCTCAAATGAGATTATATTTGTACAGCACTTCGCATAGTGCCTGGCACATAATAGGTGCTTACTAAATCCTTATTTCCTTTCTCCCTCCCAATCTGTTGTCTTTTCATCATTTCTGTCTCCATAACATGGGTCACAAAAGTCCCCTTCTCCTCTTCTACAAATTTGAACTCTAGTCCAGGGTCTCCTTATCTCCCATCTGCACTGCTACAATCGACTTCTTTTGTTAATTTATTTTAAACTTAATTACTAAAACAAATATACAATAAGAAAAGAAAAAGAAATGTATCATAAACATATATTAAAAATTAAACACAAAATAATAAAAGAAAAAAGCATTGCCATATGCACAGAAGAACATAAGAAAGGATTCAAAATATATAGTAATGAATTTCCATTTCAAGAAAGCCTATATAATAAATACTACACCCTGTGTTCAGAGCTGTCCATCTTCACTTTCTTGTAAGTTTTCTTTTGTTCTCTGTTGTATACTTTTTACTCTGTTCCTTTTTCCCTTTTCTTCCCCCACCCACAAAAGCTATAATTAAGGATATATATGAATGTATGTATGTGTATATATGTGTGTGTATATATATATATATACACACATATGCCTGAATGTACATATGTCTATACATACATACATATACATACATATGCTTAGATATCTAGAATCCCACTCATATGTAGACATATATATTCATATGCATCTATGTAAGAGCATACTATACTTGTTTGTCCTCTGTTTCTCTAAAAGGGGATAACCTTCTTTCATAGGTCTAAGTCTTTCTATCTTTTTCTAAGTCCACAGCTCATCATTTCCTATACTACAGCAATATTCCAACTTCATACTAAATAGTCTAAAACAATAATATTAATATGGCTGACATATAGTGTAGTTTCCCTAATTTTCTCTTTTGATTAAATATATTTTAGCTTTGTCTGAGATCATTAATTATTAGCCCCTGTTTTTTTTCCTAATAAATCCTACTCCTGATCTTTATTTTGTTTGTATCTCTTATTTCCTTTCCCTTCTGATTCCTCTACTTTACTTCTATCTGCTATCTTACCCTCCTAATACTTAATCTACCCACCCTCAATGGTAATGAAATTTGAAGAACCCTTTTTTATTGGAAAGCTGACAGGTACTTAGTATCCAGTTTCGAGTTAAGCCTCTGTTAAAGAAACAGAAGGTATGAACCCCTGTTGCTGATGTAACAGAAAGGGGCTGAACAGTAAACCACTGTTGCTGATGTGACAGGAAGGGGCTGAACAGGGAGGAGCAATACTGTATATAAGGAAAAACCCTAGCTGGGAAAGTTAGAATTTTCTTGGGGCAAGCATCTGGAGTCTGGAGCTTCTGCAAGAGAGAGAACTTCTCGATTTTGAGAATGGGAGAAAGTGATTTTGATTTTGAGAACAGAGCTGTTGAAGACTTCTAAGGGCCAGCCAGAGCTTCTGAGGAGCTGCTGAGGATTTCTGAGGGCCAGCTGAAGCTGCCAGAAAAAAGTATGGCTGTGGTATCAGTACTTTGTCTGTCTATGGCGCTGTTAAGTTTTCTCTTCCCAGGAATAGAAGCTATGAAGGCGTTGAGGTGGACTGGATACTGTGAGCTTCAATATGGAGCAGAAATTACATGGAGAGCTGGACAAGGAGCTGGAAGCTGTCTGCCTTTGAACTCAGGTGGCAGTTGGTTAGATTTGGGCAGGTGCTAGGACCATGGAAGAGGATCCATGGAAGATGAGAGCCAGCTTCAAGTCAAGCTGAAAGAAGACTTTACTTGGATACTGTGTACTGACTGAGAAAAATATGATTTACTGTGACCTAGGGCTGGAGAACTTTGACTTTTGTATTTTGTGACTGAATTAAGGATTTTGTGATTGACTAAATGAATGCACTTTGTTTAAAACTATGTGACCACTTTGGTAAAAACTATGTGGCCATTTTTAGTGATAAATTGTTGAGTTGTGACATGGTGAATGCTGTATTTTTATTTTCTGTGATAAGTTGTAACATTGTGAATACTGTACCTTGATTTTCTGTGAATATTTTGCTTTGATTTGTTATTGAATAGAGTGTTCATTATACTATGTAATCAGAACCTTGAAAGCTGTTCACATTCTTCTGGAAAGCTGCTCATGCCTGGCTTTATACCCCCCACCAAAGATCCCTTTGTTATCCCCCAATTCCTATTAATCTAAACACCCTTCTATACCACTCTTATCCTATTCCCTCACCCTCTTATTTATTTATAAATTAGAAGATGTTTATTCCATTCTAAATGTATATATTATTCTCTCTTTAAGCCAGATCTGATGTGAGTAGTTTCCCTCTAAAAATCCCTCCCTTATCTTCTCCCCACTCCCTATTCCCCTAGCCTTTTTATTTCTTTCAGAATTTAGAAGAGTTTTATACCCTTCTAGATATGTGCATATATGTATGTATATATGTACATATATACATACATACATACACACAATCATGTATGTATGTATTGTTCCCTTGTTAACCCATTCCTTTTTTTTCAATGACTTGTTTATTTACTTTTGGTTTACAAGATTCAGTTCCAGAATCCCTTGAGTTTCAGATTTTCTCCCCTCATTCCCTCCCCTCCCCCCCTCCATGGTGGCATGCAATCATGTATAGGATCTGCAAATATTTTCACATTGTACAACAGTCTGGTTGTATGGAAGGGTTATAACCAATGACTGAACACTGGAAAAAAGAAACAAAACCAAACATGAAAAAGAACGATAGCATGTATTGCTTCAGTCTCCATTTAAACTCTAGTCTTTCTAGATCTTTCTCTGAATGGAGACATCTCCTTCCATCCTGAGACTTTTAGAGTTGTCTTATAACTGTGCATTGCTGAGAAGTGTCCAGTTCATCAAGGTTGGCCATCACACATACAATGTGCCTGTGATTGTGTGCAAATTTTTCCTGGTTCTGCTCTTCTCACTCAGTATCAATTTGTATAAGCCTCTCCAGGTAATTATGAAGTCCATCTCCTTCCCATTTCTTATATCACAATAGTATTCCATTACATTCATATACCACAACTTGTTCAGCCATTCCCCAATTGATGGGCAACCCCTATATTTCCAGTTTTTGCCACCACAAAGAGAGCTGCAATAAATATCCTTGTACATATGGGTCCTTTTCCCATTTCTGTGATCTCTTTGGGA
>CM053586.1:307160368-307200694 GCA_028646515.1 Pseudochirops corinnae | reverse complement strand
AAACAGTATATTACTATAATCAGTGACTGTTGAGTCTTTTGTACCCAGTCTATTCCATTGATCCACTACTCTATTCCTTAGCCAGTACCAAGAAGTTTTGATAACTGCTCCTTTATAATACAGATTAAAATCTGGTACAGCTAGGCCATCTTCCCTAGCATTTCTTTTCATTAATTGCCTTGATATTCTGGATTTTTTCCTCTTCCAAATGAATCTTGTCACTATTTTTTCTAGTTCTAAAAAGTAATTTTGGGGTAGATTGATTGGTATGGCACTAAATACACAATTTAATTTAGGTAAAATTGTCATTTTTATTACATTAGCTCGACCCAGCCACGAGCAATTGATGTTTTTCCATTTAGCTAGTTCTGGTTTTATTTGTGTGAAAAGTGTTTTGTAGTTGTGTTCATAAAGGTACTGGGTTTGTTTTGGCAGGTAGATTCCCAAATATTTTATAATGGCTACAGTAACTTTAAATGGGGTGTTAACCCATTCCTGATGAGAGTAAGGTTCTAGAACTACCAGTCCTCCTCCCCCACCCAATTCTTCTGCGTCAGTTCTTCCTCTCACACCTCATTTGTATAAGATAATTACTCTTTTTACTTTTTCCTAAATGGTTACTTTTTAAAATCACATCATACTCAGGTCTTCCCCAATCTTTCTTTCAAAATAGCCAATTAGGGGCAGCTAGGTGGCGCAGTGAATAGAGCACCAGCCCTGGAGTCAGGAGGACCTGAGTTGAAATCTGACCTCAGACACTTAACACTCACTAGCCATGTAACCTTGGGCAAGTCACTTAAGCCCAGTTGCTCAGCCTTCCCCCCTCCAAAAAGAAAAAAAAATACCCAATTACTAATAAAAATCTTAGACATACATTTCACATTTCCTCATTTAAAAAGTAAACATCCTGCCCTTATTGAGTCCCTTATAATTAGTCTTTGATGTGTACCTTATATTTCTCTTGGATCTTATATGTCAAATTTTCTATTGAGTTCAGGTTTTTTTGCAACAAAATCCTGAAAGTCTGGCAATTCATTGAATGTCTTTTTTTTTTCTTTCAAGATTATGCTTAATTTTGCTGAGTATGATATTTTTGGCCACACCCCCTGTTGATGGCTCCTTGACATATACTGTTCTGTGATTCCGTCATTCTGCCATATTAACTTGTTTTTTCATTGTAGTTCATAACATTTTCTCCTTGAAGTGGAAGTTTCAGACTTTGATTATGATATTCCTATAGGTTTTCCTCTTAGATCTCTTTCAAGTGTTGATCAGTGTATTTTTTCCCCCTACTTCTACTCTCCCCTTTTATTCTAATGCTTCAGGACAATTTTTATTATTTCTTGTATTAGATTTCATTAATTATTTCTTGTATTATCAAGATTCTTTTTTTGATTGTAGCTGTCAGGTAGTCTGATTATTCTTATGTTTTCTCTCCTTGATCTATTCTCCAGATTAGTTATTTTTCTTATGAGGTATTTTGCATTCTCTTGTATTTTTTCATTCTTTTTGTTGTGTTTTATTATTTCTTCATGTCTTATAATTTTGCTGGCTTCCCCCTGTCCAATTCCAATTTTCAAAAAGTAATTTTCTCCTTTAAGATTCTGGATTCCCTTTTTCAAGTAGTTGACTTTCTTTACATAATCTTTCTTTTCTTGGATTGTTCTTCTTTAAATTTTTTTTCCTTAATCTCTCTTATTGGTATTTTAAAATCTTCTTAAAGTTCTTCTATGAAATCTTTTTGGGCAAGTGACCATTTTAGATTACTCTTTGTCATAAGAGAGACTTTTTTTGCTTCCTTTGAAGATGAACCCTGGTCTTTTCTATTACTATAGTAACTTTCTATGGTTGTGTCCTTTTTTCTTTGCCTGCTTATTTTTTCTTTAATAGCAGCTTGTTATTGTAATCACCTCTAGTCCTGGAATATGGGGGATGTTGTCTCTGGCTCCAGATCCTCCTTCAGTTCTCCCCTTGTTGTAACCCTCCATTTTGTTAACACCCTCCATCTCTCCCCATCATAGGAGACCTGCCTAGGAAACTTGCCCAAAATCCAACAAAGCCCACCTAGGCAACAAACCTGCCAAGTAAACCTGCCCAAATCTGTCACCTGGAACCCATAGCCCCTCCTTTTTAGTTTGCTCTCAGAATAGACTTGGGAACTTTCAAGTTGGGCAACAAACTGATCACTGGGCAACAATTGTTAGGCAATGAACTGATTGCTACTTTTTGGCTTCTGTATTTTCCCCTCTTGCATAGCAACAGACTAAGTTGTGGTTTTCCCCTGTAACAGTCATGTTGTGACTTTTGTCTATATAAGCCCTGAGGAAATGCATCTTGGGGCAGCTTGATTTGGGTGGTACTCACCCCTTGCAGTCATTGGCTCATTAAACTCCACTTAAAATGAATAATGGTCTCACCCCCTGTCATTCTCCTTACAACACCCTCTGACCTGGAACCTTAACCAAGAACTCCAGTCTCCTGTAAGTGCCCAATGTCCCTGCCACACCACTTCTGCACTCAACTGGTGTGTGATTCCTTCTTGCCCAGGACTGTGTCTGGGAAGCAAAACTAGGCCTGATGTCCCTTATCAGTAGAAGTTCCCTCAATCTTCCCCCACTCAGGTGCCCAACTTGCTACACTGTCTGAGAGGCAAAAATTCCTATGGCTGCGACTGAGTCTACCTCTCAACCCAGCTAGCCCCAGGGCTCACCTTTTGCTGTTTCAAGGCAGCTAGACTGGAGGTATTAACATGTTACAGGGACCAAGCCTCAATTCTGAGATTTTTCTTTGCTTTTCGCATTGTCCCAGGAGCACTACTGTTTTGCCCCAACTCTTGTTTATTTTTGCCTCTCTTCATTCACTCTGAAGTGCCATTTCATCTTGTTTGTAGGGGAAATCTAGAGAGCTTGAAATTTTCTGACCTGCTCTGTCATCTTCCCAGAATCCTACAATTGACTTCTAAGTGATCTTCTTGTCTCAAGTCTCTTCCCAACCTAAGCTAGCCTCTATTGCCAAAATTATTTTTTTTTTTAAAAATTAAGTTTTGTTGATTTCTTTATATTTTGCCACACCATCTCCCTAGTTTAGCCAGAACCATGCTTCCCAACAATTCCACTACAATGGCGGCCCCTCTCCTCAGTCCTACCTGCTACCACCACCACTGTTTAACTCCTCCCATCCTCTACCCATGTTTTGGAATATCAGGACCATTAGCAATGCTGTGGGTGGGGAAACAAGCAGACCAGTACAGTTCAGTAGACATCAGAAGGTAAATCTTTGCTCAGGTCCCTGCTAAAGTGAATGGTCTTAACCTTTACATACCAGCTGGGCCACTCACTGGGGTATAGGTATGAAGGGCTTGCCATGTGGGTCTTTACATTCTTCATTTTAGGAAGTTGCTTTGATCATGGAGACCATGAGGTCAAAGTAGAAAAAAAATCATCTCTTCCGTTAGAATGTAACCTCCTTAAGGGCAAGGGCTGTCCTGCTTGTTTATATGTGAATCTCCACTGCTTAGCACAGTACCCAGTACATAAACCCCTATCAATATTTTCTCTATCTAACAAACATGCATTAAACTGGTCCTCTCTCTTCCTGCACATTTTCTCATCCCCTTTTCTTGGGTCCTAATAAAAAGTACTTGATGCCACTGAAAACATAAAAAAAAATAAAAATAAAAAGCATTAGATCAGGGTTTTGGAGAAAGCCCATTTGATTGAAGCCCTGCTTAGAGAGGAGGAAGCGTTTTGAGTCCTGGAGGGGAAAGGATGCTATGTAAATCCTTAATATCACCCCTGGGGTTTAACTAACTCTTTGGTGCACAAAAGAGGTGACATTTCCTCTAATCCAGTTCTGAAGATTTCACTACTACATCCCCATGATTTTACATCAGGTGACAGAATAAAAAGTTTCCCTTTTCATCCCCTGCTTTCCCAGTAGGACTTTCTTCTACGCAGACATGCCACTGTTTTCCATTCTCCCAGCAGCAAAGCTGTACTGAAACACTTATGGATCTAGGCCCATGCTGGCAACCTGTCAGGAGCCAGAGGGCCTCACACATCATCCTCCAACAGAGAAGGAGACAGCTGCCTGGTTGCTCCAGACACCAGCTCTCCCTCCCTGGGCACTGCCACAGCAATTATGATCATAGCAATTAGGATCACAGCAATCCCTGCACGTTATTACCAAGCACTCGCAGCTCCGGGGGGCATAGAGGAAAGGCTTGTGTTCATGTAGATTCCTGGTCAAGCACAGTCCTATTTAGCTGAGATACAAAACATATTGGCAAGAACAGCTTCTCAGACCTCCCATTCTTTGACAGTTTTCTGCCCCCCCCGCCCAGTTTTCCGCTTCCCACCCCAGCTGATGACATCTTCAGAGCTAGGCTGATCACTGTCTCCCCAGTTCCCCTGCTAGCCTACGTTTTCATAAAAGTACAAGTGGGCCCAGAAGATGCTGGAGGAACAAGCTGTCCCTCTGGGACCAAACAATCACATTTAGTTCTCATTTACAATTAATGCCATTACTCTGTAGTCATACACTTCTTTTTTCTAGCATGTTCCATATATGAATTCTCATCACTCTCTTCTTCATCCTCATGGCAGTCCTGCATGTGGAGGAAAAGTAAAAGAAAGTACACCCAATAAAGTGGGGAAAGAAGCACAGAGCAACAGGTCTGACAAGGAGTGTATCTTCAGGTCTCCCAATTCTTCATCATCAAATTCCATCCATCAGACCTGGCAATTTTTAAGACTGATTTACAGACTGAGGAGTAAACTCACCTGAAGTTAGAGGAGGCTCTCTTAGGGGGATGTGATACTATGATAGAAAAAATTATTAGATTTTTTTGGTTCAATGCCTGCATAAATATATCTTTTCTTTTTTCAGAAACGGCAAAGTTCATAAAAATTTCAACAAAAGCAAGAAAAATAGAGTAAATTTGCTCCATCTTTTGGGAGGATAGGGTGGTATAAGGGGGTTATGCCATCCATCCCTGAGTTATGAACAGAAGATCTAGGCACAAAGGCAGCAGAACCCAAGATCCTCTTTCACGTATCTTTCATGACATTGGGTAACCAACCATCTCTGTGGGGAAGGGTCCTCCTTTCCCAGAGCAGCAGAGGAAAAAGGCTAGGGCCTTCCATAGGAGGCAGGAGAAGGGCACTGATGGGGTGGGATGATAACTTCTCATCTGTCTCCCATCCCTGGTCCCAAAGACCTGGCACATTTTGGCATTAAGGCTTACAGATTTGGGGAAGGGTTCTTAAGGGGGAGACACCCATCACTGTCTTGTTTTTTCCCTTCAGCCTTCATGGTATCATGGCAAAAATTCTAGAATTAGAGTTAGAAGATTGAAATTCAGAGTCACTGAGTTTGAAGGCTGAAAGCAACATCAGCAGCCATCTGGTCTAACCCAATACATGAAAAGATTTCCTACTACAAAAACCAACAAAAGTCATTAAGCCTCAACTTGAAGACCTCCAAGAAGAGGCAACTCATCATCTCTCAGGAAACCCTATATCAGTTTTGGACAGCTCCAATTGTTAGGAAGTTCTCTGTGACATCTGCTAAATTTTCCTCTTTCTAATTTCCCTCTGGTTCAAATCACGACTCTCCCCCTTAGTACCTGTATAAATTTGTGCAAGTCACTGAATGAATGAAATGAATGAATGAATGGGCAATTTGTTAAGTGCTTACTATCTGCTAAGCATTGGAAATACAAAGAGAAAACCAAGACAGCCCCCTGCTCTCCAGGAACTCACATTCTAATAGAGGGAGATAAGACAAGAAACCTCTTATAAGGGATTTCAAATGCAAGTCAGATGGGAAGGCCCCATGGTTTTTAGGTAACAATGTCAAAGGTGGCGACAATTTCCAATGAGAACACTATATGTGTTTCTGATGCTTAACCATGTGACTTTGATAGTGGGAATCTTCTTTTCCAAGTCTTCAGTGTCTGCGGCTACTGAGGATATGATGAACAGGGCACAGGCAGAGACAACTTTCAGGTCTTAGCTACTGGAGGATGGTTACACAGGCCAGGGTAGCAATACTGGGATGTCCAGGCTGGAGGATACTACCATTCCCAGGATTCTTAAAGTCAGACTTGGGCTATCTCTGAGCCTTGGTTTCCTCAGCTATAAGATGAAAGGGTTGAACTGAAGTTCTTTACGAATTATCAAGGATCAAAGTAAATAATTAAATTTATTGATTTATACAGCAAAACTCACTGCTTCCACAGCCTTAAAATTTTTTTCTTAATATAATATGTTCTCTTTCTAGAGCAATCACTTGTTTTGCATGACTTGATATTGAATTCACAATATAAGCACTTATTCTTTAATTCTTCACCATAAAACCATACCATATTGGATATTAATTGTTCCTTTGGTGAAGCCACTAAATTTAGCCTGGGTTATAAGCCAGAGATTCTCAATGTTATTTAAAGCTGACTAGTTCTTAGATGTATTGATCACCAACAAGGAGATAACAGTTTGGTAACCAAGATATATGAACAGTAATAATGGATATACAATAAGCAATAATATACAATTAGAGATATGTAAGACCAAAAGCCATTCCTCAATAGATTACTGCTCTGAGCAGAAGAATAAACAGTTCTCAAAAGAAGAATTAAAAACTATTAACAAAATAAAGACTGTTCCAAAACACTAACAGTAAGAGAATGGCAAATCAAAACAGCCCTGAGGTTTCAATTCACACTCCAAAAATTGACTAAAATGACAAAAGATGGGAATAGGCAATATCAGAGGAATTATGGGAAGATGAGTACACTAGTGAATCTTGGTAGAGCTGTGAATCAGTATAATCATCTTAGAGAACAGTTTGGAGTATGCAAACAAAGTGACTAAACTGTCTTTAAACCCAGAGATTCCATTACTAAGTTTACAATCCAAGGAAGTCACTGATAAGAGGAAAATTCCCAAATACACCAAAAAATTTATAGCAGCACTTTTTGTAAAAACAAGGAATTGGGGAATGGCTGCACAAATGGTGGCACACAAAAATAATAGAAATGATTGTGCTGTAAGAAATTATGTATGCTATCAAAACAGAAAAGCACGGAAAGACCCATGTGAGCTAGAACAGTCATCAAAACAAAATTAAGAAAGCAAAATATATGACCGTGACAATGCACATGGTAACAACCACCACAAAAAAGTGAATGTTTCAAGACTATAAAGAGCAAACAGGTTTTGAAAGGAGATGTGAGAAGACATCCCTAGACCCACCTGTTTTCAGCGATGGGAGGTCCACAAATATATTACACTGCATATATTTTCAGACTTTTTAGATAATGGATATACAACAAGCAATAATATGCAATTATAGATATTTAAGATCAAAAGTCATTTCTCCATAAATTACTGCTCTCAGAAGATTAAGCAGTTCTCAAAAGAAGAATTAAAAACTATTAACAAAATAAAAACTGTTCCAAGTCACCAGCAGTGAAAAAATTGCAAATCAAAACAGCCCTGAGGTTTCAGATATAGTGATCAATTACACTGACTTTTTTCCCTTTTCTTTCTTCCTTTAAAAAATGTGACTTGTTTTATGGGATGATGTTCTGGGATGAGGGAGGGATACTGGAGAGGAGATAATGATAATGTCAAAAATAAGACATCAATAAAAAGTTATTTTATAAACAGAGTCATCAAAGTGTGTTCTTCAAGAATTATACCTTTTGTATGTTCCCTTCAAGTAATATCATTCTTTAGAACCATAGAATTAAAACAAAAGAGAGCAAAGAAACACATGTGTATGTTCTGCAATCCAGCATTCAGTTGGCAGAGAGCTAACTAAAGTTGGGGAAACCAGCTCAACCTGGTTTCATCTGGTCAGAGTCAGGTGTCCCAAGTCAGCTTAGTGTCAGAACAGAGGCATGATCAGAGCTGTCACAAAGTTAAACCATGTTGTAATTATCATTTGCCCTAAGTAATTAGTACACACTTGTAGATCTCAAAGATCCTATCTATTTCTAAATCTACAATTCTATAATCCTGTAACAATGGATAAAGGATGGAAATGAATCTTATTATTTACATTGGGGGGTGTTTACATGCTATTAAAAAGCATAATAAAATCCTTTATTTTGCTCAAAACAACCTTAAGAATGTTCATTATTTATGTATATTACTTTATGAAAAGTGTGGACAGACATGACTTTTTTTGTTAACATTGAAGATTTTTTTTTATATATAAAGTTTATAAGTCATTTTTGTTAGTAAAGTTTTGTACTGGTATTTCTGATTTTATTTTAAAATGGGATTAGATTTTGGATGTTTTCCAAAGACCCTGGGGTAATAGGTAAATTTTAAATAAGTCAAAGATATAAATCAATCCTGTGAATAAGAAGCAGTTAATGGGCCCTCCTTGTTATTCTCAGCTTGGATCTATGTCAACCTGCCCTCACCTATGAAAATCAGCAAAAATGCAGGTTTAACCAATAGAGTCTCCTGGGCTATATTTGGCCCATGTATCCAAAGCATATTTGTCCTTTGAATCTCTCTCTTAGGAATCCATGTATTTCTAACCAAAGTTCTGTTCTGATTCTTTTCTGATCATTTGTTATTGTTGTTTTTCTCCAAGCCATGTACTGTATGGATCAGCTGCAGTGTGTTTAACTTGAAGTCAGCCCTCCCATGGTCTGTACCTCCTCCCCAAGTGCTCTGCTCAAATCTGCCTGAGATACCAGATTTATTGTCTGCCCTCAATCATTGCTGATTCTGAATAATTAGACTGATTCCAACACAGTTCTTAGGAACACTCATTATGACCAACCGGAATAGAGAATCAATGTTCGCCCTCACCACTGAGCTGGAAATGTAAATAGAGAGAGAAAAAAAACGACTGTGTCAGGGAGAGTGCTCCACAAGGCCCTCAAGGACCTAATTATGAATGGACATTAAATATTTAATCTCATGTTTAACCCTTAAGGCACTGATCAAGAGTACACTCAACTCACCAGGTATTTGTTTCCCTCCTTGGATTGTACTGGCATTAACAGTTTAACCTTGTCCCTCTACCTGCTGTAGAAAATGGACTGTTTCCCTACTATGCTACCACAATTACACCTCCATGACACCTTTTTCCCTTACCATTTCCAAAGGCTTAAAAATTAGTACATCAAATAAAAATGCACCAAGTTCACTGGAATCCTAATATTAGCACAGATATTTTTGGCCAAAAAAAATTAAGGAGTCATAGGGTATACGACCATATATACCATGCAGCTAGGTGGCACATTGAATTGAGTGCTGGACTTGGTGGTAGGAAGACTTGGTGGTAGGAAGAGGACAGAGGTCCATGGAGTCATGAAGAGTTGCATATGACTGAAAATGACCAAACAACAACAAACATACTAGTCAAGCTCAGAAATCTGCTATAGAATAAGCCAGCTCATGTCTCATGATTGGTGTAATATAAAATAACAGTATTGGACTTGAAGTCAGAAGATCTGGGTTCAAGTCCCTACCCTGCCTTTTACTAGCTGTGCGACCTAGGATAAGTCAGTGAACTCTTAAGTCTGGTTTTCCTCATCTGTTAAATGGGAATAGCAGTACTTGCATCATGTATATCATTAGTTTGTTTCAAGGTAAGCATTTTGAAAACTAGAAATAAATGAATTATCTGAGTTTATAATTCATAATGAGGAAATCTCATTATGGAAATTGGACACAAATGTAGATTGGCCACTCCTTTGAAAATTAAAGTCTTAGACAGTTGCCTGGATTACTGAGAAGTTAAGTGAGTGGAATAGCAATTCATAGCTAGTATGTATCTAAGGCATGATTTCATCTCAGTTTTTCCTGAATGTAAAGCTGGTCCTCGATCTACTATATCACATCATCTCTCTAATTAGCAAGCACTAGGCAAATATGAGCTAGGCCAGAAGAAGTATCTTCTATCCCTAAAAATATTAGTTTTTCCCATGAATCACAAACAATTTCTATCAGTGCAGTCTAAGACTGAATTAATTTTTCTGGTAGCCACATCACATTTTGGGATCCTATTGAGTTCCAGGCAAAGTACAGTATCACAAAATGTACTAGATTTGGCATCTAAAGATCTGTGTTTGAGTCTTGGGCTCTGCCATTGATTTTGTGAATTTAGGCAAATTATTCACCTCTATAGACTTTTCTGTACTAAAATACAAGGTATTATAATAAAGTTGTGTTTTTAAGCTTTAAACATTAAGACTTGTGAGTTGCCCTCTATCAATGAGTTTTTTGGACTAGATGATATCTGAAGTTTTTCCCATTTCTGGCATACTATGAAATTGTAAGCTCCCTAGATTCTTTTTTACATGAATTGGATTCAGTCCAGGTACTCCACTCTATGTAACAATGCCCTCTGCACCATCCCCACCAGTCTAATCCTATACTCATAAGACTGACTTTTTGAACCTTAGTGTTGGACTTTACATTTATTACTACTGAATCTCATCTTTTAGTTTGGACTCATTGTTTTAGTCTGGTGAGATCTTTTAAAATCTTGATTATATTATCCAAAATATATTAGACCCTCCTAAATACCTTATACATTCCTTCTCCCCTTCCATTTTTCAGCATTTGGACTTTAGCCACATGACTTTCTAGGACACTATCTAATTGGGAACTTTTCTGAAAGTCCCTTTCTAATTCCTAGGCATTCCTAGTAGATTCTTCTGCTTTTCTTTCTAGGTCCTTGAGAAGGTTTAACCCTCATTTTGTTTCAGCCACAGGCACTGCCTGAAGGCCAAAAAGCCAAATCAGGGACAGGTTTGTATTCAGCCTTACTTCCAACTTAATGGGCAAGACCCTTGGGCATTTACTTTGCACAGGAAGCATGGAGTTGTTCTTTTTTTAAAGATATATTTTCATTAAAAAACATTCTATTTATGACAGTTTAATGTCATTTTTCTTGCATTTCAATATAGAATTCACTAAGGCAGTGATGATCCATAGCAGTTATAAGTCTTACCTAAGTGATTATTCCCTCTTATAGTATATATTTTCTTAACACCCATTTCTCACTTATTAACTGTTTGCTAATACTAGTTCTGTCACCCCATCTCCTTTCACAGTAATTCCAGTGTAAACAGGTAGAACCATGAAGAAATAAGGAAAAGTCTGAAAAAGTAGTTGGGAATACTTTTATAAGCCAGTTCATGAGATTATAGACTCAGAGCAAGAAGCAACCCTGCATTTTACAGATGGGGAAACTGAGGGCTAGAGAGGTGAAATTATTTGGACACAGAAGATGATAAGTAAACTTCTTAATGGCAAAAATTATTCAATTTGAGGTTTTATAACCCAAGTGTGGAGATATAGTAGAAGTTTGTTGATTGAATGACTGATTGATTGAAGGCCAGAGAAGAACTCAGTCAACAATTCAAGTTATCCATGTAAGTGCTAATTGCCTAGCATAGTGTTTTGTGTAATTATTTTTTTGTGTGAATTAAATATTTACATTGTAGAATAGTGATGTCATAGGACAAAGAGATGAAGGATTAGAAATTTTCTCCCCCTACTCAAAATTCCCCAAATAATAATTATGCACAGGAGGTAAGCTAATTACAGATGTCTCCATGGATAAGATATTAAGAAGTCTAATGAGGCAACATTCTGACTAATTAACATCAGAGAAGGCCATGCTCACTCAACTCCCCCTCTCCACCAACATACAGGCTACATCATGGTGGTACAACCTGATCCATCCCAGGCTTGTGATCTGGGATGCACTGAACATTTCTTGTTGCTGCTATAATCCCTACCAGAACACCCTCAGTTCCCTCACCATACCATTCTGTGTCTAGAAGCAGCACAATAAAGCCTTTACTCAACTTCCTTAATTCCCTTTCCTTCTCCTCTAAATACCTACCTTACACAGTGGGGGTCATCTCCAGGCATCCTGATTTATATCCAGATACCTCCAGAGGAGAAAGTGAGTCTGGTGACTTTGCACAGCCCTCCCTCACTAAAATCCAATTCACTTGGAAGCCATGATGTCACCTTCCTGATGCCATGGGTCCTCTTCAAGAATGGAAGGACAAACAACAACCTATGAATAGTACAGGCTGTCCCCCTGGGAACCCAACCAGACAATTCTAAATGGGCAATGCAACTCCTCCCTTCTTCCCTTTCTTCTTCCTTTCCTTTCCTTTTCCTTTTCCTTTTTTGCCATTTCCTTTCCTTTCCTCCTTCCTCTCCCTCTGTTCACATCAGATATCATAACTTTACCTGTGGGTGCTCTGCCCAAAGGAATATAAATTTTGACCACTGAAACCTCATAAGTTATCTTGGGGTTTATGGGTTAGATTTCTTTCTTAAGGACCATGCCTTAAACCTAATTCACTTTGACTCTTATTGATTGGCCAACAAAGGTCTCAGTCCAAGCCCCACTTTCTGGTCCTTTTTGGGGCCTGGATTGGCTCAGAGTAAGTATAAATAGCAATTGTTTCTGTTTTGACCAGATACCTTGAGAGTCTTCTCCTCCCACCTGTTGGGTTTGTTTTTTGTTTTCTTTTTGATTAGATAAAAAGAAGCCATTCTTTGTCTCATTTCTAACCTAGCCTTAATCACTGAATGGGTGTTGCCTCAGTCAAACTGAGACCTGTTAAAGACCTTAGCTTAAAAAGGCCAAGGTCTCCAGCTGCATCTGGGGCCATCTCCAGTTGTCCTGCTTTATGTCTCCACACTAGACCCAGATGGCTCCAGTGGAAAAAGTGAGGCTAGTGACTTTGCACAATCTTGTCTTACTTAAATCCAATTCACTTGCAAGTCATGACTTCACCTTCCTGATGCCATGATCTTCTTCGAGAAAGAAGGACAAACAACAGCAATCCTATACAGAGAAGGTAGAGGTATAAAAAAAAAAAGTGTGAATGTCACCAGATTCAGCTACAACAACACTCAGACAGAGAAGTAAAGAACAAAGAAAACTGTAGCAGGACGCTGGAGAGTATGAGGAGCTATACCAGGCCTGAAGGAAAGGGGAAGGGCATCCAACTGGAATACTTTCTGTTCCCCTAAGAAGTCAAATGGAACAAGGACTTAGACTGGTAAAAAGAGAATTCCCCAACATGGAGGAAGCTGAGATAGCTTTAAGTTCCAGGCTCCAGGGGATTTGCCATCAAAGAAGAATAAGAAAGTGAATAATAGATATGAGGGAAAAGACTGAAATTACCAAGGTTGTCAAGAGGAAGAAAATTTAGTTAAATATCTAAAGCAAAAACAGACAAATCAACAAAGATGTTAAAAACAGAAGAGAAGATGGTCACCAAGACATTTACATTAGTATAAACATCTCTGAGTAAATATTGCAAGACAAAGAAAATTGAACTAACATTTGATGATGTAGAGAACCCTATGAATTCCCCCCAAAAAAAGCATGAAACCACAGCAGAATATTCCGAATGATTCAAGAAAGAAATAAGAATTGTGAAAGCAGACCTTAGAAATTATGTAGCAAATAATAATTGGCAAAAGAGAAAACTTGAATCCACAGAAACAAAGACACATTGTGGAATAGACAGCGTAAGCCCTATAAGATAATGTGTTTTCTTTTTAAAAAAAAAAAAAGAACACTACAAAAAATGGTGAATTTATTAGGATGCCTGTCAACTCCAAATACAGCATAAGAGAAGTCAGTGAATATTAAAGAAGAAATGTGAACAAACTCCAGACCTAAATAGTTGAAGTCTCATATATCACCATATCTGAATCACAGGATGAAATTAGAATTTTTCTCTTGAGTCCATTTGATCCTGAAGTCCCATATTTGGATGGCTAGTAAATTAGCAATTTAAATTGTGATGTTGGAAGTATATGAGAAAGTTTGTGGGACAGGACTTCGGGATACTTTGGCTATGATGAACTGACTTCATCTTAATAACAGGCACATAGGGGAATCAGAGGTGAAGGTGTTGGATCAATTTCCCAATTGATTTAGCTCTTCATGTTGGCTCAGTCTTTTTTTCTCATGAAGATAAACTCTAAAACCACTTTCAGGACTGAAACCAGACTTATGAATAAATACAATAGGCAGTATGCTATATGGTGTAATTTTAAGGGTTCTAGGAAGGTTCTTATTCTAAAATATTTCATACAGACAGATGTTATAATACTTATAATGCTGTATAGCTTAGTAGAATGATCACTGGATTTGAAGTCAGTTGATCTGGATTCAAGTCTCAGTTCTACCACTTAGATGATAAGTTCTTTCCATTTCTCTGAGCTTTGGTTTACTTATCCATAAAATAAGGGGGTTCAACTAGATAAACTCTAAAGTCTCTTTCAATTCTGACATTTTGTGATTCTACAAATCCCCTCTATGGTATTCCCATTCACTGTAGTCAAGATTTCCTCTTCTTCCCACAACTCATCCTCTATTCATTCAATTGACTTTTTGAACCAAAGTGAATGAATTTGATTCTGTTAGATTTTTCCCTTTATTTCAGCCTATAGAGGATTTCTAAAAAAATCTTCATCTGTAATCCAGCATATACCCTTAAAATACCACTTGGATTCCTTTTGCTTTCATGTTTTATCATTTGGCTACCTGACTTCCTGGAGGGCTGCCCAAGTGGTAGAAATTTCTGAAATACTGTTTCTGGTTCTGAGCCCTTCTTAGTAACATTAGCTACTATTTGTAGCATTAGGGATTTATGATGGGGGTTAAACTGATTCCTCTCTTAAATATAAAAATTGTTTAAATATAAAAATTATTTCCTCTTTTAAATATAAAATTCCTAGGAGAACTGGACATTATGTTGCCATCATCAGATACTAATACCTGATTATGAATTAGTTCATGGGATCATTTTCACTTGAGAAAAGAGCAGTCTCTATCTGCATGAGGGCATTAACCCTCTGGAAGACAAAGGGGGAGGGCACAGAAATTGGGGTGGAAGTATAGTGCTCATAGGAGATGGAAATAATTGAGATAGAGCAATAGGCAGCTCTTAGAGGGCAGTGAAGAAAGTCACAAACCACAGATCTTTAAAGACTGGACAGAAAAGGATATTTCTCAAACAATGAACCAAAAAGACTAGGGAAGAACCTTGATTGACCATGGCTGATAAATTCTAGAGTCATAGGATTAAAGCTAGAAGAAAAAGATTAAAAAGTCCAAAGCTCATCATTTTACACAGAGTAAACTGAGTCTCAGAGTTGTCAAGTGACTTGTCCAAAGTCTTCTAGTTAGTAAGTAGAATGGAAGGAATTTTAAAGCAAATCTTCTGATTCCAAATTCAGTGCTCTTTCCATTGTACCATTGCTTCTTTCTAAAGTGGAGTCCAGGGGTTGTTAGAAGCAGCTCATATAAATAAGAAATGAATTAAATTGTCAATGTTAATGTTTATACTTTAGAAAATGCCAAATGTTACAAATCATGGTTAGCATTATTATTTTGTTGATTGTCTATACTTGAGAAAGTGATGTAAAAGATGTTAATAATGCAAATTAAACTTAAAAGCACATCATGAGTACATGTTTTTGTTTGTTTGGAAAGCCAGTCATTAAACATTTCCCAGTAGTGACCATAAGTTCCTTGCTGATTTCAAGTGCAAAGAGAAAGGTTCATTGAGTTAGGTAGGAGGCATGCTCCATCTGACTCTAGAGGGCAGAATCAGGATTAATGAGTAGAAATTGTAAAAAGGGAAATTTAGGCCTGATATGAGAGGCTGCCTTAACATAGTAGATAAAGAGCTGAGGTTGGAGTCAGGAAGACTTTAGTTCAAGACTCATCCTTGATACATACTGGCTATGTGACTTTGGAGAAGTCTCAACTTCTCAATGCTTAAAGTGACTCTCCAAGACCGTAAGGGCAAAGAGAGGTGCCAAGCTGCTTTGGTGTGGGGAGTTTCTTTATCTGCACTTCTTTCAGTGTCCCCAGCATTTAGCACAGTGACTAGCACATAGTAGGTGCTTAATAAAGATTTTTTGACTGAGAGTTCCCTTTATCAGTGGATTCTCAGGTCCAGTTTCTATGCCAAGCTATGTGAGGAAAAACTTTCTTTCCTAACCTCTCTTAAGTTTAGTGCATTCCCTCCTACGTGGAGCAGTGGATAGAGCACTGAACCTGGAGTCAGAAAAACTCCTCTTCCTGAATTCAAATCCAGCCTCAAACATTTACTAGTTATATGACCTTCTGTAAGTCACAGAACCCTATTTGCCTCAGTTTCCTCATCTGTAAAATAAGCTGGAGAAGGAAATGGCAGGATCTCCAGCAACTTTGCCCAAAAAACAAACAAACTACAAATGGGGTCATGAAGAGTTGAATACAACTGAAAATGACTAAATAATAACAACAATCTATTTATTAGTTCCTCTTTTTCCTACATAAAACTTGTTTGTACATATTTGGTTACTTGTTTCCCCTATTAGATTATGAGTTCCTCAAGGGCAGGTACTGTCTTTTGCCTTATCCCCAGCACTTAGCACAGTGCCTGGCATATTGGTTGTTGCTTGTTGACTGACTGACTGACTATCCATTATGGGAATGGGCTGCCTCAGGACCCAGTGGGCCCCCCCTCATTGTGGGCTGCATTCTTTGGCAGGTATGTTTTGGTTGGGATTCCTTTTAGAACATGGGCTAGATTAGATAGCTGCTAAGGTTCCTTCCAACTCTAAACTTCTTTGAATCTGTCAGTCTGAAAAAGAAGTGGAGAGGTGGGAATATGATAGACCAGGGTCTTCCATATCCCTAGCAATGATTAGGAGGCAAGATCTGAGAAGGGCTAAGACCTCAAGAAGCTTTGCTAAATTGAGGCTGCAGGAGCTAAAAAGCTAGGATTTGTTTTCCTATAACACCCAACCCAGACAGAATTAGGCCAACAGATTCCAGACGAGTGAAGAAAGAAGAAGGGTCAGCCCGGCAAGAGAAGAGGAAATGAAAAAGGGAGCAGGGGAGAAGGCATGTTTGCTTATACAGCTGAGATTGTCTAAAGGTTTTTGTCACTTTATAACTTTTCTATTGTTCATGAGTTTACCCCACAAAACTAGCAGTAAACTCTTTTAAAGGACCTAAAAAGAGGGGCTATGGGCTATTTTCAGGGAATGTGGTTAGGGGAAAGAGGAATTCCTCACCCATTGAAGGTGAAGGTTCCTGGAGAGGGAACAAGGGATCATAAAGAACTGGCAGAAACAAACAAAAAACCGCAAGACCTGAAGGGGGCCCCCAATGAGCTATGTCCTGAGCTACTCCTGATGGATAAGAGAACCTGACCTCGAGTTCAGCCAAAGTGACCTTGCTATTCCTTCCACACAACATTGTATCTCTCATTTGTATAAGCTGCCCGCCATACCTGCAATGGACATCATCTTCACCTCTATCCCTTAGAATCCATACTTCCTTTAAAGCTCAGACTCTAACTGAATTTTTCCTGATCCCCACTCCCCATTTGTTGGGCCCTGTCCTAGAAATTATCTTACATTTATTTGTATCCATGATATGCATGTATATATAATATATATACATATGTATATATACTTATACGTATATAATATAAACACACATGTATATATGTATGTATATGTATGTATCAAGTCCCCGCCATGTGTCAGGCACATAGTCAGGTGCTGGGGAAATAATTACAAAGAATGAATTGATCCCTACATGCAATGAGTTTATAGTCTTAATTTATTTACACGTACTTATATAGGTACATGTTGTCTTTCCCCTGTTAGAATGTAAATTCACTGTATTCCCGATGCTTAGCATAGTTCATTTGTAGTTAATTTATTGAGATAACCAATCTCTGACAGGCTAGACTGGCAAAAAGAAACTACAAAACACAGGCAAACATCCCACAATCCCACAATAACAATAGGGAGGAAAAAACTCTGAGGTCTGTTTGCTACCCTTCTGATTGGCTAATTGTTAGTTACTGACTAAAACTGACACAATGAGGCATAAGGTTAGGTCTGTATGTCAGCGAAACAACTGTTTTTGAAAACTGAAAAATTTAAGTTAAATCAGGTATCAAGTTGGGGGGGAGAGTTCCATTTAATTCAAACTTTTTTTTCAAGTAAATTCATTCCAACCAGTTCACGTGTATAAAGACAGAATCCTCCAAATGCTGACAGCCACATCTGCAGAATCAACCTTAACACATACCCTTCTGCTTTCTCAGAGAGACAGAAGAAAATTGGCAGTGAGGTACATCTAATTAACAGCAAAAAAGGTAGGAGTAAAAACTGAAATCAGAACCCAAAAGTGTCATTGCCCTTTCAAGCAGGGTGTCTACACAAAGAGCCTGTAATAGGCTTCCACAGCGTGCAGTGGGTGTAATAGCAGTGTGACCTATGCAAGTATGTAGGCTTGCCCATACCCACACATCCCCAGCAGTTCCAGTGAAATCCAATGCTGACATCCCATCTGGTAATACACAAATTAACACAAGAAGCTGGGAAGCTTAGGTGTACTTTAGACTCAGACCTGAGTCTGAATTCTAACTCTGATCCTTAATCACTGGGAGATCTTGCACAGATCAATCACTTGAGGGTCTGTTTCTTCACCTATAGAATAAGGATGGGGGGGAGTAGATCAGATGATCCCCAAAGTCTCTGCTGGAGCTAAAACCTATCAACTCATGATCCAATGAACCTTAATTAAGTTTACTGTTCCAGGGGTTATCTCAGTTCACATCCTCCATCGTTATGGGATCAGTAGTTTTGCTTACCTTTCAAACCAACAGCCAAGGTGTGCTTAACAAAATTCTGCAATTCGCTAAAGTACCACTGCCAGATAATAGCACTTCTCTAGCCACTGCCACCTCGAAAGCTAAATGTGTGGGAGTTGAGGAAAGGTGTTTGGAATGGAAAGAAAAGGTCAGGTGGGAGGGGGAACCTTTTAAAATGGAAATCACCTAGGCATTCATTTCAGTGCATAGAGAGGGAAAGGAAAGTATTGCATCTGCTTTTGCTGATTACTGCATCATCAAACATGCTCTCGAGCCCTGAAGTATCCACATACATTACTGTGAATGTACATTCAGACCAGAGTCTGGCTACTTATAGCCACTAGTCTTAACTGAGCTATTTTTTTTCCCCTGTAACCAAAAAGGTAAGCAAAGAACCTTCCTCTAAAGGGAAAACACAAACAATTAGCAAATTCAGAATTTCTATTTCTGTTTAGCTTTTTTCTCTCAAGGTTAACTGTTTCTTTAACTAAGGAGTTTTTCCTTGATCAAATGGAAGATCATGGAGAAAAAATATTTGCTAAGTCTAGTCCCTTATATGTAATGTAATGTAATTTAATTAATAAAATGTAATTAAATTTAAATGTACTTTTTTTTAAATCAAGCAAAAAACCTGGAAAAACCAACTATTATCCTTAAAACAAAGTTACAAAGAAACACACTTGATGAATTTTCTCCTTGTGTTTCATTCACTACAAATAAAGATAGCCTAGTCTAATGTAGGGGATGGGGTAGACTAGAATCAGGAAGACCTAGGTTCAAATCTCATACCTAATATTCAATAGTTGTATGAACCTGGACAAGACATCTGACCTCTCTGAGTCTATTTCCTCATCTCTAAAATGAGGTGGCTGGATATAATGGCCTCTAAGGGCCCTTCAAGCTCTATATCTATCTGTATAATAATGACGATATTTATATGTGGGTAGCTAGGTTGTGTAGTGGATAAAGAACCAGACCTGGAGTCAGGAGTTCAAATCCAGCCTCAGATACTTACTAGCTGTGTGGCCCTGGGCAAGTCATTTAACACTGCCTCAGTTTCCTCATCTGTAAAATGAGCTGGAGAATGAAATGGCGAACCACTCCAGTATCTCTGCCAAGTCGCTCAAGAGTTGGACACGACTAAAAATGAGTAAAGGACAACAAATATTTATATACTTTAAAGCGTATGATGAGTTTTAAATGCAATGTGGTGATGTGGGAAGAACAACAGCTCTGGAGTTCTGGGACCTCAGTACAAATTCTACCTATAAGTTCACTACCAATGAGACCATGGTCAAATTACTTAACTTCCCCAGACATCAGTTTCCTTATCTGTAAAAGTAGGGTATTGGATTGCATGGTCTCCAAGATTCCTTAAAGCTCTAGATCACCACCATCCCCCAGGAACATTATCTCACCTGATCATCACAACAAACCTGTGAAGTAGGAACTTACAGATATTATCACCTCCCGATTTGCTGATGAGAAAACAGAGGCTCAGAGAAGCGTTAATTTCTTGTCCATGATGATACAACTCACACCTGTCAGAGGCAGTCTGGAGAAGAGGCCTGAATCTGAGGACAGGGCTCTTCCTTCTCTCCTGTTCCAGCTCTCCATAACTTCAATATCCCCAACCTGGTTCCACAGTTTTTATTTCATTGCTCGATATAGTCAAACTGTCAGTTCAGTCAAATAACAACCTACCAATTGTGCTGGTTGGTATGTGCATGGGTATTGCCCATGACTCAGGCTTTTCCAGAAATGATCCAGTTTGATCATAGGTCTGTATTAAGAGCTTTAACTGGGAATCTGAGTTCCTGGGGCAACCAAAAAAGGCACTCCTTCCGATGAGTGGAGGTGAGTGGCTCACTTGCCTACTCACTTGGGAAACCAAGACACCAGGGATAAGGGTCAGGGAAGCAACAGAATGGAGTAGAGAAGAATGTTACCACTGCCTACCTTCTGATAGCCTCCTTTCTAACCTAACTGTTCTTGGAAACCAGGTACTAAATTCAGTTATTTCTAAAATGCAGAAAGATCAAACTGTTATAAGCTCTCTAAAGTAAATACCCTACATAAATGTGTCAGGTTCCCTGCCCTAATTAGGGCTCTGACCTTAATATCTCTGTTTAGATGCCTGTTTTCAAAGGCTATCTCTTAAGATTCTACAAGAGCCCCTCCTAGAGATCCCCAAGCACTTAACCTGGAACAAATCTCCGTCCTCTACATTTCTCTACCAGTTTGACTCCACAGATGACACATGCACATGCTGTATTCTTTGACAGCTTACATCTCCAGATCAAACCGGACCTCTTCCTTTTTGACTCTAAACCAAAGCCTTTATAGACTCACTGAATGTTTCTATCAGAAAAGCCAAGTCCTACCTAAATAATAAAAGTGGAAAAGTTTCTCAGGCACACTGCCTCTTCCGCACCTTGATTAGCAGAGCAAAATGTAGACATAAAATGCAATTGCTTTTTTTTCCCCAGATGCTAAAAACGTCAGCCTTGATTTACCCCGACACTCTGACTGACTCACGGTAGACATAAATCCTTCACACCCAACGCAATCATTTTTTGACCCGCTCAGTGGTGGAGAAGAGAGGCGATTGCGTTTATCTTCCTGGCGCCAGCAATAACTCGCTCTTCATCTACCTCTGAGCTGAGCTGGGACTAGGCAACAAAAGGCAGAAAGTCAGAAGTTGATATTTCCTCCAAAGACTTTGCTTGGCAAGCTTCCGATGGAAGATTGGTTGGAGAGGGGGGGAGAACGAGGTATTTTTTTATTGATCTTCTCACCTGACCTGGCTGTGACTTCTGGTCTCTGTTTCACTGGTAATTAGAGCACGGAAATGTCTGAAATTTCCCATCAGGAAGCAGACGTGTTACATCTGGGCTGCCACGGAAATAACCCTGACTCTGTTCTGCTCTATGCTTTCCAGGGGGTGTTTATGAGGGTGGGGTACTGTGAAAGGGAGCAGATGTAGCATTCTAAAGATTTATAGCCAAGTCACGAAAAATTGAAATTGTTTGTGTTTTGCCCCAATTCAATGAGGTGTGTTTGTCAATTCCCGATCATGGCCTCTGGGAATTTAAAGGGCAAGGTACAATGGATCAAATAAGTAATTTAGAGTAACAAGAAGTCCTGGTCTCTGCTCTTTAATGACTGAGAGGACCCATGACCAATCATTTCTCTGCTCTAGCCCTTGTCATCAAACCTTGCAAATGGGTAGTCACGCCTGTCACTATTTTTTAGTGCTTCAATAAAGTTTCTTTTTACATTGATGTCATTTCCCAGTCCCAGTTCCACTACTCCACAACCAAATGCAGCCCTCTCTTGTATCAAAGAAGTAGCTAAATAAAACAAACTGATCATGTCTGATAAAAGATCATTCTGTACTCATAGGCCACCACTTCTCTTTCAAAAGAGGTATTTCTGTTAGCAAGATTTTATTTAAGCACTTAATATGTGTCAGGCACATAGAAAGACAAATACATTCCTTGCCCTCAAGAAGCTTACATTTATTTGAATGAGGGAGATAACATACAAACAGGCAATGTGTGTGTATACACAGGGAGAGAGGAAGAGGAAGAGAGGGAGGGATGGAAGGAGGGAGGGAGGGAGAGAGAGAGAGAGACAGAGACAGAGAGAGAAGAGACAGAGACAGACAGAGAGAGACAGAGAGACACAGAGAGAGAAAGTTATTTTAAATGGGAAACGCATTAGCAGGTAGGGAGGAAACGGGAATAAGGAATTGTTTCCTGAAGATGAGCTTTGATCTGGATCTTGAAGAATCAGGGAAATTACAATGTAGAGTTGAGGAGGGAGAAATTTTCGGGCACAATGGGCAGCAAATACACAAAGTAGGGATATCAAGCATTATTATGTTCAAGACACTGTAAGAAGGTCTCTGTAGCTTGATCATAAAGTTTGTGGAGGATGGAAAGATTAGGAAGGGACTAGGTTATAAAGAGTTTTTGCCAAAAAGAAGACCTTATTTTTGATCCTGGAGCTAATAGGGAACCACTATAGCTCACTGAACAAGAATGATGACATAGTCAGACCTAACATTTTAGAAAAATCACCTTAGCTGCTGAGTAGAGAATGGAATGGAATAGGGAAAGACTATTGCTACAGTCTAGGTAAGATGAGATAAGACTCTGAACTGGGAATATGGCTGTGAGTGGAGAGGAGTTGCATGTGAGAATATCACGAACATAAAAACAATAAGACTTGGCAATGGATTGGATACATGGAATGAGTGAGAGTGAAGAATCAAAAAGAAAACCAAGGTTGTGGGGACCATGACTAAGATGATGATACTGCCTACTAGAGTAAAAGTGGTGGAGGGAGAAAAACACTTCTGTTTTTGGATATACTGTGTTTGAAATATCTGTGGGATATCCAAGTTGAAATTTCCAAATGAGAAATGGAGATATGTGACTGCAGCTCAGCAGAGAGACTAGGGCTAGATATATAGATCTGAGAATCATGTCCATAGAGATGATCATTCAACCCAGAGGAGCTGATGATTTTATCAAATGAGATAGTATAGAGTCAAAAAGAGAAGGGGACCAGAACTGAACTTTCAAAGACAGCCACAGTGATTGGGTGTTACATGGATCATGTACCAGTAAAGGAGACTGAGAGAAAGTCAATAGTCAGATAGGGGGAGAAAAATAGAGAGTAATACCATGAAAACCTATAGAGGAGAGAGTATTTAGAAGAAGAACATAATTGACAGTGTTATATGCTGTATAAGTAAAGGAAAATGAGAACTGAGAAAAGATCATCTTATTTGGCAGTTAAAGGGTCATTGATAAAATAGGAGAGAGCAGTTTCAGTTGGATGATGAGAATCATGATGGATCACTGTAGATCTGATTTTAGTATTATTTTTCTTTACATGACTGTGATATGTGTTCTTTGAATTCTGCTTACTTAGCTTTGCATCATTTCAGTCTCCCAATTTTTCTCTGAATTCTCCATATGCATTGTTTCTTGAAGTATAATAGTATTCCATGACCTTTATTTTTCCCACAATTTATCCATCAATTTCCTAGTCAATGGGAATTTATTTCATTTGTCAGTTGTTTTTGCTACCACAAGTGTTACTTGTGAATATTTTGTTTTATATGGGATATCTTTATCATTGATGTCCTTAGGGAATATGCTTGGTAATGAGGTCACTGAATCAAAAAGCATCATCAGTGTAGGGAAATTTTTTTTGAGAAGTTCCAAAATGTTTTACAGAATAGTTGTACCAATTCACCTGCCACTCCTTTCTTCACAGAGATATTTCAGGGACCAGAATTTGAATGGAGATAAATTATTTGAGTCCTCTAGGGGAAAAAAAAGATGTGGCAAAAATCCATGGTAATATCATTTTCCCTACTCTCCTTTGGTGGTGCAGTGGCCTGGAGTCAGGGAGACGCATCTTCCTGAATTCAAATCCAGCCTCAGACATTTACTAGCTGTGTGTCTTTAGTATGGATTTTTTTGTGGTTTGTGTTTTCTTTCACAATGCGACTAATATGTAAAAATCTTTTGTATGACTGAATGTATATATGTATATATATATATAATTACTGCATCAAATTTCTTGCCTTCTCAATGAGAGAAGAGGGGAAGTACTGAGGTTAGGGGAGAATTTAGAACTCAAAATATTTTTTTAATGCTAAAATTTATTTTTATACTTTATACTTACTAGCTATGTGACCCTGGGCAAGTCACTTAACCCCAATTGCCTTACCAAAAAAATATATTTTATATATAATATATTATATAATATTATATATGACATAATATATATTTTATAAATATATTATATATGCATGAAATTGGGGAAAATAAAATATCATATTAAAAAAATTTCCCCACACTCCAGCTTTCTAGAGGGAAATGCCTCGCCCTTTCTTAAAAAAAAAAAAATATGAGAGGTCTTCAATGTTCTGAAAAAATAAAAAAGCAGATAAATAAGTTGATGAAGAAGTAGGGAGGGATCTCTCTTCTCTCTCCAGTGACTGACACCAGTCCTTACCCAGGACATCTTTTCCTTTGCTCTGGTTCCCTCATACCCCTACCCCCAAGTATCTCAGGTTAGGTTTTATGGCTTCACAAATATGTTTTAATACATGCCATAACAACATCTCTATTGTTTTATGCATTACTTGTCCCTGATTCTTTTGTGAAATCTCCTGAAGAAACCATACTGATGAAAAAAATTGGGACAAATGTGAGCTAGTCAGTGACAGAGATGAGTGGATGTGGAATTGGTTGACTAGTCAAATGCAGAAGAGTTATTAATGGTTCAATGTTAAATAGGGAAAGGGTTGAGAGGTATATCTTAGGGGTTTGCGAAGCTTAATATTTTTATCAGTGACTTTGCTTTAGGAACATGTCGTGCTTATTCAATTTTCAGATGACATAAAAGCAGAAAGGATAATTAAAATTCTGGTTGACAGATCCAAGAAGATCTTGCTAGGCTGGAACCCTGGACATTTGCTGAACTGACAACGTAAAGTCCTGTGCTTGAGTTCAAAAAATCAATCTCAGAGATACAAAAAAAGAGAAAGTGTGGCTAGACAGCAGTTCATCACAAAAAGATCAGGGGGCTATTGGATTTCAATATCAATACAAGCCAACAGTGTGCTATGACAGCCAAAAAGTCAATGCTATCCCAGGCAGCATTAAGAGACAGTGTTCAGAAATAGGAAGTTGGTATTACTATGGACTCTGCCCAGATGAGATTACCTCTGGAGAATTGTGTTTCAGTTCTGAGCACCACATTGAATGTATGATGGTGATAAACCAGAGACAATCTAGAGAAGGGAGATTTGGATAGTGAAGCAACAAAACAAGCATTTAAGTATCAACAGTATTCTAAACACTATATAAAATGTTTTTACTAATATTATCTCTTTTGATTCTCGAACTAACCTTCCTCACAACAACCCTGGGAGGTAGGTGCTGTGTATCTCCATTTTACAGATGAGGAAACTGAGGCTAACAGAGATTAAGTGAATTGCCTGGGGCCATATAGTCAGGTCTCTGAGGTCAGATTTGAATTCAAGGCTTCCTGACTCCAAGCCCAGCTCTCTATCCACTGAGCGCTTAGCTGCCTTATAATTCTTACCTTATAACTATGCTATGTAAGTTTGGTAGAAAGAACTAGAAAGGTTTAGCCTGGAGAAAAGGGGGAAATAATGTTTTCAATAGTTTGAAGAACTGATATCTATAAGAGGAATTAGGTTTGTCCTGCCTAGGTTTAGAGGACAGTATTAGGAAAAAGAAGAGAAATTCTGAGAGTAATTTTTAGGCTCAATGAAAAGAAAACTTTTTTTAATAATACTGCCCTAGAGAGGAATGGGGTGCTTTAGGAGATGACAGCTTGCTACCACCTTGTGTCTTTGGACAAAGTCTGGAAATTCACTTTTTTCAAGAGGTTGTAGTCGAGCATGGGTGAGATTAAATGGGCTTTCAGATCTCTTCTGTTTCTGAAATTCCATGAAAAAAAAGGTTTCCAGGTCTTGACTGAATCAGCAGGACATAGTACTGTATTATTTATACTATAGCAGAAATTCCTTTTGGGTGCCTCTTGGAAGTGATTGATTGCCACTGATGTCCCTTCCACATTTAAATTCCTGTTCTAGTGAGAGTTAGCAGCCAAGGCCACAAAGACAACACAATAAGGGAAGCAGGAAGAAACATCTGATCACCATAGCTGAGATGTTGTAAGCTCTGTTTAAATGTATACAAAGCTGGCCTTTGCTGTGTACCTGTAATTCACACCCACCTTTATACTCAAGCTCGATAAGGTTCACAAAGATGACCTTCTAGACAATGGTCTGTCAGGGCTAATCGTAGAACAAATGCGGCTTAACTACATTTTCTTCTCTAACTCAATCATGGGCAAAGCAGTACTTATCTCAGATTCGGGGCACTATCTATGTTTCTCTGTCCCTAGCATTAATAGCTAATATGTTTCTTTTATCATTTCCCCTTATTCAAATTTGTCCTAAAAGATCCCACAATTTGCCCAAATAAAATGCTTCATTTACTCTTACCTGAGTGACCCATCATTTGAGGTTTCATCAAAAAGGCCCTTTGGTCTACTCCCAACGTCAAGCATTGACAGCTTCCACCTCCTCTCATATAGGCCTAAATGATTACTGCCTGCCTCCTTGCCCCCCCTTCCTCATCCTTTCTCCACTCCAATGAAAGTTAAAAATAACATTTTCATCTCATTTTCAGACTGATGGGCAGACATTGCTCTTTTCTCCTCTGCTGTTTCCCTCTCCTATTTTCCCTCAAAATATTTTCTTCTGCTGCTCTGGACTAAAACATCATTGCTCCACACATTCTTTGGTGGATAAAGAATGCCTGAGTCTGTACCTATACATCCATATGCTATCATTAACTATTGGAACTCTGAAAACAGGCATTTTAGGAGTTTCACACACAGTTTTCCTCAAACAGATACATAGATTCTGAGATCTGGCAGCATCTGGATGCTATTCTCAAAATCATCTGGTTAAAGGTGTGCCTTCAAAAACAACATTCTTCATTTTTGTTTCAGGATTACTGAAAACCATATGCCATGGACATATTAATAGTTATTCTACAACCGCTTAGACTCCATGCTACCATACACATGTGCCCTGCCTAACACTGTTAATTGCTTTTAGGAAAAGAGGACATCTAGTAATGTAGAAACAAGGTTATAAGATTGGTCAAAAAATGCTGAATCACACTTTTGGGAGTTTTGTTTGTTGTTTTGAGAGGGGTGGCTAGATGGCACAGTGGATAGAGTACCAGGCAAGGAGTCAGGAAGACTCATCGTCCTGAGCAATCTGGCCTCAGACACTTACTAGCTGTGTGACCCTGGGCAAGTCACTTAACCCTGTTTGCCTCAGTTTCCTCATCTGTAAAATGAGCTGGAGAAGGAAAAGGCAAACCATTCCAGTGTTTTTGCTAAGAAAACCCCAAATAGGGTCACAAAGAGTCAGATACAACTGAAAAAAGACTAAACATTGTTTTGAGATTGTTCTCCCTAACTCACCCAGGTTGAAAGTATAATAGTCATTCATGGCCCCAATGCTAATTAGCATGGAAGCTTAACCAGGACTGGTTCACCAATCCTTGGGTAACCTGGTGGTCCTCCATTGGTGCCTGTCTTACTGCAAATAATTGATCATCTCTGAAGCCCTACTACAACTCGAAATAACCAAATTCAAACAGTCTACCAGCCACAGATGCCCCAGTAGCAAAGACTCCATGGCACACCAGTATACCCAGAAGGATTTTATGGTCTCAGTCATAGATCACCAAAATACTTCCTGTGAGAGATAGGTAGTACAAATATCACCACCCTCTTTTTACAGAAGAGAAAAACAAGGTCTAAAGTAGTTGAGAAAATTGTTCAAGGTCACAGGATGAGTAAATGGCAGGCAGGATTCAAGCTCCAGTCTAAAGGAACACCAAAATCAGTGTACTTTCCAACATACCATATTGAGATAGAGTTTGGCTATAACATAATAGTGCAAATTTATGTTGCTCATAATTTTGGGCAATATGCTGGGCAACATTTTGCAGAATATGCTTGCATTTTCTTTCCTCTGTAGTAGAGAAAGATGAAGTCAAAGATCACGTGCATTAACTTTCACTAGGGTGTTCACTTTAAGAAAACAACAACAATGATAAGAACAATGTTCCTTCAAAGGCTATTTGTTAGGACACACACATACACACACACACACACACACACACACACGACTTTCTTTCCCTTTATTACTGAAGGATGAGCTAAGCTCCAGTTCCCCAGTGCAATATTTCTTTGTAGTAATTGTCTGGAGATGGATCTCCTCCTAATTCTTTTCTCATTGTGTTCTCCTAGCTCCCTAATATTATTTGCAAAACCTGTGGACTTTCAGTTTCAGATTGTAAAGGTGAGTGGGTGAAGCCAAAACACCTGCCTCCTATGCCCAGGAGGCTGCTGGAAAAGCTACCTCAGGGAGATCATGGTTGAGTTTAGCAATAGATATTTTTCCTTCCTGCCCTCTCTATAGGTCTCTGCTACCAATCAAAATGTACCAGAGCCAAAGCCAAGTTCAGAAAACCTGCTTCTTACATCCAAGAGGAAGAGAAGAAGAAATTAACATCAGCACTTAAGATGTTATGGAAACCGTGTGCTATGCACTGCTTGCCTGCCCCCTGGCCTTGGAATCTATACATTATTTAACGAGAAGGGAGACATACTGTAAATGAGCCAGAACAATAGCTTTCGGGGGAGGGAGGATTTTTTTTTAATTTCTCAGACTGTGCCCGTTAGTTTTGTTTCTTATTTAGGATACAGCATTAATCATGCTAATATTTTACAGCCCGGCTTTACACTTTAGTCATTACTTTAATCAAACCCATCAGCGAACGCAGGAGCACGCTACCAGGTGGGAATAGCTGCTCCCGCTCGCTGTTAATTACTTTGCATTTTACAGCAATCAGCAGCAAGGGCTGAGATCATAATAAATTCATGACTTATGGGCCCATAAAATCATTACCGTAGGAAAATATGTTTTATTGGGGATTCGACGGGAGGCTGCTCAGAGAGAGATTTCTTGAAGGAAATGACACCCATGAAATTAAACTGATCCTCGCACTCAGCAGAAATGCAAATGGGCAAACAGAGCCAGATTTTATAGGAGGAGAGAGGGGCCAGGTGGGGGCAGTGAAGGGGTTTGGGGATGGGACAGTCGAAAGCAATGGACAAGGAGGTGGAGCTTCGTAATGGAAGCTTGCTCTGTGTCTGCCTCAGAGCCACTACTGAAAGATCCCTGCATTTGGATTCAGACCAGTTAAATTCAGACTCTATCCCTGTGATCTGTATTGACCAACCTTGGCCTCAGTTTCCTCATCTGCAGAGTGAGGGGCTTTGGACCAGGTAACTTCTGTGTTACCTTCCAGCTCTAGAACCAGTAGGCTGATGCACAAGGGGAGGAGGATGTTTCTAGTGGCCTAGGTACCTGGTATCATAAAGCTGTAAGGTACCTTAGAGGTCATAGGATTAAGGGTTGAAATGAACCTTAGGAAGTCATTTAGTCTAATCTCATTTTGCACGTGAGGAATCTGAAGCCTAGGGGGATTGTGATTTTTTTTTTTGTCCAAGGTCACATAAGAAGTAGGTGCAGAGCTAGGATTTAAGCTCCAATCCATTAACTCTAAATCCATTACTAATCCTACTATACCCATTTGCCTCCAGAATCTTCCTTTTACAGATGAGAGACCCTGAAACCCCAGATCAGGTGACTCATCTAAGATCACACAGGTACTTGATGGAATACAACTATACTAAGAGGAATGATAAGCCCAATGACCTTAGAAAAAACATAGTAAAACTCACATGAAATAATGAAGAGTGAAATGAATAGACCAAGAGAATATTATATAGAATAACAACAGTATTGTTTTTAAGACAACTTTTAGTGAATAAGTTATTTTTACTATTATAAATACCCAAACTAACTCTAATGGACGTATGAAGAAAGATACTGTTTGCATCCAATGAAAGAACAGATAAACACATTGCATACATATATGTGTGTGTATACACACATGTACATACACACATATTCATATATATATTCATATATTCATATCCAATTTTGTTGGATATTTGAAAGGAATAGCAAGTTATGCTTAGTAGATCTGCAGTTTCATGTGCAATCATCTTTTTACTGTACTATGTTATGGAATTGCTTGTTTTATTCCATAAATTGAAAATAAAATAAATGTTTTAAAAAAGATCACACAGGTACTAAGTGGCAGAGCCATGATCTAAAGCAGGGTCTCTGACCTCAAATCCAGACCTCTTTCCTTTATACCAGCTACCTGACCCACTTCTCCTCCTTCATATTGACTTCTCCTTTGATCCTCTGGCTCAGTCCAGAACTCAATTACAGACATCCAAGCTCCATGGCACTTCCTGCAAAGAGGCACTGATTTGGGATTCTTGAGGCAGACTCTCCTGCCAATACCCAAAGCAATCCACACAGAGAGTTCAGGGAGAGGGGAGAGAGAGGAAGGAGACACTGAGTCAGAGTCATTCTCCAACTTGTCCTTTAGACAACCCAGGGAAACAGGAAGCAGGAAGCACTTAATAATGTCCACCAGTAGACTATAGTTATGACCATGGAAGCACTCCGTTTCTGTAACCACACATGCGCACACACACACACACACACACACACACACATACACTCACACTCACTCACACACATACACACACACACGCACACACACACACTCACACTCACACTCACACACATACACACACACACACACAAATGCACATGCATCTTAGTTTTTGCTAACTTAGGTGAAGGTCTTTGCCTCCTGAAGGTTGTTTAGGGTCACATTCTATGAAATGAGCGAATAATGATGCCCCTGTGGTTAATCTGGAGTTTATTTGTTGAGGGTTTTTTTGTTTTTGGCTGCTGTTTATTTGTTTTTTCTCACTTGTCTTTCTCCAACAATCCATCCTTGCCAGTTTGTGTGGTACGGACTATTTCCTTTATTTTCTTTTGTCTTCGCCTCTTCCAATTACGCTAGATAAACACAGACCATTATTTAGTGTTATTTAAGCATGAAATTATAACAGATCCTTTTAAATGCCAAAGCACTAAAAATAATTCTCTTTATCAAGGCACACCAGGTCCAGATCTAGTTGCTCATTAATTTCTATAAATCAGACAAGATGAAATTCAAACAAAATCCAAGAGCTTTGGATTTGAGGATTTATTCATTCTTTCTGGGATTATCACAATCATTATTCTTCATTGTCATCATCATCAACTTCACCCTTATCATAGATGCTTATTAAGTGTTGGTGCTGTTTTGGGTGGGGTAAGGGAAGAAAGAGAAAGAAAATTCTTAAAAGCTGTTTAAAAAAAAAAAAGGAGAGAGTAAGTCCCATGGCAGAGAGAAGTGTAGCAATCTACTAAAGCCAAGAATTAGTATTACAGGAAGATATTGCGTAGAAGCAGAACAGAGTCAGGAAGGTTTTATTCAGGTTCATTTCCTTGTTGAGACCTGGTGATTCGAGTATATTAACAAGGTGTCTGGATATAGTATCATATAGTTCCAATCTTAGTTCTCTTTTGTGCTATCCCTGCAAAATCAGGCAATAGCAGGCTCACCTTTCCAAACCTCAGTTTCCTTAAGTGAAAAATTAAAGGAATTAGATTAGATAATCACTAAGGTTCTTTCTAGCTCTAAGTCCTATGACTTATAAGGAAAGTATATTGCTTATTTTTTAGAATGGGAGTTAGCCCTTATCACCATAACCATGAGCCACCCACTCCCACATGCTTATTCAAGATAAGTCCTTTAGTTCAAGGGCTGGAAGGTCAAGGGTCTGCCTGACTCGACCCAACAACGAAATTGGCTAGGAATAGTTGGACCACATGGATGCTGCATTATAGCTGTCTGTTACTGAGGAATGATGAATGTTTGGATTTAAGGATCTTGGCTGCATTCCCAACTGTCATGGAAGCATTCAAGAATATCCACTGCTCTCTGTAGCTATCAAGTCTCATGAGAGAACCATTCACTTGAGAAGCAAATGTGTCACAAGTTTCCCATAACATAAAGGTCCTGGGATACTTCATATTTGCGTAATACTTCTTTTAGTTTGTCCTTCACCCAGAAACTTGGGGAAAATAACTCCACTGGACAACACAGTAAGCACGCACCAGTTCCAAAATGCAAGGAGATGGTGACAATGTGGTGGTGACAATTTTTATGTAAAAGAAAAGGACAATAATTTCAATGTGAAGCCTGTAAACTCATGAATATGGGCATTCTCTCCAGTGGTACTGATCTTTCCCTTCCCATGCCTCCCCATCTTGTGCCTTCATGTCCATGTTCTCTCAGACCACCAGAGAGTGTCTGCCATATACAGTAAAGGCCTTCCTCTAACTCTTGCTGTTTTAAAGCTACCAGTGTATCATATAGACAGTCCATCTATTATCCTTCACTCTCACTATATTCATTTGGACAAGCACTTATTAAGTGCCAGGTATTGTGCTAGGAGCTGGGGATACAAAGAGAAAACAAAAACAGTTCTTGTCCTCAGGGAGCTTACATTCTACCAAGAGAACAAAACATGAGAACAGATATGTAAATTCAAAATATATACAGAATAAATACAATATAATGGGAAGAGGGAAGGACAAGAAACTAGGGCATCCGAAAAAATCTTATACAGGCAGTGTCACTTGACCATACCCTTGAAAAGATCAAAGGTTTCCAAAGGGTGGAGGTAAGTAAGAAGAGTATTCTAGGCAGTAAGGATAACCTTTGGAAAGGCAGGGAGGCAAGAGATAATTAAAGAAAATAGTAAATAAGAATTTTTGGCTAGAAGGGACACTGAGGGAGGGGAACCAAATTATGAAAGTCTCTGGAATCAATAAGCTTACAAAGGACTTTAAATGTTAAACGGAAGAATCTGTCTTTTATCCTAGAGGCAATAGGTAGCCACTTAAGAAGTTCAAGAAGCAGGGGAGTGGCCTGATCAAATCTGTACATTAATCATACCAATTTATCTGCTATGAGGAAGGTGAAATACAGAGGGGAGAGACAAGTCAGGGAGGCGAAATGGAGGAAGAACCAAGAGAACAGAGTAGCAAGAACTATAGCCCAGCTCCTACAACAAAGTCCTTCCACAAAGCTCTAGAAAATGTAGCACTAAATAATGATCAGAAAATCCAAGAAAAAAACATTACAGCAAGTCACTTTTCCAGACCAGGTTGGCATTAACATATAGAAAAAGAGGGCTGTGGAAACAGAGGGCAGGGTATGACATGAAGCATGCCACCATAGAGCATTCCAACTTCCAGCGACTAAAAGAGAACCAGGCCACGTCAAAGGACAAGAAGAGACTCCAGACCCATATGGGAACACCACAACCTCATGCAACATATAGGAACAGGTTCCAGTGGACAATTCTGATGTATACTATTCAGTTGGGTAGAAGATAAAAGGAAAATTGAGGAGAAGAAACTGTGTGCTGTTTAGGTGTGAGGAATGGTCATGGAACTTAGACTGTGCACTGAGAAAGAAAAAGGTTCAGAAGATAGCAGTAACTATGTGGCTCTGATCCTTGGAGTGGAGCTATACCTCATCTCCTGCTGCCAGTCCAATCTGAAGCTTCCAATTTAATGACAAGTAAAGGGATCCCAAACAAAAGGGGAGCCCATAGCTCTATTACTCTGAACCTCCAGAGATTTTAACCTGACTGATGGGGACTAAGTCCTGTGGTAATTTACAAGAACTTTGAATAAGGAATAAGCCTACCGAAGTGTTTCTCAGGCCCACGTCTAAAAAAAATTTGCTGGGCTCAGACCAAGCTTTTACCAGATCACACAACTTTGGGAAAAACTGAGAACTTATAGATCTTCAACTTGAATTGTTTCTGAGGTCCTAGAGTAATACAACAATCAGTATTGCAAGAAAATAGAAAAAAGACCTAAGAGTACAAAAGCTCAGGCTAGATATTTCCCCAGAAGTACATAGAACCCAACCCTGATATAAATGTCAAAGTCAATAAAGAGACTAAAAAAAACAAATAAATTAAATTTAAAAAATTAAAAACAAAACAAAACAAAAAAGGACCCCACTATAAAGTACTCTTTTGGTGACAAGGATACTCAAGATACCACCTCAGAGGAAGAGAATGAATCCAAAACATCTACAAGAAAACTCCCAAAGAAAACACAGTTTGAGCACAAGTTCAACCAAATTTCTTAGAATTATAAAACAAGAGTTTAAGACAAAAATAATGCTAAAAAATATTTTTAAAACCAAATAAGGACAGGAGCCAAGATGGTGGAGTAAAGGCAGGGACTCATCTGAGAGGTCTTCCAAATTCCCCATCCAAGCAACTTTAAAATAACACCTTAAATTGAATTCTGGAGAACAGAATCAATGAAAGGTCAGATTGAAACAATATTCCAACCTAGGACATTTTACGTGATTGGCAGAAAGGACTGTTTCAGCAGATCTGAAGCCCAGTGCAGACCACATGCAGGGACACTAATAGCAGATCTTGAAGGCAGTTCAGCAGCAACAGCTTCAGGAACTCTCACCTCACAGATAGTAAGAGAGTTGTAAAACTAGTCAGAAGATTACAAGGGGACCTTTTGCTGGCACCAGTTATAGAACTCTGTCACATTGCTCATATGCAGTTTCGGATCATAGTCCCAGAGCTAAGAGAAACACTAGCTCACAAGTACTTGTGGTAGCAGGGGTACAGGGGTCCTGGTCACAGTTCAAGAGTAAAGAAAAGTACTTGTAATTACTCACAGATCACAGCCTAGGCCAGGAGAGCAGTAACTACACTTTTTTTTACATCATACCATCTTGAAAAAACCAAAACCTATGGATACCCAGAACTGACTCTGAAAACAGCCGCAAGATTAGGACAGTGCCCCCTCCACCCTGGAAATACAACTCAACTGTTAATATAAAGTTATAAGCCAAGAAACAGGCTGAAAAATGAGCAAACGACAACAACAACAAAAAAAAACCAAGACGATAGAAAGTTACTATGGTGACAGAGAAGATTTTTAAAAAAGAAAAAAAAACAATGAAATCAAAATACGTGCATGAAAAGCAGTGGAAAAAAATGTGAATTGGTCATAGGCCCAAAAAACAAAAAGAATTCCTGGAAAAGCTCAAAAAGAATTTTTAAAATTAAATAAGAGAGTTAGAGGGAAAAAATGGGAAAAGAACAAGACAAGAAAATCATGGAAAGTCAGCTTGTTAAAAGACACACACACACACACACACACACACACACACACATACATACAAATAATGGAGAAAATAACACCTTAAAAAAACAAAATTGGTCAAATGGAAAAAGAGGTACAAATAATTTCTTAAAAATTTGATTTGGGCAAGTGGAAGGTAATGACTCCATGAGACATCAAGAAAAAATAAAACAAAGTTTAAAAAAATAGAAGGAAATGTGAAATATCTCCTTAGAAAAACAATTTACCTGAAAAAAAGAGCTCTTCTGAAAGAGATAAATTTAATAATTATTGGATTACCTAAAAGCCATGTTTTTTTTTAAAAGCCTAGATATCACCAAGAAATTTTTTAAAAACTGAGGTAAATCTAAACCTGAGGGTAAAATAGAAAGATTCCAATGATCACCAAATCAAAACTCCCAAGAATATTATAAACAAGTTCCAGAGCTCCCAGGTGAAGGAGAAAATACTGCGAGGAACCAAAAATAAATAATGCAAATATCATGGAGCCACAGTTAGGATAATACAAAATTTAGCATTTTTGACATTAAGGGATCAGAGGGGTTGGAATGTGATATTCCAAAAGGCAAAAAAGGTAAAATTACAATCAAGATAACTTACCTAGCAAGACTGAATATAATCCTTCAGGAGAAAAAAAATGGGTATTCAATGAAATAGAGAACTTTCAAGCATTCTTGATGAAAAGACCAGAGCTAAATAGAAAATTTGACTTTCAAATACAAGACTCAGGAAAAGCATAAAAATGGATACAGGAAAGATAAATCAAAAGTGATTCAATAAGATTGAACTGTTTACATTCCTACATAAGAAAATGGTACTTATAAGACCTAAGAACATCATCATTATTTGGACAGTTAGAGGGAGTAAACATAGACTAAGGACACAGGTGTGAGTTGACTATGATGGGATGATCAAAAAAATAAAAATAAAAGATTAGAAAAATGGATGCAATGGGAGAAAGGGGATGGGAGAGGTAGAAAGGGGCAAATTATCTCAGATGAAAGAGATGCAAAATGAAGAGCTTTAAAAGCAGGGGTAGTGACGGTGTCAGGTAACACCTGAACCTTACTCTCGTCAGAGTTGGTTCAAAGAGGGAATAACATACACATTCAGTGGGGTATAGAAATATATCTTGCCCTACATGGAAACAGGAGGGGAAAGGGATAAAAGAAGTGGAACTGATAAAAGGGAGGGAGGATTAGGGGAGGCGGGTATCATAAACAAATCAAAGTTGTGAAGAGTGATAAGGCAAAAAGAGAGAGAAAGATAAATGCATGGGGGGAAGGGGAGTGAAGGAAAATACAATTAGTAATCTTAACTGTAACTGTGAATGGGATAAACTCACCCACAAAACAGAGGTAGATAGCAGAGTGAATTTACAAGAAACATACTTGAAACAAAGAGACATAGACAGAGTAAAAGTAAGGGGCCAGAGCAGACTCCATTGTGCTTCAGTGGATATATACTAAAAAAAACAAAAACAAAAAAACAAACCAGGAGTAGCATTCATGTTCTCAAACAAAGTAAAAACATAAATATATTTTTAAAAATTAATACATTTTTAAAAGATAAGCAGGTAAACTACATTTTGTAAAAAAGATACCACAGATAATTAAGTAATTTTAATTCTAAACATGTATGCACCAAATGGTAAAGCACTCAAATTCTCAAAGAAATTCAAAAGAATTGCAGGAGGAAATAGTAAAACATGTCCCTAGGTAAGAGACAGCTAGATGGCACAGAGGATAGAGAATTGGCCCTGGAGTCAGGAGGATATGAGTTTCAATCCAGCCTCAGGCACTTACTGGCTGTGTGACCCTAGGCAAGTCACTTAACCAATTACCACCTCCCAAAAAAACTGTACTGGGGGGAGGACCTCGACTTTTACCTCTCAGAATGAGAAAAACCTAATCCAAAAAATGAACCAGAAAGAAGTTAAGGAAATGAACAGAATTACAGAAAATTTATAAATGATAGACTTCAGAAGGAGACTGAATAGGAACACAAAGAAGTAGACCTTTTTACTCAGTGGTACAGGGCATCTACACAAAAATTTACCATGTGTTATGCTATAAAAACCTCACAAGCAAATGCAGAAAAGTAGAAATATTAAATGCATTCATTTCAGATCATAATGCAATAAAAATTACATTCAATAAAAGAACAGGAAAACATAGATTAAGGATTAATTGGAGTCTAAATAATCCATTCCTAAGGAATAAGTGGCTAAAAGAACAAATCATAGAAACAATCAATAATTTCACTAAAGAGAATGACAATAGTAAGAAAATATGCACAAATTTATGGCATTCAGCCAAAATAATACTTAAGAGGAAATTTATATCTCTAAATGCTTACATCAATAAAACAGAGAAAGATCAAATCAATGAAACAGGTGTGCAACCAAAAAAACTAGAGAAAGAACAAATTTAAAATTCCTAATTAAATACAAATTGGAAATCTGGAAAGTCAAAAGAGAGATTATTGAAATTCAAAATAAGAAAACCATTGAATTAATAAATAAAACCGGGAGCTGTTTTTATGAATAAACCAAAAAAAATCAATAAAACATTAGTTAAATTGATTTTTTTAAAAAAGGAGGAAAACCAAATTACCAGTATTAAAAAAAAAAAAAGGAGGGGGGAATGAATTTACCATCAATAAAGATGAGATTAAAAGAATTATTAGGAGCTATTTTGCCCAATTATTTGCAAATAAATCTGACAATCTCAGTGAAATGGATAACTATTTATAAAAATATAAATTGCCAAGATTAACATAAGAGGAAATAGAATACTTAAATAACTCTATCTTAGAAAAAGAAATTGAACAACCCATAAATGAATTCCCTAAGGAAAAAAAATCACCAGGACCAGATGGATTCAAAAGTGAATTCTACCAAACATTTAAAGAACAATTAATTCTGATAGTATATAAACTATTTAGAACAAAAGACAAAGAAAGAGTTCTACCAAATTCCTTTTATGACACAAATGTGGTTTTGATACCTAAACCAAAAAGAACAAAAAAAAAAAAAAAGAAAAAGAAAACTATAGGCCAATTTCCTTAATGAATACTAATGCAAAAATTTTTAAATAAAAGATTAACAAGGAGATGACAGCAATTTATCACAAAGATCATACACTATGACCAGATGGTATTTATAACAGGAATGCAAGGCTGGTTTATATTAGGAAAACTGTGAGCATAATTGACCATATCAGTGACAAAACCAACAGAAATCATATTATTATCTCAATAGATACAGAAAAAGCTTCTGACAAAATACAACACCCATTCTTGTGAAAAACACTACTAGAGAATAAAAGAATAAATGGATCTTTCCTCAGAATGATAAGTAGTAACTGTATAAAAACCATTAATTAGTAAGCATTATCTATAATGGGAATAAGCTAGAATCATTTCCAGTAAGATCAGGGGTGAAGCAAGGACGTCTGTTATCCCCTCTATTCTTCAATATTGTAGTAAAAATTCTGGCTATAGGAATTAGAGAAGAAAAAGAAAGGAATCAGAATAAGTAATGAGGAAACAAAGCTATCACTCTTTACAGATGATATAATGGTATACTTAGAGAGTCCTAGAGAATCAACTAAAAAACTAGTTGAAATAATTTACAACTTTAGCAAAGTTACAGGTTATAAAATAAACCCACATAAATCATTAGCTTTTCTATATATTACCAACAAAGTTTAGCAATAAAAATATAGAAGGAGAAATTCCATTTAAATTAAAGGTAGACAATATGAAATATTTGGGAGTCTACATAAACCTAGATACTATATAAACACATATGACTATAGTCCTATGAAAAAAATGTCCTAACTCACTGTTGATTAGAGAAATGCAAATTAAAATAACTCTAAGATACCACCTCACACTTACCAAATTGACTAATAGGATAAAAAAGGAAAATGATAAACATCGAAGGGAATGTAGGGGGTGAAAAAAGGACACTAATTCACTGTTGGTAGAGTTGGGAACTGAACCAACCATTTTGCAGAGCAATTTGGAACTATGCCCAAAGAGCTACAAAACTGTACAGACTTATTAACACAGCAATACCACTGCTAGGTCTGCATACCAAAGAGATTTTTTTAAATGGAAAAGGACCTATATGTACAAAAATATTTTTAGTAACTCTCTTTGTGGTGGCAATGAATTGGAAATTGAGGAAATACACATCAATTGGGTAATGGATAAGCATGCTGTAGTATATGATTGTGATGGAATACTATTTGCTGTAAGAAATGATAGCACTTACTAGCCATGTGACCTTGGGCAAGTGGCTTAACCTCAATTGCCCTCTAAAAAGCAAAAAATTAACATTTATAAAACACCAAAGAAATGATAAGCAGGAAGTGAGAAGAGCAGAACCAGGAAAAGTTTGTACACAATCACAGACACATCTTATGTGTGACAACCAACCTTGATAAACTGGACTCTTCTCAGCAACACACAGTTATAAGGCAACTCTACAAGTCTCAGGATGGAAGGAGATATCTACATTCAGAGAAAGATCTAGAAAGAACAGAGTTTAAATGGAGATTGAAGCAATCTACATGCTATCATTCTTTTCCATGTTTGGATTTGTTTCTTTTTTCTCATTGTTCACTCCATAGGTCACAACCCTTCTATACAACCACACTAATGTCCAGTGTGAAAGTATTTGAAGATCCTATACTTTATTGCATGCCACCATGGGGGGGTGGGGAGGAGGGGAGGAAGGAGGGGAGAAAATTTGAAACTCAAGGGATTCTGGAACTGAATCTTGTAAACTAAAAGTAAATAAACAAAA
>CM053586.1:307144523-307160268 GCA_028646515.1 Pseudochirops corinnae | reverse complement strand
CAATGTTTAAATGGGTGATTGGTCAGATGACATTAGAAGGCTTTTATAACTTCATGGTGGGGCTTGGCTATGATATGTTAACATAATGTAATAAGATTTAGACAACCTTATTTGGAGGATGCCTGCGCAAAGAATCAAATTAAATGTCGAGGAATAGTCTGTTACTTCTTGAAAGAAAGAAAGAAAGAAAGAAAGAAAGAAAGAAAGAAAGAAAGAAAGAAAAAGAAAGAAAGAAATGATAAGCAGGGTGCTTTCAGCAAAACTTAGGAAGACTTATAGGAACTGAGGCAAAGTGAAGTGAATAGAACCTGGAGAAAATTGAACAGAGTAACAATATTGTAATAAACAATATTGTACAATATCAATTCTAAGCAATATAATGATCCAAGATGATTCTGAAAGACTTGTGAAAAAAAATGCTATCCATCTCTAGAGGAAAAAGCTGACAGAGTCTGAATGCAGATTGAAGCATACTTTTTTAACCCTCTTTGTCTTTCTTAGTTTGGGTTTTTTATTTCAGTCTGTGTTTTCTTTTGCAACGTAGCTAATATGAAAATATGTTTTGCATTACTGCATATGCATAGTCTATGTCAAATTTTTTGCCTTCTAAGGGTGGGAGAGAGAGGATAGTAAAGAATTTGGAAGTAAAAAAAGTTTAAATGAACATTATAAATTGTTTTTACGTGTAATTGCAAAATAAAATAAAATATAGAAAAAACAAGTGAGCATTCTACTTAGGAACGAGAAAAGAAATGAGAGCTGTGGAATAAAGATTTGGAGAGAATTAACAGCTTGGAACATAAGGTACAAAACCTTACCCAGGAAAATAACCTCTGAAAATTAGAACTGATCAAATAGAAGCTATTGACTCATTGAGACAACAAGAAATGTTAAAACAAGGTTAAAAAAAAGACTGAAAAAATAGAAGAAAATGTGAGGTATCTCATAAGAAAAATAACTAACCTAAAAAAAAAAAACCGTCTCAGGAGAAAAAATTTAAGAATCCTTGAACTACACAAAAGCCATGACTAAAAAATGAATTTAGACATATTTTAAGAAATGATTTTTTTTAATACTGCCCAGATCTCTTAGAAGCCAAAGGCAAAGCAGAAATAGAAAGAATCCACTTCCTGGAAGATATCCCAAAAATAAAACTCTCAAGAATACTATAACAAAAATCCAGAATTTCTTGGTCAAAGAAAAAATACTATGAGCAGACAGAAAGCTGTCAAGTACCACGGACTCACAGCTATACTCACACAAAACATAGCAGGTAACACCATAAAGCATCAGAGAGCTTGGAATATTATATTTCTGAAGGCATATTTCTAGGCTTACAAACAAGAATAACTTGCCCAGAAAAACTGAGAATAACTCCAGAGGGGATCAAATGAATTTTTAATGAAACAGAAGAGTTCCAAGCATTCTTGATGCTAGACTAGAAGCTAGAGCTAACTAGAAACTTTGAAATACAAATACAGGAGTCAAATAAAGCATAAAAAGATAAACAAAAGTGAACAATGCTAAGGAAACTTTGTCTACATTAGAATTTGATCATCATCAAGGTTTAGAAAAGATGTCTTATTTGAGAGAGGGTTTGGAACTGCTTCTGTTTTGTTTTTATGATGTCAAAAGAAGAATGGAAAGAGAGGGCAATCAGAATATACAGGGGTAAAGGAGGAGAAAAAGAGTATGGGAAAAATTATTTCATATAACTAGTATGCACAAGATGTCCATGCAAACAAAGGTGGGAAGGAGTGGAAGACATTTGAATCTCACTCTCATTTGAACTCCTAAAAAGACAGAAGAACAGACATATAACCACACATACACTCAAACAGTTGAAAACAAAAATATATTTCACTCACTATGGAAATAGTTAAGAAAGGAGAGAGATAAGAAGGAGAATAGACTAGGGAAAAGTAAGTCCTAAGCAAAACAAACTATTAAAGAACGGATAGGAAAGAAAAATAAGGAAAAATACAAGAGAATTGGATGTAAGTGAATAAACAATAATAAATGTGAATGTGGATGGAATGAACACACCTAAAAAATGGAAGAGAATAGCAGACTGGATTAGAAAGCAGAATCTAACTATATGTTTTTCACAACAAATGTACTTGAAACATAAATATATTGAGTTAAAGTAAGGGACTGTTATAATCTGTTATCCTTCAGCTGATGTAAAAGAAGACAATGGTAGCAATCATAATATGAGTCAAAGCAAAAGCAAAAATAGACATAATTAAAAGAGACAGAGAAACTACATTTTGTGGAAAGTTATGATATTTAATAAATTAATTTCAATGCTAAACATCTATGTGCCAAATAGCACAGCATATAAATTCATAAATGAAAAGTTGAATTAGCTGTAGGGAGAAATCATAAAATTATCATAGTGAGAGATCTCCATTATTCCTCTTAGACCTAGATAAATATGACTAAGAAAAAAATAAATGAATAACCTGAATGGAATATCAGAAAAATTAGATATGATAGACATGTGTAAATTATTGAATAAAAATAAAAGGTGCATACTTATTTCTCAGCTGTGGTTGTCACAAAAATTAACCACTTATTAGGGCATAAAAATTTCAAAAATGTAAAAAATCAATGTTATTATACATATGTTTTATAGACCGTGATGCATGCAAAATTATTAAATAAAAGGCCGTAGAAACAAAGATTAAAAATTAATTGAAGACTAAATAACCCAATCATGAAGAATGGTAGATCAAAGAACAAATCCCAGAAAAAAAAAATCAATAATTTTATTAAAGGTAGTAACAACAATGAATTAACATACAAAAATACTGGGGATGCTGCCAAACCAGCACTTACGGGAAAATTTTGTACCTCTATACATTTTCATCTATAAGAGAAAAAAAGGAGCAGATCAACACACAGGTCCTAAAACAAAAACAAAAAACAAAAGCAAAAAAAAAAAACCCTTAGGAAATTAACAAATTAAAAATTGTCAATTAAAGACCAAAAATTAAAATCCTGAAAATTAGAAAGATTATCCAAATTAAAAACAAAAAAAAAATCTGATTACTAAATGAAACTAAGAGCAAGTTCTTATTAAAAACAATAAAGTGGATAAACAGGTTGTTTTTGGGGGGGGGGGGGTTTGGTTTTGTTTTGGTTTTTTTTGCTTTTTGGAGGGGGAAAGGCAGGACAATTGGGGCTAAGTAACTTGCCCAAAGTCACATGGCTAGTAAGTGTTAAGTGTCTGAGGTCGGATTTGATCTCAGGTTCTCCTGACTCCAGGGCCCATGATCTATTCACTGCTCCACCTAGCCTCCCCCTAGTTACTTTATTTTTGAAAAAGAAAGACAAAATTACTAGTATAAAAAATAAAAAGGGTGAATTCGCACCCAGTGAAAAAGAAATAACTGGGGACTGTTTCACCTAATTATATACAAATAAAACTGACAATACCAATGAAATGGATTAATATTTACAAAAATATAAAATGCCCAGATTAACAGAATAGGAAACAGAGGACTTAATAACCCAGTCCTAGAAAAGAAACTGAGCAGGGAATGAACTCCCAAATGGAAAACAACAACAACCAAAACACAGGCCAAATGGATTTAGAAGTGAATTCTATTAAACATTTAAAGAACATTTAGTTCTATATAAGCTGTTTTAAAAAATAGGAAAATAAGACAACTTACCAAATTCTTTCTATGACAGAAATATGGCCATGATTTTTAAACAGAGTCACAACAGAGAAAGAAATCTATAGACAAATATCCCTAATGAATAATATTGTTGCACAAATTTTAAATAAAATATTACCAAGGAAACTGCTGCAACATAGCATAAAGACTACAGACTATGAACAAGATGGATTTATATGAGGAATAGTATCATACCAGGCTTGTTCATAAACATAATTGACTGTTTTAATAGCAAGAACAACAAAAATCATATGATTATATCAATAGATGAAAAATCTTTTGATGAGATACACACATTTCTGGTTGGGGGTTGGTAAAAAACCTAAGAATAAATGTATCTTTCTTAAATATGTAGTATTTATCTAAAACCACAAACCACTATCATTCAGCTGTATGATGTCTATAATGTTAATAAACTAGAAGCTTTTCATATAAGAGTAGGTGTAAAGCAAGGATGTCTATTATCAACATTATTATTCAATATTATGCTGGAAATGGTAACTATAGCAACAGGAACAGGAAAAGAAATTGAACAAATAAGCACAAGAAAAGAAGAAACAAAATTGTCACATTTTATATATAACACAACAATTTACTTAAAGAACTCTGAAAAGTCAACTTTGAAAAGGAATAGAAACAATTAACTTCAGCAAAGTTGCAGAATATAAATTGTCAACATTTTTGCATGTTACAAACAAAAATCCAGGAAGGAGAGATAGAAAGAGAAATTCCTTTTAAAATAACTACAGAAAGTTTAAAATATTTGGGGATCTATGTGCCAGGACACACACACAAACTATGTGAACACAATTATAAAACGATCTTTATAAATTTAAATAATTGGAAAATTATTAATTGCTCATGGGTAGTGCAAGTTAATATAATAAAAATGGCAATGCTACGTAAAGTAATTTACTTATCCTATTCTACATCAAACCACAAAGAAATATTTTATAGAACTAGAAAAATATACAAAGAAACGCTTTATAGAGCTAGAAAAAATAATAAAGTTCATCTGTAAGAACAAAAGATCAAGAATACCAATGAAATTAATGAGAAAAAAATGCTAAGGAAGGGGTCCTAGCCGCACCAGATCTCAACTACAAAGTAATAATCATCAAACCAATTTGTTACTCAATAACAAATCGAAAGGTTGAACAGTGGAACAGATTAGGTACACAAGATACAAAAGCAAATGAACATAGTACCATAGAATTTGATAAACCCAAAGATCCCAGCTATAAGAACAAGAAGGCACTATTAAACAAAAAAAAACTTGGAAAACCAAGTAAGCAATCTGACAGAAACTAGGTAGAGACCTACATTTCACACTTTGTACCAAGGACAGCTCCTACTGGATACATAAGCTAATTAGAGAAGCACAGAAGACATTGCCTGTCAGATTTATGAATAGAAGGGTTCATGACTAAATAAGGGATATGACCACATAAGGCAAAATGAGCAATTTTAAATACATTTTAAATACAAGCAGTTAAATGGAGGGGAAGGGGGGCGATTGTTACAGTCAGTTTCTCTGATGAAGGCTCCATTTCTAAGAGGCATAGGGATTATTTTTTCAAATTTACAAGAATAACAGCCATTTCTCCATTGATAAATGGTCAAAGGATAGGAAAAGGTAATTTTTAGAAGAAGAAGTCCAATCTATAAATAACCATATGACAAAAAGATTTAAATCACTAACAAAGAAATGTACATTAAAACCAACCTGAGGTTCCATCTCAAATCTATCAGACTAGCAAAATTTCTTGTAAAAGAAAATGATAAATACTGAAGGGGCAACAAGAAAATATGTACATTAGTACACTGGGAAAGCTATAAACTGGTTCACTCATTCTGAAAAGCAATTCAGAATCATGCCTCAAAGTCATTAAACTCTGCCTGTCCTTTGATCTAGTAATGCCACTACTTGGTTTAGACTCCAAAGAGAACAAAGAATGAGGAAAATGACAAATATATACAAAAACATTTAAAGCTGTTCTTTTTTTGTAGTAGCAATAAATTCGAAACTGAGGTGGTGCCCATTATTTGAGAAATGCGTAAAAAAGTTTATTGCGTATTAAAGTACTGGAATACCAGGATGCGGGGCCTGTTCAGGAAGGACTAGTATCTCTGGTGTGAGGGCTTGCCTAGCCCCTTTTCAGGGCTCTTCATCCACCTTTGGTGTCCACTTGGCACTCAACTCTTACTTACAGCTCCAAGAAGCTGGAACATGTGCAGCGGCCACACCCTGGTAAAAACTGTTTCAGCAGACAGGCTAAACCAGGTTAAGGGTAATTGACAGACCTCAAACCCATCAGTGAGTTATGGGGATATCTACCCTAAGCATGGGAAGACTTTTTGGCAGAATGAAATGAAAACAATATATTAAAATGGGCCATGAAGGTGGCTAAAACAGGTGCCATGGAACCCTTAGAAATTGGTCAGACATGGGAGATAACAGTAATCCACTGCATCCTGGGCCATCACCAGTCATACTGACTCCTGTCTTGCCACTGAATTTTGATGACTATGGAAAAGAGAGTTAGGTTAATGACTTTTCACAGCTCTACCTCATTTAAATCCAATTCTCTTAGACGTCAACATGTCACCCATTATTTCATTGGTTCTCTTCAAAAGCAAAAGACCAACAACAATGGAATACTATTTATACTATGAGAAATGTTGAAAGTGGTGGTCTCAGAGAAACATAAGAATAGTTAATATAAATTTATGCAGAGGTAAACAAACAGAACAAGGAGGACAACATATATGTATGTGTGTGTGTGTGTATATATATATATATATATATATATATATACACACATATATATATATATATATATACACATATATATTATATATATAAACAGTAATATTGTAAAGATAACTTTAAAAGACTAGGAACTCTGATCAACACAATGACAGACTACAGTTCTACAGGTTTCATGACAAACATGCTGCTCACCTCCTGATGGAGGTGATAGATTCAGAGTGAGGCATATATTTTTGGACATGTCTAATGTGGAACTTTGTTTTGCTTAACTATATATCATTGACTTCCACTGCAAAGATGTCAGAGTGAGGAAGGAATGCTCTCAAACCCTTCCAAAGTCTCCTCCATACAACTATAAAACCACCTCAGAATTGGTATAGGAAAAGAGAAGCAGCTTACCAGCCTGGCAGGAAAGATCTATTTTATTGAAGTGGGAAAAGAGCAAGGTCCAAGAGCAGAAGCCCCAACCAGCCTCACAGCAGGGGCCCTGTAGCAGGGCTCCAACCCTGCAGCAATCCACCAGTAAGGCCATACCCTCCAGTAAAAGAGCAGATCCTTAGGTAAGTAAGCAGTCTGTACTTATGCTCTAAAATGATCTAAATCACTATTGATCAGAGAAATGCAAATTAAAACAACTCTAACAAACCACCACCTAGCAAGGTGACTAACATAACCAAAAGGGAAAAAGTTAGCTGTTGGAGAGGATATGGGAAAACTGGGGCAATAATGTAATGTTGGTGGAGTTGTGGACTGATTCAACCCTTCTGGAGAGCAGTTTAGAACTATGCACAAAGGGCTATTAAACTGCACATACCATATGATCCTGCAATACCATTGCTAGGTCTATATCCCAAAGATATCCCCCTCGCCCCCAACCAAAAAAAGGAAAAAAAATCTATTTGTACAAAAATATTTATAGCAGCTCTTTTTGTGGTGGCTAAGAATTAGAAATCAAAGGGATGCCTATCAGTTGGGGAATGGCTAAACAAATTGTGTAATATAATTGTAATGGAATATTTTTGTGCTATAAGAAATGACAAGCAGGATGATTTCAGAAAAACCTGGAAAGACTTACATGAATTGATGCACAGTGAGGTGAACAGAACCAAGAGAATAGTGTACTCAGTGACAGCAATATTGTTTGATAAAAAAACTATGAATGACTTGCCTAATTTTAGCAGTACAATGATCCAACACAATCCTGAAAGACTAAAAATAAATCATACTATCCACCTCCAAAGAAAGAACTGATATTGTTTCAATATAGACTGAAGCATGCTATTTTTCACTTTCTTTTTTTCTCTTTGTTCTTTTATTTGAATCTTCTTGCATAATATGATTAATGTATAAATATTTTACATTATTGTACATGTATAACCTATATCTGATTTCTTGCCATCTCAGTGAGGGGAAAGGGGTAGAAATTAGAACTCAAAACTTTAAATAAAAATGATTAAAAACTTTGAAAAAGTATATATGTTTGTGAAAGTTTGGAGGATTTTTTTTCCCTTGCTTTATCAATGAGGGAAGAGAAGAATATAATGTGTATTTGGTAATAAAATTTAATTTTTAAAAATGTTATTTTAATAGTTCAAGGTGTAGATGATAAAGGCTTGGGCCAAGGTGGTGCCTGTGTGAATGGAGAGGTGACAAATGTGAGAGGTATTCTGATAGTAAAAATAACAGGATTTAGAAACTGTTCAGAAATGAGCAATGAGGAAAAGTGAAGATTCAAGGATAATACCAAAGTTGTAAACCTAGGGGATTAGAAGGATCATAGTTTCCTTGGCAGAAATAAAGTCTAGAACAGAGGTAGGTTTGGGGAGAAATATAATGAATTCTATTTTGCACATGTTGAACTTGAGATTTCCAGGGGACATCTAGTTCAAAAGGTACAGTAAGTAGTTGGTTATGCATGACTAGAACTCAGTAAAGAGTCTAGGACTGAATGTATAGATTTTAAAGAATAAGTAACACCTATACTATACAAATTATTCTCAAAAAGTGGAAAATAAAGCAATCTCCTAAATGTTTTTTACCTCTCAGAAATTTTGTCTTTTTAGAAGGCTGAACTCAGGTGTCATCTCCTCTATGAAGCTGTCCTTGAATACCAACCCCCCCCCCCCACACACACACACACTTGCTAATGCTCTGACTTTCCTTACTTATAATATACTTATTTGTGTACATATTTTATTCTTTCAATAAAATACAAACTTCCTAACAGTGAGGACTGTTTCATTTTTGTCATCTTTTTCTACCACATTTACTTGATTAAATGATAAATGCATTTTGAGCAAATATCTTAGCCTCCCAATTATAGCCATTTGAATGGGTTAAATTTTAAAGAAAAATGTTGATAAACAAGATCAGATGGTTGTAATTTTACCCACCCAGAATAGCTAGAGGATATACATTCTCTTTGCAATTTTTTTTTCCATTTCTCACACTGGAACATTAACAGATCTTTTCAATAGGTCAGGTTGAGGTTCTTACAATTGTGTACAAAGTCTACTCATATGTATCCCTTTTTCCTAATTTTCTGTTGCTTTTGATTTCTCCTCCAAATTGTCACTGGTCTGATTGTAGAGAAATGGTGGGTTCCGGATATGACAGCAACAACTAGTGATTTCCTGAATGTTAGACATAGTCATGTCCGTGGCCATTTTGTGACTTTCTTATTGAAGGAAATGTTCAAAATAAAAGAGGGGTGAGGTTTCTGACTAGTCTACAAAACTTTAGAATCTATCCTTTCTCAAACCCAAGCCACATTTTCCAACAGACCATTCGCCGTTGTCCCAAGTACACATTCACACTGAAATAGTAGATTATCAAAAATGTATGTGTGTTCTCTTGGGCTGCAGAATCCTTTTAACTCCTTTGTGAAATCTTCTTCCTCATCCTTGGAAATAACTGTTGCTACCTAAGTTGCCATTATCTCACTGGTAGCCTTTTTGTTTGTGTTTATCATGTGGATGATGAGATGACCAAGTAAACCAACTCCTTTATTAGCCTCTCCAGGGAGACACAGAAACTCAGAGCCATTCTTCATTTCTCTATAATTTTCTTTCACCTTCCCATTTCACTGGCCATATATATCAGTGTGGTTCAGTTCAAACAGCAGTAAGTCAATTGGATAATTATCTCATATTTTGAGTACTAACAATTAATGTTTATATGTGGTCTAAAAACTAGATTATTTTTAGCACCTTGTGTCCCATTTTCTTCCACATCACCATCATTACGGAAGCAGAAAGGAACCAAGCAGAACCACAAACCATTTATAATATTCTTTCTTTATTGGATTGCCCCTCTGCTAAGGTCTTCTTCTAATGACTCGTCATAATGTAGAATTACACCTGAGTTCTCCATGGTTGTACAAATGGAGGAAAAGCTCTGGTAAGCCCTTCCAAAGTTGGAAATGCTTTGGACACAATATCCATGCTATCTGTTCTCCAAACAAATCTGGAGAGTCTCATCAATGGATTGTCAAGAGGGTGTGGCAGTTATGATCTGTTTTTGTGGAAGGAATGCCCACACTGATGAAGTCACAGAATCTAGAAGTATTAAAGGATTAGGTCACCTTCGGCAATTAATTCATCACTTAGTGGTCTACATTCCATTGCTGAATCTCTACCTAGTCTCAAGCAGCAGACTTTGTCACAGGCGACACATAAAAAGGCTTTGCCAGCATACCAGCCTTCTAGAGCTTACATTTAGCATTGGCTTTGGAGAGAGACAGAGAGACAAGGAGGGAGAGAAACAGAGAAGGACCAAGAGACAGACAGAGAGCAAGACAGAGATGGAGACAGAGAGACAAAGACAGAGAGAAAAAGAGACAGACAAAGAGAGAGAGAGTCAGAGACAAACAGGGAAAGAGAGAGAAAGACAGAGAGACAGAGAGAGAGAGACAGAGAGACAGGGAGGGAGGAAGGGAGGGGGGAGAGAGAGAGAGACAGACAGAAAGACAGACAGAGAGAAACAGAGAGACAGCCAGAAAGAGACAGAGACAGAGAGACAGACAGAGAGACAAAGAGGTAGAGAGTCAGAGACAGAGAGTCAGAGAGAGAGACAGGGAGGGAGGGAGAGACAGAGAGCATCAGAGACAGAGAGAGAGAGAGAGAGAGAGAGAGAGAGAGAGAGAGAGAGAGAACATTTATTAAGTCCTTTCTATGTAACAAGCAGTGGGGAAACAAAAGAAAGAAAACAAAATATTTGTAATTTTATCCACCAAAGGATAGCTAGGGGATATACACTCCCTCTGCACAAAGTAGACATAATAAATATTTTCTGAATTAGAATGTGTATGAAGCTGCTAGAAAAAGTCCAGCATCAAGTCTATTCTCACTAAAGGGTTGGATCTGCATTCTGCCCCCAGCCCTCCTCTTCTCACTCTGGACAGGCTCTATCAGCATATAAATAAGAGGAACAGATGAAAAGTCAGAGAGAAATGAACATTTCTGTGTGTGTGTGTATTTAGACAGTTCAGTAAACCAGAAAGTGAGATAGCACGATAGTTTTCTCTCCTTTTGAAGAACAGTTTGAATATGATTTTTAATCTAGAGTGTGATGAGGTAAAAGCATACTTAATCTTTCAGCCACATGTCTGCCCTAAACCTATCATGTTATTGCAATACAATACAGTAGAATAAAACTGTATTACAACCAGTCATTTTTCAGTCTTGTTCAGCTCTTTGTGAGCTCATTTGGGGTTTTCTTGGCAGTGATACTGGAGTGGTTTGTCATTTCCTTCTCCAGCTCATTTTACAGATGAGGAAACTGAGGCAAACAGGGTTAGTAGGAGGAGGTGTCTGAGGCCAGACTGGAAGTTAGGAAGATGAATCTACATGACTCTAAACTTAGTGATCTATTCACTGTGCCACCTAGCTGCCCCTGTGTTACAACATAATTCTAGTAAAATAAACATTTATTAGGCACCCATTATACGCCAGTAACTGTGCTAAGTGCTAGGGATCCAAATAAGAAAAAGAACAATGGTAGTCCCTGTCCTCAAGGAGCTTACAATGTAAGGGGATAAGACAACACACAAAAGGAAGCTGAAAATGGGTTGGGGGTTGGGAGGACTGGTAATAACAAAGTGTGAATACCAAAGCTAATGCTAGATCCTAATACTAATACTAGTTTTCTAAAGATGCCCTTTTCCCTGGAGGGAGGGAGGCCATGATAGTGGTAGAGTCAAATACAAGCATGAACAACTTATGAGAAATGAAGAGTCATCTGGCCTTCTGAGTCCTCTTGAAATTGTTAGGCCTATAAAGGACAGCTAGGTGGTGCAATGCATAGACCACCAGCCCTAGAGTCTGAGTTCAAATCCAGTCTTACTTACTAGCTGTGCGGCCCTGGGAAAGTCATTTAACCCTGTTTGCCTCAGTTTCCATATCTGTAAAATGAGCTGAAGAAGGAAATGGCAGTATCTTTGCCAAGAAAACCCCCAATGGGGCTACAAAGAATCTGACAGGATTAAAACAACTCAACAACAACAAAATCTGACCCACAAGACTAAGGCTGAAGTCAAAGATGAGACAAGGTTGGGGGTTACTTCGGTCAATTCATCCATCCTCATGGTGCTGTATTTAGACATCTCATCAAAGCTCTGAGGAACAATGATAACAGTGTTGAAGAAGTATGTACAACCAGGGGTCCCCAAAGAAGTAAAGGTCGTAGTCCTCAAAGAAGTAAAGGTAGCACATTGCTGACCAGGCAGTAGTGTCAAATTCACAATAGAAACTGAACCATACAGGCCACAAATTAACTTAGAAAAATCTCCAATTAACATCATCTCTATGGTATTATATTTTTATGTATTTGGTAAATCATTTCCCAATTACATTTTACCAGAACTACATTCTGGTTCTGGCAGCACTCAGAAGTTTTGCGATGGCCTCTGGCCAGTGGGTGGTAAGTTTGACACCTCTGTGCAGAGTTGCTTCAAATCTACAGTAGACAAATGAATGAACAAACATACCATTCTAGTTCACTCCTCATGTATGCACATACACTTAAACATGTTAGCTTAAACAACAAAGAATGATGAGGAGGAGGGGGCATCTGATATGGGAGGCTTGCCTAAGAAACCCTGAGTTATCTCCTTCCCTACTCCCCCACAAACACACTACAACATGACCTTGGGTCTTGAATTCTTCTTAGTTTATTAATCTGTAAAATGGCAGGAATAGATTAAAGCTTTCTGTAAATCTCTTTCCAGTCCTGAAACTCCATGATTCTTACTCTGAGATACTTTGGTAAGAGAATCTAGAGAAAACTGTCAATATAGGCAGAAGGCAGAAGCTTTCACCAAACAGAAGGCATGTTTACTTTTTGACACTTTGCTTGCAACCCAACCATGGTCCTGAATTCATCATTCCTAGCCTTCAAAATCATTGCAGTCACTCTCTTTACCCCATCTAAATGAGATTAGCACTCTGATCACTTACAAACTAGAAGTGTGACTCACAGGGCCATCTGGGAGTTTCATGTGCAGGAAGCAGCATTTAGTTATAGGAGTTGCTATTTATTAAGCTCCTTGTACATAACAAGAAAACTTAATCTATGCAACAACTGGGCCCTGAAGTCATTGAAAGCTCTGGCTGGGGGCCTCCAGGGTCCAGTGAGGGCTGTTTTCTAGTAATCAGTTTTTACATATCACAGTCTAAGCCCCCAACCAGCACAATGCTCTTTAGCATTAATATGAGAGCAAAAGCATTTAATTAAGACATAAAAACAACGGAATAAAAAGAAGGAATCAAATAGCATTATTCTACTCTCCTGTACAAAATGGGTTACAATCATCTATATCTTCAGGTGGTAGATAGGTTGGCATATTCCTGGGGGAAATTCATGAAAGACTGAGGAAACTGTTTTTTAGTGAGTATGAAGATGATGGGAGAAAACTAGAAAAAGTCTCCCTGTTTCCTCTTAGCATACTCTCAGTGGTTTGCATTAAGATCTGTTGGCCTCATGGGACATGCAGACATATGCTGAGGCAGGCCTCTTGGTTTTGTTCCCTGGTCATAGAGATTCCTCTGGGAGTTCTGGTTTTGAGAATATCACAGCAAAACTGTTTCTTTCATAGGCTCTACATTTTACCACCCCACTCTGATAGTATCCGGCAATTTACCTCTATGTATTTGCTCACTTCCATAGCCCAGGCCCTTTCCTTTTTCATGAAGATGACAAAAACTGATATCTTGGAACTTTCTTCAGTGACTAGCAGCATCCTTGCCTCTCCATTGTGGGCATCTAACACCTCACAGAAGAGTTTCCATTAAGGGCAAAAGCAACATTTGTCCATATTACATAAATTCATGTTGAATTGATGAATGAACATGTCATGTGATGAAATGCAAGGATACCTTCCTGAATTTGCCTCTAATTAAGTCTGTTACCACCCCCAAGGATAATTTAATATAGCAAATAGAGAGCTTGCCTTAAAGATGAGGAGACCTGAATTCAAGACATATCTCTGAGGCATATAAGTTAGTGAGCCTGGGCAGTTCACTGACACTCTCAATGAGTGTGGCAACTTTCTAAAAGGACAAATTGCAGAGAAAACACTGACTTACATTGGTAGGAGAAAGTTTTCTTATCCAAAAGTTCCCTAATCCAATGAAATCACAGGTCTAGCCCCTAGCTCTATCTCATTAATGTGTGACCTTGGGAACAAAACCTTAAGCTTGAGCTTTCCTTCTAGTCATTTCCTATTAAACAAGTCATTCTGATGTGGTTAGAGTTAGGGTTGCTTGAGACCCCAAAATACCAACAAGCCGGGTCCTGCTGAATGAATTCGACTCAAGTATTCTCTCAGCCAAAGAAAAACAAAGTTTATTAAAAGTTCACCTGTATTGGACACAGAGCAAGTCTGTACTAGAAAATTCTATGGCACTCTCACACACATGGGGCAAGAAAAGGTCAAAATACAGAAAGGCTGTGGGAGCAATCTAGGGGTGGTCTGGAGGAGGAGTTTTCGGAGGGTCTTCAGGAGGAGTCAATGAAGTTAGACTCTAGTAATGAGTTTGGGGAGGGTCTTCAGGAGGAGTTAATGAGGTCAATGAGTGATTAAGGGTGGGAAATTGCTGGAGGCTACCTGGAGCCAACAGACAATGGGGGGCTAGGCCAGTTCAAGGGTGGATTGATATTCTGATAGGCTCAAGGGTGGGAAGTAGATGGACAAAGGCTAGTAACAGAGGTCTGGGCCCAGCCACAACAAGAGGCTCATGGCCTCATGCAAATGCCTCATCAAGATTCAATTAGAGTTGAAGGGGGTTCCCAGAGCCTGTACCTCAAAGATTCAAGGAGAGCTCAAGGGGGTTCCCAGAGCATGCACCTCATCAGTTCAAGTCATGAGACTTTAACCAAACCATTAGGGAACCAGAAATTACTTGATTCTCAGGGTGAGAAGTCTCAGAACAAAAACTAAAAATATAAATAAGCAAGTGAGAGGTAAGAAGCAGAACCATGATGGAGTCTGACTTTACATAGCTTTTAATAGACGTCGATACTTCTTAGTTTCTATTTCACCTCCTTTGCCAATTATGCTTTCCCATAGCTCCATAGTCCTCTTTTCCACAAAGCACAAATTCAAGCCAAGGATGATTCTTCAAGTAAAATACTACACCATAAAATCCTTGCTCTATCTCTGGTTCATGGATATGTCTTTTAAAGAATTCATCTTCTTTCCAGATGTCCCAGGTAAAGCTACTTCCCAAGCCATTTTCATCAGTTTCTTCACTTTGCCAGTTCCTATCGTTATCCCATCATTTCATCATCTCCAATATGGTGTAGTAGAACATGTGTTAAACTTAAAGTCAGAAGAATTTTGGATTCAAATTCTGACTCTAGGGCCAATAGGTGGCGCAGTGAATAGAGCACCCTGCCCTGGAATCAGGAGAACCTGAGTTGAAATCCAGCCTCAGACACTTGAAACTTAACTAGAGCTGTGGTTGGGCAAGTCACTTAACCCCAATTGCCTTGCCTTTACCCTCCAAAAGAAGAAAATTCTGACTCTAATAGTATTAGGCAATGTGTCCCCTGGGCAAGTGACAAGCTTGTTTTCTTATCTGTGAAATTGGAGTGATGCTCCTTCCCTGCCTACTTCACAGTGTCCTCCCCAGATTAACTTGTACACATTTCCTTTTTTTTTTTAATTTTATTATAGTTTGCATCATTCATTTCCACAATATTTTGAGTTACATATTTTCTCCCCCTCTTTCCCCCACCCACCACCCCAAAACAGCCATCCCAGTGTGTCCCCCCTCCCCCAGTCTAT
>CM053586.1:307123429-307144023 GCA_028646515.1 Pseudochirops corinnae | reverse complement strand
GCAGCTGATTCCTCTCCACAGAGAACCCCTTTGCTCTGCGCCCATATATGTGGCCTATACCATGTTCATTCCTGACATAAAATGATAAGGGGGCTAGTCTACCTATTCTCCCATCGTTTGGATCATTAAGTCCCACATCCTGGTGTCATGGGAAAAAATGGCTAAAGACTGAGGTTGTTAGGTTGCTTCTATATCTCCCCAAAGGGGAAGCAAAAAAAGAACTCAATGCATTGTTTAAGTCAGACATAGTCAGGTGTTTATTTCCTGTATACAGTAGAATTGCTAAACCTAAAAGTACAATTAGAACGACTTAACACAGGATTCAGTAATGTAACTTAAGATGACTATTGCAATCTGTTGAGGGTAGATATCTAAACCAGTTTTCAAGACTACTGATTAAGCATTTTATCTTTCACCTTGGTTCTGTACTGTCTTCCCTAAAATCCATTTCTTCTGTCCAGCTAGGCCAAGAGCTTGTTCTCCTTCTTTGGTTGGTGTCATCTTCTCTGATGAAGAAGCTCTCCTTGTTGCCAGTTATCTTCACTCGATGGACTCAAGACCTCTGGACAACTTGAGCCTAACCTTTATGTAACCTGGAAGTAACCATTATCCTGGGTGGGCAGGGGTTAGCACATTGTCCTTCCCCCAGTGGAAGTCTGAGAGTTGTATACGGCCACTTGAAGAGTCAAAGGAAGAGAGAGCCAACTTGAAGCTGTTTCTCCTTGTCACCAACTTACCACCCTCCCTCCCTCCTCTGCCCTTCACTATCCCTGTCACAGGCTAGGAGGGACCACTGAATATTTTCTATATCATGCCAAGGTGACAAATCATTTCAGTTCTAAACCACCATGTCTCTGGAGAATTTGGAAGTTTCTAGAGGGTCTGCAGGAAGGAGAATTTACATTTAGATAGTTGAATCAGAGAAAGCTTTCATGAAAATAATGATATTTGAATTAGATCTGGAAAAATGGCTATGGTGTGGTAGGCATAGAATGGGAGGAAGGCTTTCCAAGTTGAAAGAACAGCTTGACTAAAGGCACAGAAATAGCAAAACACAGACTGACTGGGACCAAGATGCTTCTTGGAGAGTAGTAAAAATTAAAGGTAGAAAGGTTGTTTGGGTGCAGGGAATGGAGTTAATACTGTAACAGTTCGATTCTCTGCCATTTCTTAAGTCACCGTACATGTTTTTAATGATATCTTAACCAATACTTTGTATGTTGAAAATATGGGAATATACTGCAGCCTCCTCACTTCTATTGCTCAGCTTTTCTCTGACCTACGAATTTGATTTTTTTTCTGATAACATGGGACTGTGTGATTCAGAGACATATAGTATCATCTGGAGAATGTTGATATTATAGTAGAAAACATGTTGGACTTGATACAAGTGGGCATGAATTTAAATCCAGGCTCTGAAATCTTTGTGACCCTGGCCAAGTCATGTCATCTGGCTAAAGCCTTAATCTCCTCATATGAAAAATGAAAGAATTGGACTCAATCAATTCTAAGGTTTCTTCAGTCTCTGAATCCACGATTGTACAATATTAAAAAAAAAATTGTTTGGGTTGCCAAAAATAGCAATTGACTCAGTGGGCATGTTGTGATTTGGACATTATGCATTTTTCATACATTTTGTTTTTTCAGTGGGGTTAGCTAGGCTGATGTCTTTGGAATAATATTTTCATTGAAGAGACCTGATAGTGTTTTACTACACTGAAAGCAACACAAACCATGAACAGGAGTATTTAGAGATGTTTACAGTCAATGGGAAATCTAGTCAGACTCTCTGAAGCTCCTCTTCCATTATACTGGTGGACTTCTTAGGAAACAAATACCTATCTTGTATCCTACTTGGTGCTGGCACTGAGTGAAATGTTGAAGAAAGACATCTCGATGCCACATTTGTAAAGAAACTTGTATGATTTTTATCATTTTTCAAATCAAACCCAAATACTTTCCAAGACTTCTAAAACAGCTGCTGGAAGTACTTACAGAATTTTCCCATAAGACCAGAGAGACTCCCTAATGCATTTCTTCAAATCTTTTAGAATGTGCTTTAGAATCAACACAGGAAAAAAATAAATCATTGTTCTTCAGTAATCTGAGCCAAGAGAAATGCCCATAGAATAACATAGTTAAATTTTAAAGAGGATCAGTTTACTTCCTGTACCAAAACCAAACTAAACAAAACCAAAATGAACACCAATGAATGAAACTTTGGTTATACAATGAGTTACATGGTTCGTCCTAGATGCTAGGAATCAGAGTTGGATTTCTTTTTTTTTTTGGTCATTCTGCATTAACACATTTTAAGAGTGCTTAACATCAAAGAAATGACAATATCAGATTTCAAGCAACTTTGTCCACTATACAATGAAGTGGCCTATATGTCTTTGTCACTTTCTATATCCATTCCTGAATAAGCCACTAATAATTCTGAAAGAAGGGGAAAAGCTGAAACATCACTTTACACTTTTTGTTTTGAATAACCAGGAATGCTTAAGTAACAAATATTAGTCCTAGTGTAAAATGGGGTGGTGGTGGAAAGGGTTGATTGAGGAATCTGAGATTAATTTGACAAGTTTCCTAATCAGCTGGATAAGATTCCAGGGAGGAAGCCTTTGTGTGGAGGCATCTGAGGGACACCTTAACATGAAAAGTATAGGCATGCCCAATGGCCCCTTGCTGAGAGAACACAATATTCCTGATTAGTTTCTGGTGATTGTAGCTACCTCCAAGATAATTGATTTACTGGGGCTCAGTGGGATAGATTTTTGCTGAAAGGGCTGTCCCACTCTGTGATGTATAAGAAATCAAGGTGAGGTACCAGCTCATGCTCTTTTGAACATCCTTTGAAATTTCTGTTGTTCAGAAACAGACTAGCATGTAGCAAACCAGGTCTGGTTGTGGCAGGAGGGAAGCCTGTGATTGTTCTTAATCTCTTCCACAAGGAAGTCAGAAGGGCTCCTTGGAAGCAGAGGCAGGGGCTTGAAGATGTCTTTGGGGGAGTGGTTCTGAGGTTGACCTTTCATCCAATTTTCTTAAAGCTGACCCCATTCACTGGTAACCAATCAAGCCCTCTGTATTTTTTTAGCAAGTTGGCCAAGGGCATGCCCGTATTCTCCATGGGCACATACTCCTCAAATGCATCTAAATAATGATTTATAATATAATCTCACCATAGCAATTGGAGATCCCATCTGAAAAATAAGGTATATAGAGTGGATGAATGTGAGGTCCCTCCAAATTCTAGCTCTGTGACCCAGTGATCAGTGCTCTTTAAGCTAGTATATACAAACAATTTTAAGGGGTGTGTGTGTGTGTGTGTGTGTGTGTGTGTGTGTGTGTAGTTATAGTTATGTAGTTATATATACAACAGATGAGTTAAGAAAACAAGATCCAAACATTAAATAATGTCAGGACTTATGTAATGTTCCTGTGATGCTTAGGACAGACAGCCTCATTGTTACTGCCATGCAATAAAGCTGAAGAATTTCATGATAAGCATTTCAATAAACCATGCAGATATTTTTAATTATAAAAGCAAATACATATCTTCCAGAAGGGCATAGGCCAGCATTGCTCCAATTTGTACACATAATTAGTATAAGATAGTTGGTGTTGCATAGACCTCGGACGTAGGGATACCGGGACAATCTTTTAGGATTTTTATCATACTCTGTTCTCTCAAGGTGGTAGAGTAGTTGGGTGCCCAATATCCCAATGAGGTGTTCTTTGATCCATTCCACAATTTGATTAACAGCACAGCCCTTATTATCTATATTTCCGCATGATTTCTTATAACTCATATGATCCTCTAGAATTGAGTCCACAATCTTTTTGGCAGGAAGACAGAACAGCTGTTTGGGTTTGGTGAACAAGTCTCAGTAATAAAGAAGTCATGGTTTCAGTTCTTAGTACATCTTAATTTTAAACTCAACTCTTTCGGTGAATGTTTCTTCACTTCTGACAGTCAGATTTTCTCAGGATTTTTCCTTTGGAGATGGTTGAAGAGCCTCACTGGTGCTACTACTTTCCCCAATTCTAGTCTTTTTTTTAGATTTCACTTAGACCTGTCTCTGTTGTTGACAAGATATCTTCTTTCCTGGAGCTGCCTCTTTCCTGTTATACTGAACCGCCGCCTGCCTCAGTTTCCTCAGCTGTAAATTGGGATAATAATAACACCTACCTTGTTGTGAAGATTACAATGAGATATGAGATATGAGACTAGCACTTAGTAGGTACTTAATAAACATTTGTTCCATTCTTCTTTGAGAGTAAGGAGTGTTTCACTTTCCATTAGATTGTAAGCCCCTTGAAGACAGGGACTGTCTTTTGCCTTTCTTTGTATCCCTAGCCTTTAGCGTAATGGCTGGCATACAGAAGGTGCTTAATAAAGGCTTACTGAATGCTCCATGTAGGCCCCATTTCTACAATTTGGGATCTGTATCATTGAGCCCTCAATTTTGTTGAATCCATTCATATCTGTTCTGATTTCAAGCATTGTTTTTCCTTTTTTGTCCTTTACAGCAGCTTTTGTACACTTCTCTTCATAAAAGAGAGGACCATGAAAATACAACAGCCGTGTATGAATGACTGTACATCTCCCGAAGTGTTTTCCTTCTCCCTGCACTGCCCTTGGCCTCACCCTATTCAGGCCTAATAGAGCCAGGCTAGTAGCATGGCCCCATGGCCTGAAATGCCCAATTCTCCTCCTCCTCCCCCTTCCCAGAGCAGATGTAGAGATGATGATTCCTGCCCACTACCCCAGTGTAGACATAATGACTTTGTTCTCATCGCCTATTGACTTTTCCCTTCTCTTCCTCAGAGGTCAGGTAGGCACAACTCTGATCCTCCCGCCTGCAATCTCATCCTATCTAAGACAATTTTAACATATTCTGGGAGTTTCCTTGTTTGAGGAAAGCCTCAGACTTGGAAGTCTCTAGTCCATCTTGTTTCAGATGTTGCCTCATCTTGGAACTTCTCTCAGCACCTGGGGTCTCCTCATACTGAACATTCAACCATCCCAAGGGTCTTCTAATGCTGGAGTAATCCTCTTCAGGATTGGCCTCTTTTCCCATTACTTCTGGGGCCTCCCTTTGGTGGAGGTGGCCAGACCTGCCAACCTTCATTGTGCCCCTACTTCTGCTCCTGGACCTTTTGGACTTCAAAACTATGCTTCTACTCTGGGTATCTTCATGTCTCTGCTCCCAGTTTTTCAGCTTTCCTCCATTAGAATGAAGACAAAGTTCTTGAAGACAAAGGCACCGTCTCTTTTTTGTTGTATTTGTGTCGTTAGCCCTTAGTACAATGCTTGATATGTATCAAGCTTGGATAAATGCTGATCACCTTGCTTTACTTTATAGTCATACTCAGACCTACAAAAATAATTTTGAAACTTTGGGCAAATGGGAGAAAACGTGCAAAGAAAAATAAAGTTTTTGAGATAAATTCAGCAGAGGGATGGTTGATAAGACATCATAGGACAGTGCCCCCTGACAGTGAGAAGAGATGCCCTGTGGTCAAAATTTGAGGGATCAGGATGGGGCCAAGCTGAAGAAGTTCTCTCCTGCGATTCAAGGGGAAGAATCTGCTTGTTATCTGTTAGCCTGCTAATTTAATATTCCTGTTATTTTAATTTTTATTATTATTATTATGTATTATCCAATATTCCTGTTATTTATGCATGAAACAAGTTTTTCTAAGTCTCCAAAAGACTATAAGCATTTTCAGTGCTTGGTCCAAAGCCACATTTGCTGTATTGTAGTTACAACTCTGACTACATCTCACCTTCACTCTGTAAATGTAACTGGTAAAAGTGTGTGTGTGTGGGGAAACAAACAAACAAAAACCCAACAAACCAACAATGTGATGTTGTCATGACACTTTGAACCCATTACTTTAAAGGAAAGCACAAGACATAAGCCAGAGATGGAAGGGCTTTTGATTTTTATGGATTCAGGATTCAGTGTAAGGGTAGTATGTCTTTGAGTTTGGCTATCATTCGAGTAAAAACTGAGACTTTTGGAGATTTTTAAAGAAAAAATGTGAGAAGAGATTAAAAAAAAGAAGAAGAAAAATTCACTGAAAACGATATGTATTTTAATGACCAGCATGCCCTGCATAGCATCAGGCTGCTAGGTGAGGCTACTAGTGCTGATGAGATAGCAACTCAAGAAAGCAGAAACATTTCCAATTTTGAATGAAATAGGATGACCAACAGCATGCTCCATGTTGCATGCCCTTTTGACAGGACAATTTGAAACAGTAAAAAGGAGGAAGTGTTTCTGGACCATTTTCTCAAAAAAAAAAATGAACGTCTATCTAAAAATCTCCTTAAACCTGCTTGTAAAAATCTCCAACCAAAGAAGCTCAATTAGATTCCAGGGTCTTGATTAGCATCTTACTTCACAATAATGGAACAGGAAGTATAGAAGGGAGTAAGGAAGGAAGGAAAAAAAGGAAGGAAGGAAGAAAGGCAAGAAGGAAGGAAGGAAAGAAGAAAGGAAAAAAGGAAGGAGGGAAGGAGGGAAGGAAAGAAGGAGGGATGGAAGGAAAGAGGGAAGAATTGGAGGAAAGGAGGAAGAAAATGAGCATTTATTAAACATTATGTGCCAAGGCACTGTACAAAACATGCTGTAAATATTGTATTTTATTCTTACAACGACCTTGGGAAGTAGGTGCCACTGCTATCCCATTTTTGTAGCTGAGGAAAATGAAGGAATCAAAGGCTTATTTAGATTAGGGTCACACAGCCAGCATCTGAGACTGGATTTGAACGTAGGTCTCTCTGAGTCCAGGTCTTGTGTTCTATCCAGTGAGCCACCAAGCTGTTGAAAAATGAAGGCTGATGATGCCCTACTTGTCCAGTAGAATAGAGCCAACTTGTGCATGGCCTTGAATTCCAGGTTAAATAATTTTTGTTTTTTTAAATGACATATGTCTTTGTAGTCACTTCTAGAAACACTGTGGATACCAGGCCCTTAGTTAAAGGCATTAAGTAATTGTTTCTATGAGAAAATCAGAATTTATATACATCAATTTATCACCTATGAGACATTTGGAAAAGCACTTAAAGCCTCTGGGCCTCAGTTTCCTTCCCTTTAAAATGAAGGAATTATATTAACTGACTTCTCTTCTCCAGTTCTAAAGATTTCTCTTTTATTCCGTGAAACTGAGGCCCTCCTAGGCTATGTGACCTGCGGAAGGACACACAAATAATGAGTGGTATGAAAGGGCTTTGAACCCAGCTTTCTTGGCTCTAAACATGGACCACTTAAAAACCCTCCACCCTGACAATAAAGATCCCCAAGGAGAGTCATAGAAGGGTCAGGTAAGGGGGGGACCTTGGTTTGCTGGTTGAGGCAGATATAGTGTTAAATGAGGCATTTCATCAATAAAGAAGTTAGAACTTTTTTGGGGAGTGGAAAGAAGTGCTGGTCAGGTTGAGGTATATTGTTTCTGATATCTAGGTCTCCGACACAGGGATTTAAGCTCCCTTGTCTGTAGAAACCAGCTTAAGGGAGATAGGTGTGGGGGAGGAGGGACTGAACCAATCTTAATCCCCTACAATTCCTACATTACTGTGTTTCAGCAAATATTTTGCAAAAGGATTTTCGGGATGAACTTCAAACAGTGAGCGGTTTGATTCAACAGCTCAAAGAGCATCACAATTTTATTTTATTATTTTTTTGAGGGTGGAAGGAAAATGAACATTGTCTTAGCTGACATTTAAACCTCTCTCCTCTTCTACTAGCTTGTTATACTGCTTCACAAATTTTGGTCAGACACGCTTCCCTGAAGAAGAAGAAAAGGATATTTATAGCACAGTAGGCCTGTAATATGGCAAGCTGGTACCTGTCAGTTTGTGGTTACATAAAAATCTAATAATAGAAACCAATAGCTTGGGCCAACCTGAGCAAGCACCTTTGTGAGTGAGAGACAAAGGGCCAGTTAGGCTTGGACAAGGACAACCCAGAGTTGCTATCTATGTGGCCTAATTTCTTACCCATGAATAAATGCTCTAAACCTCTAAGGAATCCCTCAAAGCCTTTACTTAGGACTTTGGGTCCTAAGAGAGAGACTTTGGAAAGAGGAGGCCAGAAGTCATGATTTAATACTGGATGAGACAACAGTAAACTGTGAACCCAGGTCAATCCTAAAGCTATCACTACTTGGACAATAAGAAAACTAATGTCCCTAAATGATAACTGGGGGAGCCAGTTTGGTATAGTGGATAGAGTGCTGGCCTTGGAATCAAGAAGAACTGAGTTGAAATCCTGACTCCGAAATTTATTTAGCTGTGTGACCCTGGGCAAGTCACTGAACATCTCTGAACATCAGTTTTTCATCTGTAAAATGGGGCTAATAGTAGTACTTATCTCACAGGGTTATTGTGAAGATCAATTGAATTAACGTATTTGATGCAGTGGAAAAAACAAAACCAAAAAAACAACTGAACTCGGGCCCTGAGTCCAAATTCTACTTCTGAGATTTACAAATAGTATAACCATGGACAAATCACTTGATTATCCTGGGCCTCATTTCCTTATCTGTATGCTACCGGGCTTGCCTTGTACCTTCCCGGACCACCTAAAACAGAGGCATCCACTTGGAAAATGCTAGGGACCTGCTTCTGGGAGAAGTTATGCTGAGTTCCCTTGTCTTGTAAGTAGGAGTAGCCTCCTCTGTGTAGCTGGAACAGGAGGACAGGCTTCCTCTTTTTCCTCTGTGTGTTTTTCCTGTTGCATCCAAAGGCTAAAGATCCCATATAGTTCATTCACAATGCAGGCATCATAACTGAACTGAGAAGTGAGGGCAGGGAGATACCTCTTCCACCCCTCTTTTTATCCTGTGGCCCTGGGAAATGGTCCTGGGATCTCTGATTGTTCAGTTCCAGGTGCCAATGGAGGTCATCTCCACCAGCTCTGTGATTTCTAGTCGTGATGACTTTGGAGCCAGGATTTCAGGTGGGATCAGGTAGCCACCCAGTCCACAAGGAAGCCCAGAGACGCCAGGGTGCCTGGGATGGAGCCCAGCAGGGGCTTTGTGTCTGAAGTTTGGAGTTGTGTACTGCACTACAGAAACTCCATTTGCCTGTGAATTTAAACTTTTCTGCCTCCCCAGAGACTGAGGAGGTATTAAGGGAGATTAAGCCTTTCCTGTTGTGGAGTATGTTTGTCTACTTGTTAACATACCTTTGAAGTAAATGTTCCTTTGTAAAAGCTGATCTGAATGGTATTGGCTAAATGGGTGTACAGGTAACCTTCTTCTATAATAGAGGTGCTATCATCAGTAGGGGTCAGAGCCTTTGGTAGAGAGCCTGGACTCTCCCCGAATCCCCTTAAGCATACCTTAAGCATGGCAAAGGGGTAAAATGTAGCACATCTAGCCTTCCGGCAGTGGGGGTGGGTTGGGGCTCAGCATAGGCAGCGATACATGTAAAATGAGGAGACAGGATTAGGGGCACTGTGGATAAAGCCCAGAACTCGGAGTCAGGAAGACCTTAGTTCAAATCTGCCCTCAGATACTTGCTGGCTGTGTGACCCTAGGTGAGTCATTTAACCTCTGTTCACTGTAGCTTTTTCATCTGTAAAATTTGTATAATAACAGCACTCCCCTTCCACAGTTATTATAAGGCTTAAATGAGATATTTTTATAAAGCGTGTGATACAATGCCTGATGCATTGGTTTTTTTGTTTGTTTGTTTTTTTGCTTTTTTTTGGAGGGCAGTTGGGGTTAAGTGACTTGCCCAAAGTCACATGGCCAGTAAGTGTTAAGTGTCTGAGACCGAATTTGAATTCAGGTCCTCCTTACTCCAGGGCAGGTGCTCTATTCACTGTGCCACCTAGCCAGCCCAGATGCATTGTTTTTATTCAGTTGTTTTTCAGTCTTGTCTGACTCTGTGACCCCATTTGGGGTTTTCTTGACAGAGATACTGGAATAATTTGCCATTTCCTTCTCCAGCTCATTTTACAGATGAGGAAACTGAGGCAAACAGGTTTGTGATGTGCATAGGTCACCTTGGAAGTGTCTGAGGCTGCATTTGAATTCATGAAGATGAGTCTTCCTGACTCCAGTCCTTGCACTCTATCAATTTCATCACCTAGCTGTCGCTGCCGTGTGATATATAGCAGATATTTAATAAATGCTCTTCAAATTTAAATCTAAAAAAAAATTCTATGGTGCTTTAAGGATTACAAAGCTCTTGACAGGTATTATCGCATCTAGATTGCCCCCAGCGCCCCTTCTAGTTCCAAATCTATGATCTTATGTAAAACATTTGACAAACCTATTATTTGCTTGCAAAATAACTATTATTAATTCCTATTATCTGGGGAAATAGATTAGTATTTTTTTCTTAGATATTATGATTAGAAAGGCAGTAAGATATAGTGCATAGAAGGCTAGCCTTTGAGTCAGGAAAAGCTGTGTTTCAAGTCTTTCCTTTCATGTGGACCACTATGAAACTGTGGGTAAGTCACTTACGGTTTTAGTGTCCCAAAGCGACTTTCTAAGGCTCCTAATTTCAGCCAAGAAGTTGATCTGCTTCAATACAGAGAGTTTCTATGCTGGGAGTTCTTTATACTCATGTGATCATGAAACTGGACCAAACAGAAACAAACAAAATAAAACCTCTCAAAACAGACAGACTCCACAAAAGTTGTCCAACTCAGTGGACTCAGGACACATGGCTGTAATAAGGGTAACTACTCACTCTTTGAAAGTTCAGGCACTGCTTGTTGGTTTAGCAAGTCCTATAGAGGGTTATTAAATGACATGGAATCCGGGGACTCTGCAAGGAAGCTCGGATACCATTTAGTCTAACTTTTTAGTTTAATTGTCTCAATTTGAAAATGAGAAAACTAAGCTCAGAAAAGAGAAATGACTTTCCCAAAGTCCCATGAGTAGTAAGAGTCAGACAGTTTCAAATCCAATTCTTCTGGTACCAAATCCAGGCTTCATTCCATGTCACCCAAGCTGAAATAGTTATACCAGATAGGTCTCCCAATGCATCAGGGGCTATTTCCAGTCCTCCTGATCACGGTCTTGTCACTGGACTCAGATGACTGGAGGAGATAGTGAGGCTGGTTACTTTGCATAGCCATGCCTCACTTAAATCCAATTCACTTACGAGTCAAGATATCACCTTCCCAATGTCATTGATCCTCTTTGAGAATGAAGGACAAGCAACATCTCTGTCCAGCACAATGGGTAGAGAGTGTGTGCTTCTGTTCAGGGTAGTGTAGACAACATAGTGACATGTGCTTGGACCCTGAGGAGGACTGGACACTGAAAGATCCCAGGAGAAAACACACACACACACACACACACACACACACACACACACACGCACGATTTATCCTGATGGGGTTGTTGTGACAACCAAAGGAGATAATGCATTTAATGTGTTTGTAAATCATTAAAACATTTTCTAAAGCTAGTTATTATTAATATGACTGCTATTTATAACATGAACAGATAAATTTTTACTTAAAATTGGAAAGAATAGTTAACTGACTTTACAGAATAAATATCAAAATACAGAAAAAAAATAAATTAAAAAACCCACAACTTAACACAGTTGACTGTCTTTTAAAATTTAACCTACAGTCAATTTTCTTTGACCCAGTCTCTCTTACAAAGCCTCTTCATAGCTCTTTGCAAAAAAGCTGGTCTATTTATAATTTCAAGCTAATAATTCTAGATAATCACAACTCTTTTAAAAACCATGAGGTCAGCAATGCCATGGTTAACTTCCAGATTTCAGAAGAACTCATTATATATTTTTGAAGTAGTCCAAAATAGCCTTCATGAAACAAAATCTGCCTTATTATGCATGGTCTCTATGTTGTGGTTCTTCCTAAAACCAGCCTCCCCCTCAGAGCTGTGGATAAAGCAGTAAGCAGTAATCAGGGAGACCTGAATTCAAATCCAGCCTCCCCTGCTTCCTGTGTGACCTTGGGCAAATTATTTAACTTCTGTCCGTTTTCTCAGTTGTAACATGGGGATAATATTAGCGCTTACCCGCCCTGTCTCACATACCTCTCTCCACCCCCCACCCCCCAGGTTGTTGTGAGAATCAAATCAGAAAATACTTGTAAAGGGCTTAGTACAGTGCCTGGTACATAAATATTTATTCCTTTCTCAAAAGAGGGCATGAGTTCAGTGTAACTGCTTGCCTCAGTTCCTTATCTGTTAAATGAATGTAGAGAAGGAAATGGCAAAGCCTTCCAGTATCATTGCCAAGGAAATCACAAATGGGATCACAGAGAGTCAGACCCAAGTGAAATGACACAACCACCACCACACAGGAACAACCACAACTTATCGTAGACACAGTATCGCTATTGTGATCACTGCTTCCTGTTCTAGGTGTTTACTAACCATCCCTTTAACAATCTGTTCTAAAATTTTTCCAATAATTACAGTCAAACCCAGGAGCCTATTTTTAGACCCTATTGCCTTAAACATTGAGTTAACAGCTGCCTGACTTCAATGTCATGGTACATCTCTGATTTCTTCATTTGCAGTGTCTTCTCAATAATCATTTATACCAGGTCTTTCAGTATTCAAAGACTTACTTCATCTGCCTGGTAGTATGAACTCATCCTGGGTAGCGAGAAGCTTTCTTTCTATATCCCTCCTTTATCTTTCTCTATCTCTATATCATAGGAGAACCTATGTTTTCTTGGTGTTAATTGTTAGGCCAAAATTAGCACAAGCAACAGAGAATTGACCCATACTTTGTTGGATCTCCACCTCCGAGGTGAACAAAAAATCACGCACCGTCCCTCCACTTTAGTCTTGACTTGTAGTCTTTTCAAGTTAAACGATTTACCATCATTGCAAGTAGTTGACCTCGATGCCATCTTCATTTTCATCTTCTGACATTGGTGAAAACATCATGCTAAAAAAACATGGGAGAAATTTTTGGGGTTTCAACTCACTATCAGGTATTTTTGTTCTGTCCTTTCTATTTGGAAGATCATCGTCCTGGTCAGGGAAAACAGGTAAGCAGATTTGTCTCACTGTTGTTAATTTTTACCATTGCATTTACTCATTTTTCCTGATGGTTTTCTCTTTCTCCCACTAAATAAATATATATTTGTTATACACGCATACACATATGGTCTGTAGGTTGGTTGGTTGTTGTCCTTTGTTTTTGAACAGGATCAAAATGACAACACTATGCTAGGTTCATGGTACAGTGTGTCCCATTGTAACTTAGCAGATCTATATGAGCTTGGAAGGCTCTATTACTTATCAGGCAAAAATAGTACACATGAATATTTGGAGTAGTGTCTCTAAATTTGCGTATCTTACATTTATTTTGAGCTACTTCAATTCTGCTTTGCTCACAGAGCATAGCACCTTCTCTGATGAGGCCATGCTATGCTGGCCACACAATCGATTCCAAAGTTCTTCAGAAAGTCCTTGAGATTTTCTTGTATTGCTTCTTCTGACCTCCATGTGAGTGCTTGCTGTGTATGAGTTCATAAAATATTCTTTTAGGGAAATGCATGTTTGGCATTCAAACAATGTGACCAGCCCATGGGAGTTGTGCTCTCTGCAGTAGAGTTTAAATGTTTGGCAGATCAGCTTGAGAAAGGCCCTCAATGTCTAGTACCTTATCTTGCCAGGTAATTTTCAGAATCTTCCCAAGATAGTTCAAATGGAATCAGTTCAGTTTCCTGGCACATCACTGGTATACTGTTCAGGTTTCATAGGCATGCTACAATGAGGTCAGCTTAATGGCTCTGTAGACCTTCAACTTAATAGGCAGTCTAATACTTCTTCTCTCCCCAACTTTTTTTCAGAGCCTTCCAAATATTGAGCTAGCTTTGGCAATGTGTGTGTTGATCTCATCATCTATGTGTATATCTTTGGAAAGTATACTATCAAGGTAAGTGAACTTATCCACAGCATTCAATATTTCTCCATTTGCTGTAACTGATGGTTCCATATATGAATGGTGTGTTGCTGGCGGGTGGAGGATCTCTGTTTTCTTGGTATTAATTGTTAAACCAAAATTAGCACAAGTAGCAGAGAACTGATCCATACTTTGTTGCATCTCAACCTCAGAGGTGAACAAAAAATCATTCACCATCCCTCCACTTTAGTCTTGTCTTGTAGTCTTTTCAAATTAAGTAATTTACCATCAGTGCAGTAGTTGACCTTGATGGCATTTTCATCTTCGTGGAAGGCATCTGACAAAATTGCTGAAACCATGCTAAAAAACATGGGAGCAAGCACACAGTTTTGCATCACTCCATTGGTGACTGGGAAAGCACAAGAACATCACTCATTATCTAGAACCCAGGCAAGCATGCCATTGTGAAATTGACATACAATACTGATTGATTTCTCTAGGCAACCAAATTTTGCTATAGTTTTCCGCAAGCACTGATGACTAACAGTATCAAAGGCCCTGGTAAGATCAACTAACATTGTGTACAGACCTCTGCTCTGCTCCTGGCATTTCTCTTGTAGTTGTCAGGCAGCAAACATGATATCAACCATTCCTTGACCCTTTTTTAAGCCATACTGGCTCGCAGGTAGATCAGTCTATTAAGGAGGACTCTGACAAGACTCTTGCAAACAACTAACTAAGAAAGAGAACCTGTGTGATGGTCACAGGACAATGTATTTCCATTATCTTTCTAGAGATGGATGATGGAGGCATCCTTGAACTCCTGGGGGATAACCTTCTCTTGCCATATAACCCAGAACATTTCGATGAATTTTCATATGAGCAGTAGACCCCTTGCCTTGTAAATCTCAGCTGAAACAGAATCAGCACCAGGCACTTTACCACAAGAGAGGGGCCTAATAGCATTCAACAACTCTTCTTCAGTTGGAAGTCCAACTGGAGAGGGATTGACTTCAACCTGAGATAAATGGTCAATGGCTTTAGCATCGGTTGATGATGGTCTGTTGAGAACACTATGGAAACGTACAGCCCATCTCTCCGGGATTATGTCCTCATTGCTAATGAATGTGTCTCCATCAGTGCTGAATAGGACTTTGGCCCATAAATAGCCTTCAGGGCATCATAAAAGTGTTTTGGATTAAGTGTAAAACTGAATTTTATCTGTTCTCTTACTGAGCCAAGAATCTGCATCTCTCTAAGCTCAGCTTGTATTTTCCTTTTGATGGAGTTAAACGCCGCCTTCTTAGAGATGGATGCACTATCTTACTGGTAAACCCTGTGTAGTTCTTAGTTTTCATTTAGTAACTTCTGAGTTTCCCCATAATTTTTGTCAAACTAGTCTTGATGTTTGCCAGTATTCTGGCCCAAATGAACAAATGCAGTGCTGTACATCGGATTTCTGAAAGCTGCCCACTCCTTTCCTACTGCACTGTTGCCAACCATGTGTTGGCTCAGCTTTCCCTCAAAGTTAGCTATGAACTATTTATGCTCAGAGAAGTGCTCTGATTTGTTGACATTAAGTCTTTTGGTCATCATCTTGCCTTGCAGCCATCACTTTTGTTGAATGTGAATATTTAACTTTCAGAGGATGAGCCTATGATTGACTTCATCACTCGCACATCCTGTCTCTTTTCCTTACAATGGCACAGTCTATTAAACGCCAGCGTTTGCTGTGAGGATACATCTGCAAAATTTTATTGCATTTATGTAAATGGGAGACAGTACTGGTGATGAGGTCATGAGATACACAAGTCTTCTGTAGTAAATGACCATTGCTGTTTCTATTTCTGACTCCATACCTCCCAAGGACTTATTCTCATGTCTGGTAGTTTGTGCCTTCTTTTGCAGTAAAATCACCCAGAATTATAAGTTTTTTTTTCTTTTGGCACATTGATAATAAAGGTTTCCAAGCCTTCATAAAATTTTTCGTTGACTTCATCAGGGCTCCTCATGGTGGGAGCATATACACTGATGATGGTGGTGTGGTGCTTTCCTGCAAGTGGCAATCACATTGGCATGAGCCTGTTGTTCACCCCTTTTGGTGGGCATACAAGCCTGTTTACTAGATTGGTTTTAATTGCAAAATCTATGCCAGCTTCATAGTGCTCCTCATTCCTATGGCCATGCCACAAAAATGTGTGTCCAGCTCTGACCTTGGTAAGCTGGCTTTCATTTTCCAACCTTGTTTCACTCAGTACTGCTGAGTTCTCTTGCAACAAGAATTTTTTGTCTTTCATATCCACTGGATTTTATGTGGTCCATAAATGTGTACCATTCCATGTACTGATGGTGAGTGGAATCATCTTTGTGAAAGCTTTTATACATTTTGTGTGTATGGGTGTGCGCTTCTCCCACAAGGTGAGATCCCTGCCCACCATGGTAAGCAGGCCAGGTTTGAGTGAAGCAGACAATTTTTAGGACATCTTTTCTAGTCCCTTCCTCTCACTAAGATGTGATAAGTGTGGCCCTTTAACAAGGCTGCTCAAATACCCAGAGGGCTGCTAAATCCCACTGCTGATTCCAGTGAGAAGATGGCCCTATGGCCTAGGCCACCTGTATGCAGGGTTGTGATTACAATTTCCATTACTACAGCCACGCCAGAAAATTTTGTATCCAGCTCTGAGCTTGGTAATCTGGCTTTGCAACACCCACTGCTTCATCACTTGCCTGTTGTCATGGGACTTTTGAGGTAAGTAAGAAAGGTAGAATCTTATGGGTGATGCCTTTTGATTCACACTTAAATTAGATTTAAATGAGGCAGAGTTGCATGAGGTTATCAGCCTCACTCTCTTCCAGAGTCATCAAAGTCCAGTGTCGAGACAAAGTCGAGAGGATAGGTGAGGGCTTGGGATGCAATGGATGACCTTGGTGTCTTTAATGTCTGACCCAACTCTAAGCTCTCCGCAGCACCTGCTTCAGCCACTTTTGTGGCTGTTGGAACAAATTGTTCTCATCTGCCCATTCTGCCAGAGGAGGTCTTTACTTGCTTGAGGTAGACATTCCCCTAATTCAGGAATAGGTTTGAGGCCTTTTGGGTACCCTCAATATGGTTCAGTCCCTCTGAGAAAACAGTTTACTGGAGTGTAACCATTGCACATGCTATAGTTTCTTGTAGCCACAGGGGAGAGTTGGGTGAATCAGGTGGGTATCAAAGGTGGCTGAGAAGACCTGAAAAAAGCTTGGCAGCCCTCACACCAGAGATACTAGTCTTCCCTGAACACACCCTACATTCTATATGTACACATACATGTATATCTTTGTACATATATATATAGAAATATACATACATACATTTTTTACACATACATGTACATACATGTGTAGAGATGTCAATATATAACATAGATATACACTTATATAAAATAAAACATATATCACAAAATATATCAGAAAACAGCCCCAAAGCTATATATGTATGTATAGATTTTTTTTCTTGTTTTCATTTTAGTCTGAGCATTTTTGCACTCTTGACACTCATTTTTCTGTGCCACATTTTGTATTAATTACCTATTTTTGGAACCATCATCTATCTGTGCCTTTGTAGTCCAGATGGGTCAAATGAACTGTATAGCATATGACACTTGTCAGCAACTGCACCAAATCTCACCTTTTCAGCTTGCTACCTGACTCATTATCTTATTAATTCTCTATTAGGGTTCTAAGGCAATCAAGGGCAATGTTTTGATATATCCTAATTAATTAATAAAAATCATAATCTCTGATTAACCCACCCTATTTTATTAAAGAAACCAATTAGTATCTCTTACCTGAAAACTTTATTTCATCTATATCTTAACTCTAAACCCCTACCCCTTAAAACCCCACAGCTATTCTTAACCTGAGTTCCACTGATGGATCCATAGATAGATTTTAGAGGGTCCATGAATTTGGATGGGGAAAAATTACATCTTTGTTTTCACTAACCTGTAACAGAAAATTTAAATTTCCTTCACGTACGAATGTAAGCAACAACAGTTTTAGTGTGAAGGGATCAATAGGCTTAAACAGACTGCCAAATGACCTATGTCATACAAAAAAAAATTAAGCACCCCTACCTAGTTTCATAAGTTTAAATAAATATCATTATTACTTACTCTAAAATTTATCAATAGTGTAACAAATGATATAAAGGCGTATTTAAATATTTCACCATTGTCTTGTGTTAAGAAAGATCATGGAGAAATTATCATCAAACTGCAACTGCTTCTCCTTAACTCTGGAAACACAGTCCCACCATTCAATTCTATCAGAATGGTATTCAAAGTCTCTTAAGAATGCTTTTCAAGATGTATTCTTTACAGAGATTATCCTTCTCCATAATATAATATTTAGCCTCCATGTTTTTAGCAAATGTCTCTTTAGTTTCTTGAAAGTTAACTCACTGAGTTTCTCGAGAAAAAAAATGTTGTCTGTCCCTAAATAATAACTCTCAAAGCGTGACATTTAACAATCTTCAGAGTGAAGTAAATTGTCACTTTCTCAAAATTCTATTCCCTCTGAAACATAGGTAATAGTATTCATAATCAATTTACTTGGAGCTGGTTTTAATTCTTTATGAAATCTAATTTAGTTGATGAGTTCCTTTGTGTGTCCCCATTTACCCGGGATAGTCTTTATGTTAGTTAGTGCTATTGGCTGTCATGACCTACCTCATGATTTGAGGTCCTACTAAAGCTAGGTGATAGGTCAACGCCTGCATGAGACTGGAAACTACAAATAGAACCACCATTTGATGACACTCCTTTCCTAAGTAAAATTAACTTTTATTAAGGACAGTTTTTTGTAATCCTTTTTGCATTCATGCTAAGAGTTAATAATTTTCCTTGAAGCTGGGAACCTCATAGTTAGCAGAGTAAAAATTAGATGAATTATTCTTTATTTTGTAATTTTTTTGCAAGAAGTCTTGCCAGTTTCTCCCTCCTGCTCCCCAACCCAACTCTAAGGTAATGGGTAGCTTTTTTCCAAAGTTATTTTTAGAATTACTAGTGGCACTTGCACAGGGAAGACTAACCACAATGAGATAACAGCCAAGGTTATTAAATGTGAGTTATCCTTAAGCTAATTGTGAGAAACTCCACAGGATAAGCCTTTCTTACAGATAGCAAGGTCAACACTTGTTTCTGAGGCTATTGGCTGTGCTGAATGTGTGCAATCCAAAAGACTGATCATATGTGTTCAGAAAGACTGTCCACCAATTCAGTTGCATATACCAAAGTCTATCATTATTCTCAAACCTTCAAGGCCAGAAGTGGAAGTGAAACTTTTACTGATATAAGAGTTGGTACTTGTTTCTGTATACAAGCAAGAAAAATCTCAAATTGCATCATTGATGGAGATTCATCCCATGACACTCAAATAGATGCTTTGTATCTTTGTATCAGTGACTGGTACAGCTTTAAGAACTTTATTGGTCCTGGGTTCCTGGGAGCATTTGGATTCTCAGTACTTTTTGTATATTGGAGATCCAGCTGGCTTTATTGGATCCTTTAATAAATTTTGGGATATACACAAGTTACGTGACAAATTTTCCTTTTCCTTTTCAGTGGTGTAGCAGCACCATTTACCACAACCATACAGAAAACATTACCTGCTCAATAGTAGGCAAAGACAAAGAGGTCCCTCTCCAACCCTTAGAACTAGCCCATCAAACCTAAGACAAGATGACTATGTTGAAACAATTGTCTGCTTTCCTTTTTGTAATTGTTTGTCATTGATTTTTTGGAATTTACTTGTTGAAAGCTTTTTAATATTGCTATTTTGATCATTTATGGAAAGACATCTGATGTCATGATGACCCATTTCTTGGATTTTGTCTCTTGGGAATTTGGAGGTACCTAGTATTTGTATTCTTCCCATACTTCAGCTAGCTCCATGTTATTTAGCTTGATGGACACACATAATATTTTTCCTCTCCTCCCCTCCTCCCCTTCCACTTCACTTTTCATTTGAAAGATTTATTTTATTAGATTTGTAATTTAGACAAGCATATTCTTTCCAGTTTTTGTTACATGTATTCAGTCTCTGTCCAAGAGCTTTTCATTCCTGTATGTTGAGCTGTTGTTCAAGAATCAAAATCTCCTCATATATCATCTTTTTAATGTACTATATTCACTTTCCAAATTTGCTTTTTTCTTTTGAAGTTTTAACTTCAATTAGAAACAGTGAGGAAAACATTACTATTACCCTTATAGCCTTCATTTTCTTATCCAAGATTTAATGCAATGTGTTTGAGATTCTGGCAATATTAAATGTATCCATGAGTCATAGACCCTTGTGAGCAAGCACAGTGTATAACTAAGTCTGTTTATCCACAGGCCCAAACACATTCAAAATTTTTTTGGTCATCTTTAGCAATCTGATGGGTGTAAAGTAGAATCCTAGAATAGCTTTAATTTATATTTCTCTCGTTAATAGTGACTTAGAGCATTTTAAAAATATAGTTATAGATATCCAGTATTTTCTTATACTGAGAACTGCCAATTTATAGCTTTATGCCATTTATTTACTGAGAAATGGCTCTTATTTTTACAAGTTTGAATCAGTTCCTTATATATCTTGAAAATTAGACCATTAGATAAACTGGAAATATTTCCCAGTTCTTTCCCTTGTAATCTTAATTTTATTGGATTTGTTTGTGAAAAACCTTTTGAATTTTTTA
>CM053586.1:307063234-307122929 GCA_028646515.1 Pseudochirops corinnae | reverse complement strand
TGTATCCACTATGGAAATGTTTTGCACAACTACACATGTACAACCTATACTGAATTGCTTATCTTCCCAGTAAGGGTGGGAGATGAGGAGGAAGAGAAAGAATCTGGAATTTAAAGTTTTAAAATGAAATGTTTTTTAAAATATTATTATTATTATTTACATGCAACTGGGAAATAAGATATACAGGCACTGGGGTAGGGAGAACCATCTTGCCCTACCCGAAAGTCAAAGGGGAAATGGGGGAGGATGTAGGAGAGAGCAGACTGGGGGAGAGGGTATACAATGGGATCGCTGTTTTGGCATGGGGGCTGAGGGGGTAGGGGAAAGACAGGGAGAAAATAACTCAAAATCTTGTGGAAATGAATGGTATAAACTAAAAACAAACACAAAAGTTAATTTAAAAATAAGTAAATAAATTTAAGCTTTTTGAAAGCAGACTGTCTTTACTATTTTTACTCTGTATCCTTAGCACCTAGGACAATTAATGACACAGTCATCATTTAAGAACAAATGCTTGTTTGAAGATTGATTGATTGGGATTCCCTTCCCTTGGATCTCCTTCTTTTCAAATCCTACTCTTCCTTCAACATCTAACTCAAATGTCAATTCTTCTTTAACCTGTCCTTGATCACCTTGCTGAATTCTCCTATCACTCTGGTTGTCCAATTCCTCTGTATTTTTCCTGTTTTGCTACATCACACACATATTCTATGTGCCTATCCCCTCTCCTTTTATGGACTTGAATGTTCCTTGAAGCCAGGGACTACATTTTATTGATCAAAGTAGTCCACCAGCACCCTAATATGCTCCTTGTATATAGAAAGTACTTGATAAATATTCATAGAATTGAAGGAGACACCACTGTCAAACTTTTTCATGCTATGAATATTTTCTTTGAAACATGTTTACAGAGCTTTGATGGTAAAGTGTAAAGTCTGTAATCTGTGCTAACCCATAAATAATCCCTAATCTTTGTTTAAACCATTGCTTTCAAATTACTTCTCCACTCAATCTTCTAAAATAAAAAAGTACAGCCAAATTGGATGATTTGAGTTCTGTTTCCCCTCATTTTAGAAGAACTAATGAGCAATAAGAGAAAAAATCCAAAATGTAGATAGAAAAGGGAGGGGAACCAAGTGGAAGCAATCAATCAATGCACAGACATTTGCTTAAAATTTACTAAGTGCCTGGTACTCTGCTAAGAGCTGAGAAGATAAAGGCAAAAGTGAAACAGACCCTGCTCTCAAAGAGCTTACATTCTAACAGATGAAACCAAGTATAAAACAATATTTACAAAATGAAAACAAGATTGTCTGGGGAGAGAATCAGGAAAAATTTTGTGGGGAAAGTGACTTTTAATTAGATAAGTAAACTCAGAATAGATGCCAAAAAAACTGTATTTTTATTTTAATATATTGTTGATGTCACCTTTGCATAAATTCTATTTATAATTATTGTATTAGTGTGGTTTTTTCCTACCTTTGTACCAGAGTGAGTACAGAGAGCATTGAAGGCATGGGAAGAAACATGAACAAAGACATGGAGTGGGGAGAGCACACAGTATACAGTTCTAGAGAGTGGATGATTTTGATTGAACCATAGGATGTTTAAAGTAATATTAGATAATTCTGAAAAGGGAGGGCAGTTAACGTGTAAGAAGTCTGGAAATGCAGAAGGGGTCTAGATTGTGGAGGACTTTGAATTTCAGTCAAAGCAGTATGAACATTATTCAGGAGGCAATAGGGAGCCACTGATGATTTCTGATCAAAAAAGTACTTTAACAAGATTTATGTGTAAGAAGAAATAGTCTATTAACAGATAACATAAATGCCTGGCTTTTGTTCTTAGTGTTTATATTTTCATGTTAAATATCAAGTACAACTCTAACAAATACTCACAACTGACCCAATAGTCCCTAGAATATTGGCGTGTTCAAATTCTTGACCAAATCTGCTGTTTTGCCTGGGCTACTCCAATTGCCTTCTCATTTGATTGCCTAGCTTCAAATTTCCCCCCCAACTCCATCTATTCTTCACATAGTCACCAAAAAAATTTCCTAAATTCAGGTCTGATTGTGTTTCTCCCTCTCATATATTCAATAAACTCTAGTGGAAAGTAATTGACTCAAAAAAATCAAGAATCAACTCCTCTCTTGGACATGTAATACTTTTCAGAATACATTTCTGTTCTTCTTACACATTAATTCCCTTCACATGCTTTTTGATTCAACCATACTGGACTATTCACTGTTTGGAACAAATGATTTGCCATCTTCCATTTCTTGGGCCTTTCCATTGGCTATCACCCATGCTTAGAATATTCTCTTTCCTTACCTGTGCCTCTTGGAATCCCTGATTTCCTTCAACACTCAGCTCAAGTATCCCTTTCTGCCTGAATCCTTTCCTGGGCTATAACCACATCTATTCATTTTGTATATAATATGCATATGCATTCAAATATACATATATACATATAATTTACACATGTTTTCTCTCCTATTCAAATATAAGCTCCTTAAGGGCAGAGATTATTTCATTTCTTTCTTTATCCCTAGGACTGGTGCATAGCAAATGTTTAATAATTGCTCTATTCACAACAGAATTAATATAAAGAGAAAAGGTACAAATAAATAAAAAGTAGTTAAAAATACAATGGAGTTTGAGGGAAGACCCTGGTAGCTGGGGAGAATTAAGAAAGGCTTCACTCTGAAGATGGTGCTGAGCAATCTCAGCAGAAGAAGGGAAGGAAGGAAGGAAGAAAAGGAGGGAGGGGGGGAGGAAAGAAGGAAGGAAGAAAGGAGGGGAGAGAGGGAGGAAGAAAGGAAGGAAGGAAGGAAGGAAGGAAAGAAGAGAGGGAGGGAGGGAGGAAGAAAGGAAAGGAGGGAGAGAGGAAAGGAGGGAGGGATTATATGATGTAGAAGAGAAAAGAGAGTGCATTCAAAGCATGGGAGAGAGGCAGAGCAAAGACACTGAGATGGGAGACAGAACATTATGACTAGTGTCACTATTTCGTAGAACATATCTAAGGGAGTAAGGAAACTGGAAAATAGGAAGGGAACAGGTTGGGGAGGGCTTTAAAAGACAAATGGATGACTTCGTATTTGATTCTGGAGGTAATGAGGAGATACTGTAGGTCATGGAGGACTCAGGAGTGCACTTAAGTGAACAAGTAAAGGATAGCCTGGAGTGGGGAGAGACTTAAGGTAGGGAGACCAATCAGAAGACCACAGCAATAGTCCAGACAAAAGGTGACAAGAACCTACAGAAGCATGGTGGATCTGAGGGGGATATTATGTATGTGTGCATATGTGTACACATATATGTATGTGCATATACATATATGCATATTTATATAACCATGCATATGTTCTGTGTGTTGTGTACCATTGCATATGTATACATATTGTCATATGTGCAATCCATGATATACACATATTTATGCATGTCTATATGCATGTCCATATACATGTATGTATGAGTGTATATATATATGTGTATATATATGTGTGTGTGTGTGTGTGTGTGTGTGTGTATATATATATATATATATATATATATATATATATATACATAATATATATACATATGAAAAAGATGTGAAGATAGAAATCACAAGATTTGGCCACAGACTGGATATGTGGGATGACTGTGAATAAGGAATTAAGGATGACACTAAAATCACAAATCTGGATGAATGGAAGGATAGTGGTACACTTGGGCAGCAGAGCAGTTTTGTGAAGGGAAGTGTTAAAAGAGGGATAGTAAAATTCAGTTTTGGAAATGTTGGGGTTAAAAGGGCAATATCTGGCAACCAAATGGTATTTAAGGTGACAGAAGAGTGAAAGACTTAGAAGGATGGTGAGGCCTTTGACAGAAATAAGGAATTCTGAATGTGGGAAGGGACTTGGGGAAAAGATAAAGAAATCATTTCTGAACATGCTGAGCTTGAAGTGTCCAAAAGGCAATTAGCAAAGCAGGCCTAAAGGGCAGGGTAGACTTTGGCTAGATAAATAGATCTGAGAATCATTTGCATAGAGATTATAGTTAAATCCATGGGAGCTGACAAGGTTACCAAGAAAGAGAATGTAGAAGGAGAAATCATAGAGATAGAGGTTGTAGGACAGATCCTTGGTGAGTAACTACCATTAGGAAGATGTTAACAGTAGTCAAACACAAGAGAAGAACTAAGAGAAAGCAGCGTGACCAAAAAATATAAAAAGTAAGAAAGGAGAGAGTATTTTGGAGGAGAGTTTGATCAATAATATAAAATGTAGCAAGAAAATTGGGAAGGATGCAGACTGAAGACCATCAAATCTTGCTATTATGAGAACACTGATCACTTTGGAGAGAGTAGCTTCAGTCTTCAGCTCAAGAGCCAGATGGCAAAGGGTTAGAGAGACAAGGTTGAATGAGAAGAGAAATGTGAAAGCCACAGGTATAGAAGCTTTTTCCAGGAGTTTTGTTGAAAGGGGGAGGGAAGGTATAGGACAGTAGCTTGATTATAGAATTTATAGCTGAGAGAGAACTTAGAAATCATCTCCTCAAATCTCATCTTACAGATGAGGAAAGTGAAACTCGTAAAGGTCAAGTGACTTGCCTTAGGTCACACAGGTAATCAGCAGCAGAGCTGAGATTGAAAAACCAGTCATCTGATGGCAGACTTCCTTCCTCTCCGCTCAACCAACTTTTCTTTGTACCAAAGAAGCAGTGTATTCCGAGTGACCTGAATAAGAAGTACTGTAGAGATATATAGGAGAAAGGTCAAAGGTTAACTAAGTCAGTCAGCAAACAATAAGTACCCACCATGTATGCTAGATGCTGAGGATGGAAGTGAAATAATCCCTGCCCTCCAGTAGCTTACATTCATTCTATCAGAGAGACAGCATGTACATATGCAAATGCCTACAAAGTTTATCAGACAAACACAGAGTCATTGTTGGTTTTGTTTTTTTTATTTTGAGTGGAGAAGGTACTAGCACAGTGGTTCTCAACCTTCCTAATGCAGCGACTCTTTAATACAGTTCCTCATGTTGTGGTGACCCCCAACCATAAAATTATTTTGCTAGTGACTAGCACCTGGGAGGTTTAGGAAAGGTCTCACTAGAGGGGGAGGCTTGAGTTGAGGCTTGATTTTAAGAGTCATTGGTGAGAAGAGAATACATCCTCCATATGGGAAACAGCATGGAGATGAGACATGGAGTAATGAGTACAATAAGAAACAACGAGAATAAGGGAGCACCTTTGGTTGGATTGTGGTTTAGATGATGGGGAGTAACCAATCAATTAATCAACAAGTAGATCTTTAGGCAGTTAAACAGCCCAGTGGGCAGCTCTGGACCTGCAGTCAAGGAAGACCTGAGTTCACATTCTGCCTGAGACACTTTCTGTGTATGACTCTGAGCAAATGATTTAGCATCTGTCCACTTGAGTTTCCTCAACTATAAAATGGGGTAATAGTAGTGCCTATTTCCCAGGGTTGTTTTGAGGATCAAATGAGATAATTTTTAAAAAGTATTTCTTAAGCACCTACTTTATGCAAAGCACTGTGCTAGGGTCTGGGGATACAACTACCAATTGCTAGGAGCGTATATTCTAATGGGGGGGGATAGCAAGGGCATAAGTCAATACATACAGAAAAAGAATAAAAAATATAAAAACAAATGTATTCAATTCAAGATAGTCCGGGAGAGGAAAAGCTAGCAGCTGAGGAGACCAGCAAAGGCTCTATGAAGAAAGTGGTGCTTAAGTCCAATCTTAAAGGGCTAATGGAATTCCATGAGGCAGAGACAGAGAAGGAAGGAGTACATGGGAGATGGTCAGTGCAAAGCCACAGAGAGAGCTGGTAGAGCACTGTATGCAAGGAACAGAGAGTCCAGTTTGGTTTAATTGCAAAGTTCAAGAAGAAAAGTACTGCCCAATGAGGAGAGAAAGATAGTTTGGGGCCAGGTAGAGAAAGGCTAGGAAAGCTAAACAGATGAGTTTATATTGATCCTAGAGGCTTAGGGAATCACCACAGTGGTTGATTGAGTAGGAGGATGACATGGCTAGATATGTACTCAAGGGAAATTATTTTGGCAGCATTGTGTAGGATGGGTTGATATGGGGAAACACTTCAAGCCGGGAGAACAGTTAGGAAGCAAAAAGGGAATGAGGGTCTGAACTAAGCTGGTAGCTAACGTGAGTAGTGAAGGGGAGGGGGTGCATGTAACAGATGTTGTAGAGGTAAAAACAGAAAGATTATACAACTGATTGGCTATTTGGGGCACAGGAGAGTGAAGAGATGAGAATAACAAGATTATAAACCTAAGAGGTTAAGGAAGAATTTTAACAGAATTTGGAAAATTTGGAAGAGGGAAGAGTTTGGGGGCAAAGATAAGGAGTTCAACATTCAATGTGGTGAATTTGATATGTCTCTCAAAAATCCATTTGAAAATGTCTAATAATAAGACTATTGCTGGTATGGGAGTAAATCTCTAATCAGACGCCAGGACCGGATATTTATGTAGATAAGGAAATTATAGGCATAGAGACAATCATGAAAGCAGATAAGAACACCACTGGAAAGAAGAGAAAAGGGCCTAGGACAGAGTCTTGGGGAATCTCCATATTTAAGGGAAGCAATGTGAAATAAGGCCAGAAAGGTAGGTTGGAGTCAGGTTATGAATGGGAACTAGAAAGAAATCTCCTTGAAACTTGCAAATAGTAGTTGACCTCCATCTACCCTACAAGGGATGATGTCCCAGACATCCTCTGCAGAAAAAGGTAGGTTTGCACAGGCAGGCAAGAGCATCAAAGATTCAGGGCTGTTTTAAGGAATGATGAAATGACTCTTATAATAGTCCTGGGCAGTCTTTGTCAAAGGGAGGGTCTTGCCATGCTTGTTGCATCCAGGAGGAATCAACACTGGCCCATGGCCCCAACTATAGCAATGGACCTTTGTAAGAGAACAGAGAAAAGGCCTTTTCGTTGCCCACACAGGTGGGTTTCTATTCATCACCTTGCTCTCAAGAAAATGTTATTTAATTCTAAGATGAGAGGAGCAGTCTACTAATCATTTCTGCAGCTTAAACTTGCCCCAACCGCCTGCTAAACACATTTTTTACAATCTGGCAGTGATCTTTGCCTATTAAGCATCTCTGGCTGCAGAGAAGTGATATTGATTTATTTCACTTTTATGGCTGGAGGTATTTATGCCTATTTGCTTCCTTGCTTCTTCATCCTAGTTTAAAAAAAAAAAAGAATCCCTTGGTGGTGGTAGAACGGGAAGCTGATGATTCATAGTTTTATGACTTGAAAGAGCAAAGAACTGGACAGTGGAAGAAGGAAAGAATTGTTCAGGCAATTCTAGTATCTATCAAAGCTTCTTTTTTATTTGCACATCAAAAAGGGAAGGGGGGGGAGGAGATGAAACAATTAGAAAAAGAGCCTGAGGAACTGGGTGAAACCAAAAAATAGAGTAGCAAGAGCCTTTGACTGGGTTGAGAGCCATTAGTTTGAGCCTTTGCTTTGCCACAGGCTAGCTGTGTGACCTTCAGTAAGTCACTAACTTCTGTTGGTCTCAGTTTTCTTATTGGTAAAAAAGATAGGCTCCTTGACACTAAATCCCTTTCTAGTATATAAGTGAGCTGATCCATATAGTATTTGTTAAGGACCTACTGTGTGCCAGGCCCAGTGCTAAGCCCTGGGGATACAAAAGAAGCAAAAGACAATCCTTGTCCTCATGAAGCTCACAATGGGGGAGGAAGCAAACAAACAAACACGTATCAATAAATTATGGAGAGGATAACTAGGAAATTATTAAAAGATGGAAGTCACTACAATTTAAAGGGGTTGGGAGAAGTTTCCTATAGAAGACAGAATGTTTCCAGAGCCTTGAAAGTAGGCAGGGAAGTGAGGAGGTGGAGATGAGGAGGAAAAGCAGCCCCAGGCATGGGGGAACAGCCAGAGAAAATGACTAGAGCCAAGAGACAGAGTGTCTTGTTCAGATAACAAGCAGGAGGCCAGTGTCACTGGATGGAAGAGTATAACATGACGGGGAATAAGGTAGAAGAAGACTGGAAGGGTGGGAGCTGAGGGAACCAATTTATGAATAGCTTTGAAGGCCAAGCAGAAGATTTTGCATTGGATCCTGGTTAAATCCTAGACAGGGGGCCACTGGAGTTTGTGCAATAGGGGTGGTTGGGCTTGTGCTTTAGGAAAATCACTGTGGAGGCTCAATGGAGGATGGAATGAAGTGGGGAGAGACTTGAGGCAAGCAGAACCATGAGCAAGTTATTCAATAGTCCAGGGCCATATCAGAGAAGAGAAAGGGGTCTATTAAAGAGATGTTGCAAAAGTAAAACCAACACATCTTGGCAATAGATTGGAAAATTCTGTGGTAATAACAACTGACATTTATATAGCACTGTAAAGTTTGCAAAAGGATATGTATTATTATGGTTACAGCATTTAAGTTTCAAAACATCTCTACGAGATAGGAACTGTGGTTATCCTTTACCCATTTTACAGATGAGGTAGTTCATTGCCTGCAGTGAATGAATGAATGAATGAATGAATGAATGAATGAATGAAAAAAGCATTTATTGAATATCTACAATGTGCCCATTACTATATTAGGTGGGATATAAATACAGCATCAGAATAATATTTACTTTCTAGGAATTGACACTCTTATAGGGCAAATAGCACGAATAGAGAAGAACGTTGGCCAGCGAGGTGGTACAATGGCTAGAGTGCCAGGCCTAGAGTCAGGAAGATTTCCTGAGTTCAAATTTAACCTCAGACACTTACTGGCTGTGTGACCCTGAGCAAGTCACTTAACCCTGTTTTTCATAGTTTCCTCATCTGTAAAATGAGCTGGAGAAGGAAATGGCAAACCACTCCAGTATCTCTGCCAAGAAAATCCCAAATGGGGTCATGAAGAATCGGATACAGTTGAAAAATGACTGGACAACAGCCAAGTAAGGGAACCGATATGAAGAGCGATAAAGACAGTAAGTAGAGACAAAGGTCAGACTTTATGCCCCTCCTAGAAACAACGGCAGTACCAACACCGTTACTAATTCTAGGCCAAGATAGGGACATGCAGTGATGCATGCAAGATGCCTCTGGAGGATAGCTGAATGGAAGAGAAGATGAACAAAAAGTGATTTAGAAGAGATTGCATTCATATCTAAAACAGGGCACTTCAGCACCAGGATGGAGTTCCAAAAGTGAATGGACTGAGAATTGAGAGAGAGAAAGGGGAGGGGAGGAGAGGAGAGAGAGAGAAAGAGAGAGAGAGAGAGAGAGGGAGGGAGGGAGGGAGGGAGAGAGAGAGAGAGAGAGAGAGAGAGAGAGAGAGAGAGAGAAAGCCTCAAAGTCATGTTTAGATGGTGCTGTTCTAGGTAAGGAGAAAGGAGTGGCAAGGGGGTACCCAGGTCAAAAGGCTGCATGAGCTCTGGAATGCTTGTTCCCTCTCCTTACTCTTGCTTCCAGTACTTCTCCTCTTCCTTCTATCTTTCACAGAGCTGCCAAAATAATATTCTTAATACACAGATCTGACAATGTCACTTCCCTGCTCAAAAAGTTTACATGGGTCCCTCCTGAAGCTAGAATGAAATGCAAACTCCTTAGCCTAATACTTAAAGGCTTCTATGGTGTGGCTGCACCATTCATTCCCAAAGTGACATAATGGGAAAATGCTGGATCTGGCAGCAGCAGATCTAGGTTCTAGTCTTGGCCAAGTTCTTTATTATGTGTATGACATTTCCCCTCTCAATTTGTCTTCCTTCCTTTGTAAAATTAGGGTAATTATAATTGTGCTGCCTATCTCATGGACCTGTTATGAAAAAAAAGACTTCATAAATCTTGTTGTATTTCATGAATGCAAGTTACACATGTTATCTCATTTGATCCTCATAGGTACCATCATTACTCTCATTTCACAGATGAGGGAACTGAGGCTGAGAGAGGTTAAGTGACTTATCCAAGGTCACACAGTTAGTAAGTGTCTGGGGTGGGATTCAAACTTAGGTCTCTCCGATTCCAAGTCCAGTGCACTATCCAATATGCCATGCTATTTCTCAAAATTAAGAATGAATAAATATTATGTGTCCTGGTATAAAGACTTTTCCTGAAGTAAAGACAATTGTTCCTGAGAGGCAGAACTTATAGTCAGATGATAAGATCTTAGATTTAGAACTGGGAGAGATCTTGAATCAAACCCTCTCATTTTCTAGATGAGGAAACTGAGACCCATAAAACTTAGGTGACTTGTCTAGGGTCACACAGCAAGTAAGGGTCCAAAGTAAGATGTAAATCCAGGTCTTCTTGGCCTGGATTCCAATGTCTCTTCATCTATACCCTACTCCCTCTTATTATAATGCCACTCTTAAAGATTCTACATTATAGGAAAACTGGCATAGCAGCTGTTCGCTGACCACATATTCTGTGTACTCTCTCCCCTCTGCAATCATTCAGGCCATCATTTGTACCTAGAGTGTATTCTGTTGCCTTCCCCCTTCATTATCCTTACCTTTTTTTCCAAACCTAGCACAGAAGCTTCCATAAAGTCTTCACCATGTTGACAGTGACCTCTCCCTCCTCAAATACCATGAAGAGTGCTTTGTTTGGATTTCTCCTTTTTCATGATCACAAAGAACCTTGAGACAGCACGGTGTGGACGAGTAAGCATTGGTCTTGGAGGCAAAAGCCCTGTGTTTAATTCTCAAGTCTCTCACTGTGTGATAGTGGACATTATTTTAATCTCTTCGTGCTTCAGTTTCCTCATCTATAAAATGGGAACAATAATACTTTTTATTACCTACCTCACAGGATTGATATAAGTAAAGCATAATGTAATGTGACTATTCACTTGTGTATCCCTCATCTTATTCCTGTTGGATTATAAACTCCTAAACAGAATCGATTTTTCACCTTTGCCACACCTAGCACAGTGCCTAGCACACTGTAAGTCTTCTGTTAATATATGTTGAAGGGAATTGGATCTAACCAATCCAATCAACCGATCCACTAACTTGGGTTTGGGAACCTTTAAAAATTGATTGGTATTGGTATCAGTTAGGATGGTGAGAAGCAGCCAATGTGTCGCATGGTCTCCCTGATGGCAAACTCTTCCACCTGGGCAGGCATACTTTTAAAATGGAAGTGGATCATAGGTCGAAAAAAAGAGGGGCAGGGATTGGCATGTGGTGGCTGGGAGATATTAAAACTGCCAAGTCGATGGCACAAAGGTCAGAGAGGGTTCTAATCAGCAAAGCCAAGAGAGAGATTCAAAGAGAAAAGTCTAAAGTGGCAGGCCAGATTCAAACACCAAACAAGCAGGAGTGATAAGTTCCGGGTGAGATGGACTCAAAGACAATTGAACCTGACTCTTCTTTTCATGATCTCCAGAGTCCCTCAGCAAACTTCCTTCTCTGGTCTTTAAAGGAATATTGTCTGACTATCCCCAAATATTCTACCAACTGCAAATACTGGGTGCCATTGTAAGTCTAAGGCATAGTCTAAAGAATAATAACTCTTATCTAAACGAGAGCCAAAGGGAAAGACAAGGGGACTGACTGTAGATTAGCCACAAGGAAATAGGTAATAGGTAGATCTAACTGGATAATCATATTTCTAATTGTGGATATATTTCTCTGACCTTGTGCTGTTTATATCTTTATCAGTGACTTGGTGAGGCAGTATAGGGTAGTGGATAGAACACTGGCCTTGGAATAAGGAAGACCTAGGTCAGAAAGACCTGCCTGTGACATACACTGCCTATGTGACCCCTTAACAAGTTACTAAACCTCTCTGTGCTGTGCTTTGGGCAACTCTCTTGAGTCTAAAAAAAATGCAGATCAATTGCCAATCTTCACTGTCAGAGGTTATTTCTAAATGGGAGTTCCCTATAACACAACAACCACAAGTATAGTCCAAATAAATAAATGATTGAGATACATATACAGGTGGAATATATGTATATAAATGAACCAAAGGGAGAGGGATAACTAACACATTGATATGCTGACTCTAATAGAGTCAGATTAAAAAAGACCTTATCATTGTCTAGAACAGGACTTCTTAAACTTTTTCCATTCACTACCCATTCAGTGCTTTTTAATCTGTGAGTTGTGATGGGGTCATGACCCACAGTTTAAGAAGCGCTGGTCTGGAACACTGGGCTGAATCTAATAAGATGAAATTAAATAGGTTCAAATGTAAAATCTTATACTTGGGTCCAAAAAATCAACTTCATTAATACCAAATTGAGAAATGTGGCTAGTTCCTTTGATAAAGATATCAGAGATTTAGTAATATTGGTCGACAACGTGACATGGCAGATAGAAAAATAAAATTATTTGGGGAAATGGTTTATTAAGAGAGGCTTAAAGAAATAAGGAGATAGTGCCTCTGTATTATATCCTGGTCAGGTCACATCTGGAGAATTGTGTGAAGTTCAGGGCACCAGGATTTAGAAAAGATAGTAGCAGAAGCATTTTCATGGTGATTGTTCTTAGACACAAATGGTCATGACATATAGAGATTGGTTAGAGGAGCTGGAGATGTTTGGCCTAATGAAGGAAAGACTCAGGGGGTATATGATACATATTTTTAAGTATGTTAGTGTCTATCAACGTGGGGAAATGGTTAAACTTGTGTTTTTAAAGGCCAAGAACCCAGAGAGCATAAGTATGAGAAATGAATGAATTCCAAAGAGGTGGACTTTGGCTCAATGTCAGGAAAAACTCTGAGCAATTAAAACTGTCAAAAAAGGGAGGAACCTCACTAGAGGTCTTCAAGTGCATGCTAGATAGCCATTTGGGGGGTGTGAGAGAATGTTGTAAAGGAAATATATGTCCAGATAGAGATTGAAATTTATGATTTCTAAAGTCCCTTCCAGCTTTGAAATTCAATTATTGTGCTTCACCTCAGCAATAAACCCAGGGGCCCCTTATACTGTGATCTCTTCTGCAGAGTACATGGACTATTGCTTTGCTTTATCATCAGCATAGTCACATGAAGACTTGTTCCACTATTCCCCAATCAATTGGCATCTATTTTGTTTCTAGTTCTTGGATGCCACAAAATGTTGCTATTAATATCTTGGCATATGAGGGTATTTTATTTCTGTCATTGACCTTCTTGGATGTACACCTAAATTTTATTGTCAGTGTCACTGAATATGAATATTTAGTCTCTTTTCATCTGGAGAAGGGAAAATGCAAGAATCACAAAGAAAATAATGAAAAAAAAAAAGGTAGGAATGAAGGGCCAAGCAGTACCAGCTTCCAAATCATAGTACAAAGCAGTAATCATCAAAATAACTTGATACTGGTTAGATAATAAAGAAGTCAATCAGTGGAACAGATTAGGTATATATGATACACAAAAACAGAAAACACAGGAATCTAGTGTTTGATAAACCAAAAGACTCAAAGGGTAAGAGCTCACTATTTAATAAAATTTCCTAAGAAAACTGAAAATCAGCCTATTTGGCTGTCCTCCAAGCCTTGAAGGCTCTCCTTTGTCAGCTCCATCCATTGGCTTCTCTGGTTTCATTTAAGTCTCAGCTAAAACCCTATCTTTTATAGGAAGCCTTTTGCAACTTCTCCTAATTCTAATACCTTCTCTTTGTTAATTATTTCCCATTTATCCTGTATAAAGTTTGAACATATTTGTTTGCTTATGAGCTCCTTGAGGGGAAGGACTATCTTTCTCCTCTTCTTTGCATCCTCAGTTCTTAGTACATGTTATTATTGTTCAGTTGTGGTTGACTCTTCATGACCTCATACAGACTTTCTTGGCAAAGATACTGGAGTGATTTGCCATTTCCTTCTCCAATGCACCAAGGCAGACAGAGGTTAAATGACCTGCCAAGGGTCACAGAGCTAGTAAATAAATGTCTGAGGCCAGGTCTTGAACTCAGGTCTTTCTGACTCTAGGCCCAGTATTGCTCTATCCACTGAGCCATCTAATTGTCTCCAGTGTCCTTAATAAGTGTTTACTAACTAACTGACTATTGCAGGGGTTTTGTTTTTCTTTTTAATAAGGGGGGATAGGATGGAGAGAAAACAGATTTTTGTTCATTGAAAAAAATAAATTTAATTTTTAAAAAAGAAAAGGAGATGATTCAGGCAAGTAATAAGTGCAAGGGAAATCTTGTAGGGCACACGCATATTCCACCAGTATTCTTAGCTGAGAACAGACTGGATGTGATAGGGACAGATTGATGACTCCACAAAGAGTTAAGTAGAAAATCAATACCATAACTAAAAGGACATTCAAGGGTCTCTTCATGAATAGGGGAGAAGAAAATTTCTAGTGACCAAGAGCTGCTGACAATCCTTTGCCACATATGACCTCTAAGATTGAGCCCACTTTCCCTGGGACTCTATATGCACTGCTGTTAGAATACATCACAGACTTTTGGGGAGAGGGATCTTTTATACCAAATTTTCCTACTATACCACTTTAGCAAATGGCATTGGCCAGTTTATAAATTGCTTTTTTAGGGCAGTTAGAGACCAATTCATATCTCTACTTGCTTTAGAAAAACAAGTCACTTCGAGGTGACTTTGGGAGAGGTGTCTCAGTTTCCTCATTTGTAAACTGAAGGGTTTGAAACCAATGACTTCTAAGGTATTTTTCCATGATTCTTGCCTTCACTACAATATCAGGAGGAAAACAATACTTCCCTAATTCTTGGGGGGTGGAGGAAGAAACAGAATGAAAACAAGTCTTGACAGAATCAGAAACAGAATCAGCAATCTCCCAATGATGAATCATACATTTTTGGACCTGAGCAAAGTAGGCATTGTTCTACTTGGCTATGAATACTTGTTACAAGGATTTTGTTTTCCTTTTTTTTTCCAAGGTGGTGAAGAGTGGGAGAGAGAAAAAATATATATTTTTATTCACTGAAAAAAAAAAACCCTAAGTTTTAAAAACTCTCTTCCTAATTTGCTATATGACCTTGAGCAAGTCTCTTCATCTTTCTATACGTTGGTTTCCCCATCTCCAAAATGAGGCAGTTGGGCTAGATGATGGTAATAATGATTCATATTTATATGATCTTTTAGGGTTTACAGAACACTGTCCTCACAATGGTCCTGTTAGATAAGTAGTGCAAGAATTAGGAAAACGAAGTTTAGTGAGGCTCAATGATTTGTCTGTGTTCAGGCAACCAATTGGTTATTGGAGCCAAAATTTAAATGCAGGTGTTTTACTTTCTCCAGGTTCAGTATTTTGTCCATAATACCATGCTGTTGGTCTCTAAATGCCTGGCCAGCTCTATAACTTGATCCCAAAATTGGGGTTAGGGGAGAGAAACTTCTATAAGGCAGAGCTAGAAAAGAGCAATGAATTTGGAGATAAGAGGTCTAGAAACCAGCTCTGACTCTTCCAGGGAAAAACTACAAATCTTTGGGCAAAAAGTTCTGTCTCTATGAATCACTTTCCTCATCTGGAAAATGGGGAGTTAAGATTTGATGATCCCCAAATTCTCTTTCATCTAAAAATACCAATGATTCTACATGCTTAGTTTAATCATGATTCTTTGGCATCCAAAGGGAAAACCTTAACTGAAGCCAGTGATCAGCTTATGTCATGAAAGAGGGAATAAATTACCTGGGGAAATGCAATCCTAAGGAGAGTGAGCACAGAAACTGTTGTTATTCTTCTTAATGTCTTGGAGCCTGGCTAAACTACGGGCTTCAGTAATAGCATGTGGGTTAGGTTGCTTCATAGGTTAATTATACATGGTGTAGAAAATATTTCCTTTCATCTGTTCTAAATTTATTTTCTTTTAAAATTGTCAAGTGGTGCCTTGTTCTTCGATTAGGGGAAAGGGTAACTGGGAGGCTGCAATTGTCTTTCTCTGCGTCATCCATTATGTTCCCCAATTCTGTGATAGCTTGCCTCTTTTCTCCACTCCTTTCAAAATGAAATATTTAATCTTTCCTTGTACAGAAGCCACCCCTTCCCCCATATCCATCTGGTGTGCCCTTCTGGAGACCTTTTCTATTTCTGCTCTGTCCTTTTTGAGATGAAGTGAGAAGCAAAAGGGAATGAGGTATTCAAGGTGAGGAGGGAGCATTGATTTACCGGATGGAATTATAATACTTTTCCAATTGTTCTCCAGGTCTTTCTTGAAGCAGACTAATGTCTTTGCTCATCTCTTGGACTGTCACTCTCCACTTTGAGCAACTGGGTCCAATGGGCTAGCTAAGATAATGCCCAGTTCTTTTTTCACTCAAGAAGTTACAACTCGTTCTGAACCCACAGGTGTGAATCAGCAGTTTAAATCATTTTCACTAAGGATGTTCATTGCCCCAGATGCTCTCTTCCTTGTAAGTGAATACCCTGATCTTTCCAGGAAGGAATAAAATAAATTTCTCATTTTGGGAAGGAGGTGACGTTTTTTAACTCTTTCTGGTCTTAGAGGTACCTGGTCTAAAAAAAATAACATTGGCTACTTTATGGAATCAGAGACCATAATGGTCCTCTGGTCAATTTCCCTTCCCCATAGGAAGAAAATCATATGATCTCAGAGTTGGATCTCATAGCTCTTCCCTGATCCCCTTTCTGGTTGATAATGACCCTGTGCTTAGAGTTCATAAAGTATTTGTTTTATAACTCTCTTGTACACTAATGGTATATCTGGGTATTTGGGTTAATGTCAGTCCCTTCTAGACTATAGGCTCCTTGGTTTTTTGTTTTGTTTTTCTTTATTTCTATTTTTTGCTTTTTTTTTTGAGAGCAATTAGGGTTAAGTGACTTGCCCAAGGTCACACGGCTAGTTTTTTGTGTTAAGTGTCTGAGGCTGGATTTCAGCTCAGGTACTCCTGACTCTAGGGCCAGTGCTCTATGACTATAAGCTTTTTGAAGGCAGAGATTTAAACTTTTTTGTGTCCTATAGAAAGGTGATGATGTGGCTTCAGAGCCTGAAAAAGGAATCAGGCCTGGAGTTACAGATAAAAGGGGGCTTGGGACATTAATCATTCTCTCAATGAATTCAATTTGATGAGCATGTGATGCAGTAAGCTTTCAGGTGGAGTATTCAAAAACACCTCTCCATGTAGAATATGGACATGCATATTGGAACCTTTTGAGATGACAAAGACAACTCTTGATTGTCTTCTGGTGAGGGGGGAAGATGATTTGATTTGTCCGGAATTCTTAGGAGGATGAACTTTTGTCAGAGGCCTCCTATAGATGTACCCACATCTAATGGTGAGCCAACAGACCACTCAGCCCTTTTTCCTTTTTTAACTTCTTCCCTTGTAAGTTTCTTCTGGACTATAGCATGGCATGAGGGGATTTTTCACTCCTAATCTTTACTACCAGTTCATCAGGAATCACTAGTAGTTGCTTTTCAGCAGAAGCATCTGGAGAACTCCACATTCCCACAGGGCCTGAGAGGGTGATACCTCAAGTTTCTTTTACTTTCTGAGCACAGGTGAGAGACCACACCTCCTGATAGGGGACATTCTCAATCCAAGAGATAGCAACATTCCAAAAAGTGATAGGGTATAATGTATGAATAAAAAAAAAACATTTATTAAGCCTTTACTATAAGCCAAACACTGTGATAAGTGCTGGAAATACAAACACAAAGCAAAGACATCCCCTGCCTTCAAGGAGTTTATATTCTAATGGGAGATGAAGCTATAGAGAAGTGGTGCCCAATGGATAGGTATTTTGGTTTGGAACATTACAAAGTTGGTGAGTAGAACCAAAGAGGAGTCAAGTCAACAGATCAAAAAGAATTTGTTAAGCATGTATATGTGCCAGGTATTGTACTAAGGAATAGATGGATATTCTTTTCCAGGAACAATTGCATAGTTGATATGAAGCTGGTTCAAGAATTTAAAAAATGGGAGTGGGGGAATTAGAGGAATACATGTGATTTAAGTCCTCTTCTGGTCTGGGCAGCAAAGCAAAAAGATGGCTAGTGAAAAGATAGCCAAGGAGTGAAGCAAATCATGCCTGGTACTAGACCTAGATGTAGTCATCAAGTTAGACTTTGAGGTCCAGATTGGTTAAGGAGGCACAGAGCTGATCATATCACACCCCAGCTCAAAAATATTCAATGGTTTTCCATTAAGTCTAAGATAAAATTTCAATTCCTTGGTCAGGCATTAAAGATCCCCCATAAACTGTCTCCAACCTACTTTCCAATCTTTTTTTTTTTTTTTCGAAATTACTCTCCTTTTATGCTATCTGTTCCAACCAAGTTGGACTGTTCTCAAACTTAATATGGCATCTCCTTTCTCCATGCATTTGTATAGGTCATAGAATGTCTAGAAGACAATTCCCCATCCTTAGTAACTAACACAGTGCTTTGCACATAGTAAATGTGATTACTAAATAAGGATATGTTGAATTTTTAAAATTTGATTGAATTACTTGAAAGAAGGAATGGATTGAGAGACTAAGGATGTGTCAATAAAGCTTAGTGGGAGTAAGAGAATAGAAGAGGTAGAAGAATCAGAGGTTGTCATTGGAGAATGTAATAATGAGACTCCAGATCTTTGAGGTGGTATAGAAAGTCATGTCTAAAACCTGGCCATGTCAGTATTTGACTGAAGAAGAGTAGAAATAGAAGTCTGTAGTGTAGAGAAGATTAAGGAATTGTTTGGTAAGGTTGTCTGAGGAGTTATCCTCATGAATACTGAAGTAAGAGCTGAGATGGAGAAGATAACCACAATCCAGATACTAATGCCATTGGAAAATCTCAGAGAGAATAACCTAAAATGCAGCAAGCAAATGATGACAATGAGGATGGGGAGTAAGTTGAACAAATTGCATTTGTCTTAGAAAAAGAAAGGTCACTGAGGGATGATGGTGGAAGAAAACGCTGCACGAAAACAATCTATAAGCTTTCATTAAGTATGAGTGTATGATGTACACTGTGTCAGGAGCAAGGGATACAAAGTCAAAAGCAAAAACAGTCCCTACCCTCAAGGAACATGCAGAGGGTGTGGAGCTGTTAGAAACAGCATGTCCACGTAAAGATATATGCAGTGCAGTAACAACAATATTATAACAATAATAATAAGTTTATATACATATTATATATTGTATGTATGTGTGTGCATATGTACATACATATATATTAAATTATTTAAGGTTTGCAAAGGGCTTCACAATACAGAGTATAACAAAAGTCTGAGGTGCATTTTTTTTAAGCTTTAATAGTTCAAATGCACTGAGCCTTTTGGGACACTGACTGTTCTCATTTTTTTTTCCCCAAGAACCTTGGAAGGTAGACGCTATTATCATCTTCATTTTACAGATGGGAAAATTATGTCAGGCAGTGGTTAAATGACTTGCTCAGGGTCACACAGATAGTGTTTGATATCAGATTTGAACTCAGTACTTTCTAACTCCAGGTCCAGTGCTCTATCTACTGTGTCACCTAACTGACAAGTATACACAAGGTAATTGGGGGAGGAGGTGTAGATATTAGCAGCTGGGAGGGAGGATCAGGAAAACCCCCTTGTAGAAGGTGGCTCTCGTGCTGAACCTTGAAGGAAGGTAGGGATTCTCAAAGAAAAAAGTGAAAAGAAGAATAAAGCAGCATGTGTGTGTGTCTGTATGTGTGTATATGCATGTATTATGAATTTCTCTCTCTTTCTCTCTTTCTCTCTCTCTCTCTCTCTCTCTCTCTATATATATATATATACATATATGAATATGTATACATAAAATTTTCCCCCAGTTACATGTTAAAACAATTTTTAACATTTTTTTAAAGTAAACTATGAGTCTGGGTGCTAAATGGTAGTGGAGAAAGCAAACTTCCAATAGAAGATCTTTGTATATTTTTTTTGTATTTCATTATATCAGCATGTGTTATTTTCTCAGATAAAATGTAAATTCCTTGAAGCTAGGGATTCTTTTGTTTTTGTATCTCAAAGCCTGACAGAGAGCCTATCTCATAGAAGATATTTAAAAACACTAATAGATTGATTGTTAGGGACGTAACATCCTCACCAGAGAGTGAGGATTAAATTGTAGAAGTGGGAAGAAATGTTGGGTGAAAACGTGAAGATGTAGGGGAGTTTGTTGCCGTAGATGAATAGTGACAAATGACACGGTAGAATTGATCAGGAGATGGGTGAACTGGCTTAGTTTGGGCCTGGGAAGGAATGGATGTGATTAGAAGGGAGCTGAGGGTTTAGGCGAAAGCTGATGGGCCATGATACTTATGCCTTAGGCTATAAGACTGTATGACCAATATTGGAGGAAACAGCCTTCTTACAGGCATGCCTCTTTAATGGAGAATTTACAGAATTAGCACACCTGGTGTTTTTGTTTGCGTCTCTCAGGTTTATTCCCCAGGTAACCCTTTGCTCCTTGACTCAGAGGGAAAGACTTCGGGGTTGGGTTGCTGAAAAGAGTTAGGTCCATGAAGTCACTTCCACAAGAAGAAAAGTCTTGATACTGAAGAATTGACTGCTTTGGGTGACAGGAACCCCAAAGATAGTGCCCCAGTTAGTACCACCAGCCATATCATCCTTCTGCACCTGGCTCAGATCCTGGGTTCACTGTTCGCTTGAGCAGTCCATGTGACTGGTAGAGAGAAGGGAGACAAGCTTCAGTCCTTCCACAGAAGCCTTGCTTGCCTAATGCACTGACTGTTTATTATGGATTCCTCCTGATCTAATAGGAGTTGAAATTTCCATTAATTAAGAATATAAATAAATAAATGGGTAGGAAGGAAAGCAAGCTGGTGGCGTGTTGCCCAGAAGGCTCTGCTGAAAGCAGCCAGTTCACGCTTCATTAGCATCTTCTCTCCCTCTCCAAAGCTGCCAGCACAGCCTTTCAGCTTTGATACATACACAGGGAACTATAGTTTGGAGGAAATGCTTTTATTTTTCCCCTCTGGGGTTTCTCAGCATCTCCGAAGGAACTTTCCTGGCCTTAAAGGGCCAATTTCCCCTACCCTGAAGCAGCTTTCCAAAAGGTAAATCAGAACCCCCTAGTTGGACTACATTTTGCTGCCATGATGAGCTATTGTGAGCAACAAAGCATTAGAACAAAGTACTAGGTTTTCTTGGTCAGCCCCCTCCCTCATTTGGACATTTGGAATACTCAGGTCAATTATTTCTTTTCCATATTATTTGAATACGGAGTTATCATAAAGGTGAGTAGTCATTTAGGACTAGCTTGCTGTTAAGTATAGCTGAGGCTTTGCCAGGATCAAAAAGAAGAGCAATGTGATTGGTCCAACAACACATATTTTATACAACAAGCAGTCACTCAGAATTTAGCACTGTGCAACAAATTCTGGAAGACACCAAGAAAGACTGTCATATTCATGCCCTCAGAGAACTTACAGTCTAATCTAAGGGGCAAGAGGAACACACATAAACTAAATACTGATAATATGAGTATATAATTGTTCAATTATGAGACTATAAGTTCAATTTTAAAATTACTTATTAAATACTCATAATTTGCAATCAGATGACTCTGGAGGAGAAAGTGAGCCTGGTGACTTTGCACAGCCCTGCCTCACTTAAATCCAATTCACTTGCATGTCATGGCATCACCTCCCTATCATCATGGTCTTCAAGAACAAAGGACAAAGAGCAGCAACAGTAATTTTCAGAGAACCGTGTTCAGCATGAGGGAGTATACGCTACCTCCAGACATCATTCAGTCCCTGCCCTCAGAGAATGTATGATCTAGGAAAGGTAAATGGTTCAGACACAAATAACTACAGCATAATAAAACAGGGAGACGGTGTGGTTCAGTGGAAAGAAAACTACACTTGGGTCTAAATCCCACTGGGTCACTTATTACTTCTAGGATTGGGCAGGTCATTCAATGTGTCTTGTCTTCAGTTTCCTCATCTAGAAAAAAAATGAAATAATAGTAGGTGACCTCTTCAGTCCCTTCTATGATCTTATGGTATATGGTAAGTATGTGAGATGAGTTCGTTGTATGATCTATAAGGTCTTAAGAGAAAAAACTTATTACCAAATGGAGGAATCATAGATTTCCCATAGGCTGTGGCACAGAGTCGGGTTACAAAGGTTATGAAGGAATTAAACAGATGCAAGTGGGGATGGTATTCTGGGCATAGAGAGTGGCAACAACATCATCACCATCATCATTGTCATAACAATAATTAGTACTTATTTATTTCACTTTAAGTTTTGCAAAGCACTTTACAAATATTTTCTAATTAAAATAAGATGTTGTAAAATAAATCTTTATAACAACCCTGGGAGGAAGGTGGTATTATTATCCTCAATTTACAGAAATGGAAACTGAATCAGAAGTGACATTCCTTGCCCAGGATCACATAGCCAGTCCTTCGGAAGATCAGATTTTAACTTAGGACTTCCTGACTCCAAGTTCTACCTTTCAGCTGCCTAATCAAAAGAAAGTGAGGCATGTACAATGGTTAACAAATATTCCACTTTCATTAGATCACAGGGTACATAAGGAATGAGAGAAATTATTTTTCTCTCATAGTAATAACCAATTATTAAATTAAGATCAAGATGTTTCCATTCTGTTTCCTCTTTTGGGAATAGGTCATTCCTCCAGTTTCTGAAGGACATTGTTGATAGATAAGATTGCCCAAATTCTCTGGGTATGTGCTTCTCCATTTGGGTGGGACCTAACTCCACCAGAAGACCTCATAAACAGAATTCAATCTAGGTGATTTTTCTGTCCTTAGGAAATAAGTCCCTGTCCTTAGAACCTTCCATTAGAATTTAGGGTGACCCAGCTTATGGAGGAGAAAACCAACCAGAGTGGTTTGGGTAGAGATGGATTCTTTTGTCCAGATTGCTGGAGGTGGCTGAGTCTCATGATCAGGTCATGTTCTCAGCAGGAGGAGCTGAAGACTTTTAGCCTACCTCTTCATTAATATGTCCATCTCTTCATTGCTTGTTCAATAACTAAGGTTGATCTCTGCCTATCAGGGATATCCACTTTTCCAAAGGTGTTTAAGCATTTGATAATCTCCGTGGTCTTTGTCTTTGGTTGTTCAGAGAGACTAATGATCATCAATTCATTGATTATGAGCTAGCCTAATTAATAAATTGATTATTAATTACCCAGAAACTCTGTCTCAGGATTTTCATTCATCACAGGGAAGTTGTACTGCATGAACTAAGCTTGCAAAGGCAGAGTTTTGTAGCATTGTTCAAGGCCTTAGGTTTTACTTAGCAGAAGTCATTAAAGAGTTTTAAACAATGGAGAGGCATGGCCAGTTTTATGCATGAGGAAAATGTCAGACAAAGGTGTGAATAGCAGACATTATGGAAGGGGAAACGGAGGCAGGCTGATGTACTGGGGGGCACTTTTAATAGTCCGATTGATAATATGGGCCTATAATAGGATAGTGCCAGTGAAATTGAGAGGAAGGGGCAAATGCAAGAAATATAGAAAGATATTCAGCAAGACCTGATAACTGACTGAATATTCAGTGAAGCAAAGGAGAGCTCTGTGATGCCTCATAAGGGAACAAAATGAGTTGAAAGTTGGAGTAGTCAGGTTACCTGAAGAAAATAGTACCTGACCCGGGCCTAGAAGGATGGGCAGATTTTTTTTTCCTTCTCTGACTCATAGAGAAAGATGCTTAGAGTCCAAGATGGCTGCATGGAGTTAAAATCAGCAGGAAATTACTTTAAGAAGTTAAATCAGAGAGCTCAGTGGATTTGACACCCACCATTCCATACCCTCTCATCTTTAAGGTCTTGTGGCTTTTGAAACTTATAGAAACCTTAAACTCCTGCCCTGCCTCCTAGCCCTCTGCCATTTCCATCAAATCCATGCTGCTGAATGCTCCCAATTCGAATCCATGAGTCCATGAGTGATATCCTCTGTCCCACCTATTCCCCATCCTCTTCCTCAAGCTGTTCGCCTTTCTTCAGCATCCCATCCCTTGGTCCCATCTTCCTTTGTTCCTCTATCACTACTCGTCTCTGGATATTAAAATGTGATCACTGCCTGGTTTCCCACTGTCAATCATGGTCTTTCCTGATGAGTACTCAAAGACCAGGTATACCTGACTCATTTCATAAATTTATTATTAATCTATAGGCTAAAGATAAGAGGTAAAAATGGAATATTTAGAACCATCCAAGAGAGGAATGAGCTGAAGAAGCAGTGGATTCCTTACAATAATCATGGTTGACATTTATGTAATGCTTTAATGTTCTCTAAGCATTTTGTATACTTTCTCATTAATTTTCATCATACCTACTTAAGTATTATAATAAAACCAACAATAATAATATTTATATAACACTTTAAGGTTTGCAAACCATTTTAACATACTTCAAGTTATTTGATCCTCACAACAAGCCTGGGAGATAGGAGCACACAAAAGCTCTACCTAACAGAAGTTCACAGTACCTTATACCAGCATCTTCTTCCTTTTTTTAATCAACTGAAATGTTTGTTGATTATTACGAAGTTCACAATTAAGAAATTTATATGTATATATACATATAGCATAAATACATGGTGTAAGAGAAAGAACAGGCTGTACACATGCTCAGCTCCGTTAGTCCTAACACCCAAGGCATGCCTCTCTCCCTTACCTCCTACCCCCATACCAATGTAAAGTCTTAAATGATTCTGGTTCTGATTTCTCCTAGCACTTTTGTATTTAACTGCACAAATGCAGAAAGAGACCGACTTTTCCAAAATACATCCTGGCCCTCTTAGTTTCCAAGCTGCAGGAGTCTTAACCCTTTATTGAAAATTGGTTGCTGAGGTGGTGAGTTGGTCCAGCAAGAGGAAGAAGACTTGAGATGTTGGTAGGAAAGGTTGGAGTTTGAGGGTGTGAGAAAGACAGATGTCTTTGCAGGTGATACATTATCGAATTCCTTCTGTAAAGAAAATAAACCAGGAGCTGGTGCAGCCTGAATTTCTTTATTTGAAGCCCCCAGGAATGAGAGAATGTTAGAGGCAGAGCAGTAACTAGACAGTTTTTGTACCCAGGGCAAATTACACAAACAAAGCCCAAAGCGAGAGACTTGAGTCACACTGTCAGTTGGTGAGTGGTAGAGGGGGAAGCATGGAAGGATGAGGCTCATTGCAGCCCGCCATCTGGTAGCTTTCTCTTTACCCAATAATTCGTGCTAGTTAGGTAAAGAAGAGCTGTTGCTTCTACCCCACTGATTGACTAGGAGAATGGTTAATGCCATTTAAGTTCAACACTGGAAGGCTAGTGGTAGGTATTTAATAAATGTTTTTTGACTTGACTTCACTTGAAAAATCCTTGAGGGCCTTGGCCCACCAGTGTAGAACCTGTCCCCAAGTCCAGTGAAGAGGACTGAGCAGAGGATTGTAATGTTAAGCGCTCAGTTTAAAATCTAATCCTGGTTATTGAAGTTGATGAAAGTAGAAGAGAAACTGCTGTTGGCTGCTAAGGTTCTGTGTGGTGATGTGGGGGAAGAGGAGAGGTTGATTTAAAGAAAAAGGGAAAGAAGCAAGGAGGGTCATGACAAGAAAATCAAATGATCATTTTGGCCTCCATGACAGCCAATATCCAAACTTCATCGTTTGCTCAGTGATATCTCATCAGTTTGATGACCTGGGCAATTGGTGATGCCCACACTGTCTCCAAAGTGATAAGATGCTGAGGATCCTCCCCCATTCGTTACCACTAGAGTAAGGTTAGAACTCAGCTCTATGTTGAAAGAAAGGCCACTGCATTAACCCCAAGCAACATAGAGGCTCCATTTTGTTTCTGATGAGGAGAAGATGAATGGGTCTCTTTACTCCTCCTAATGAACATTTCAATCTTCTAATAAACATCCTAATAAAGAAAAATTGAGACTTAACTCACTTTTATTATCGCAACTGACATGTCGCAAGGTCTTAATTGGGCTGAAAACAGCTTCCAATAATAATATCCTCCTTAATTGATTCATTAAAGTGGCCCCTACTGAGACAGAAGTGCCAGTTCCAAGGGGGGAAAAAAGGAGATATAGAGGCCGGATTTCCCACTGAGCAGCTATGATCCCTCCACCATTAACACCTGCCAGGCCAGTTAAGAAGGAGCCCAGTAGCACCACATGATTAGAAGTCTCTCTAGTTCCTAAACAGCACATCCTAAACTGTCCATCTTGAAGCAAGGAACATTGAGTAACCACACACTGCATCATGCTCCTTACATAGTGTGAAAAAAAAGGGGAAGTTGGAGGAATAAGAAACTAAGCCGTTAGTCAAAGAAGTGAATGATTAATGACTAGGTAGTAGTCAGATGCTTCTTCCTGATCCACAGATCTGTTCATGTCCCTCCTCAGTTCATGACTTTTCAATGGTTCCCAATTACCTATGAAAGAAAACCTTAACTGTCTATGATCTTTTAAAATAGATTTTTGTTGATATCTTTTGTTTTCACATGGCCCAATTTTACCTCTCTATCCTTCTCCTCCCTCCTCCCATGGCACTATCCTTTATAAAAATAATTTTCTAAGGAAAAAGAAAACACAAAAACATAGCAAAATAGTTAAGACTTTGAAAAAAAAATCTATTCCTCACCCCTAACCCCCACCTATGCAAAGGAAGAGGAAGAAATGTATCTTCTTCTATCTCCACTTTATAGCCAAATGTAAACTTTATAATTTTCAATATTCCATTTCAGCTCTCTATAATCTCATACCAACTGACCTTTCTAGCCTTATCTCAAGAAATGTCTCTGCATGTACTTTATATTCTGGATCAATTGAAAATTCCTGGCCCGCAACCTGTATTTCCCCAAACCTTTGTTCATGCCCTCTTCCCCATTTCCATATCTGGAAATTCTACCATCCTCTAAGACTCAGCTCTGATGCCAACTGCTTCATGAAGCCACCCTTGAGTTCTACCAACTAATAACGACCTCAGCTTCCACACACCATATGCAGAGCACTTTGTGTCTATATCAGGGAAACCAGCTTAGACGGGCTCTAGAGCTGATTGTTAATTATTCAATGCAAGCATTTATACTTGAACATTGGGAAACAAAAATCAGGACTATTATATTGGTATTTAAGTTTGAAAGTAATAGAGAAAATCTCAATAATGTAAATTAGGCTTAAAATTATGTCCTGCCCACATATTTTTTTTCAGAGAGTCAGTTGTTAAACATTTGACAGTACACCAGTGCTTCTACTTGCCCTTCTAAATTTTAAGCTCTGTGAGGACAAAGCTGGATACTACTCCAGAGCCAAGTACCCTATGCATACCATATTAATGAAGGGGGAAACAGGATAGCTGTGTTCAGGTACTCAAAGGTCTGTTTTGAGGGAGATTGCTCTAAACTTGATCTGTTTGACCCAGAGGCAAGAACTTGGAACAAAGGGTTGAAAATGGAGAAAGATGAAGACAGGTAAATATAAGGAAAAGCTCTGAAGCAACTGGATCTCTCTAAAAGTGGAATGAGCTGCCTCAACAATCAATTGACAAGCATTTATTAAACACCCAGTATAGGTCAGCTAGGTGGCACAATGGAATCAGGAAGATTCCTCTTACCAAGTTAAAATCCAGCCTCAGATATTTATTAGCTGTGTGACCCTGGGCAAGTCACTTAACCCTGTTTGCCTCAATTTCCTCATCCACAAAATTGGCTGGAAAAGGAAATGGCAAATCACTCTAGTATCTTTGCCTAGAAAACCCCAAATGGGGTCACAAAGAGTGAGACATGACTAAAATGACTGAATACCATGTGGCTAGCATTGTGCAAGACTCTGACAGGAACAAAGACAAAAGGAGAGTACCTGCCCTCTAGAAATTTAAATTCTAGTGAGAGTGATAACATATAAACATATAAGAATATATTAAATAGATACAAGTAGAGGGATTAGAGGCAGCTAGGTGACTCAGTGGATAGAGCACTGGACTTGGAATCAGGAAGACTACTCATGAGTTCAAATCCAGCCTCAGATACTATGTGACCCTGGGGAAGTCACTTCACCCTGTTTGACTCAGTTTCCTCTACTGTAAAATGAACTGGAGAAGGAAATGGCAAGTTACTCCAATATCTTTGCCAAAAAAACCCTCAAATTATGTTATGGAGAGTTGGATACAACTGAAATGACTCAATAGCAACAAAAGCAATGTTGAGGGGAGAGTAGGAATGAACCACAGGAGGGAATCAGGAAAGGCTTCATGTGGGGTTGGTTTTGAGCTAACTTTTGAAAGAAACTAGGAATTCTAAGAGGTTGAGTGTAGAGTAACCGTGTTCCAGGCAGAGGGGTGGCCAGTCCAAACGCAGGAAGGCAAGAGGTAGAGTGTTCTGGGTGAGGGACGGTGAAAGCCAAGTGGCTGGATGGCTCTGTGGAGGAAGGAGGATAAAGTACAGTGAGACTTGGAAGGAAGTCTGCCAGCTGCTTGGGAAGATCTTTAAATGAAAAATAACGGAGCGTACATATGATCCTATTGTAAAATCGTACTTCCAGAGCCCCTCAGCAGCCTCTTCTCTTTCCTTCTACTCTCTCTGTGGACATCTTGTTTATTTTGAAATTAAGTGGGTCCAGGTATTAATAAGACCCTAAACATGGGATCTGGAGATCAATGGGCACAAATCAATAAAAGCTTTCTCCCTCGTATCCCCTTCAGAGCACCTTGTGAATAGAAATGTCACAGTCAGTCCCTGACTGTGAGTGGCCACATACATGGAGGGAAGAAGGAGGCCACTCTCAGCTAAAGGCATATTTATTTTTCTGTTAACAAAGGGCAAAGTGGCAAAGGGAGGATGGCAAAAAATGAAGGTTGCAAAGTGCTTTCTTGGGCCCTAAACTTAAAACTGCTGCTGTACTCAGATATCTGTGCCTGTACAGGGAAAGAGGGGAAACAGCAACCGTCTGTCCCACCACCTCCCCAGTTTCCCTCCCAAGTCACTGAGAGATGAGTTTTTTTGGTCAAATGCTTAGGAGCTTTGGTGATTAAGCATTATGGGATATAAATTATGAATGGAGCAAACCCATTATCTCAAAATCTGTCTATATCTTCTGTTCCTTGAACATGAAGAAACATGAGAGCAGTTAAGGCAATGAGCCATGCAACAAACCAAAAGCCAAATCCAGCACCCTGATGCTCAGCTTACAAACCAGCAAGAGAAACTTCATGTAGCCCAGCACAAGCCCAGCACTTGCATGGAGTGGGGAGTATTTAATAAGTATCGGGTCAATTGAATTAAATTGGGGCAGCTCTGATTTCAGAACGCCTGGGAAAGCTAGGCAGGGGAATGGAATCAGAAAGACCAGAAAGAGCAGAGTTCAAATCCAACCTCACATGCTTACTAGCTGTATGACCCTGGGTAAGTCATTTAACCCCTGCCTACATAAAACTGGAGAAGGAAATGACAAACCACTCCAGTATCCTTGCTAAGAAAACCCCTTGGACAGTTGGACTACAGGGTCACAAAGAATAAGATAGGACTGAACAACTTTTATTGCCTGTGTGACTTTAAGCAAATCAGCTAATCTCTCTGAATCTATCTCCTCATCTCTAAAATGAGGGAGGTTACAACTCCAGGCCCTGTGCTCTATCCAGTGTGCTAACTTACTGCCTACAGGACCATAACTCTAGACCAGGAAGGAATCCTCAAGTTTACCTAATCCAATCCCACGTTACCGGTGAAGAAACTGATGCCCAAAGAGGTTAAAGTGACATGTGTGATAAGTTGACAGAGCTAAGATTTGAATCCAAGTCTTCTGGCTCCAGATCCAGTGTTCTTACTATTGAATCATGCCAACCCTTTGATTTTCTTTGCCTCTACTCTTGAGTTGTTAAATATCGCTAAAGGGAAAAAAATCAGATCACTGTGCCAGCTGGTTCTGCTGTAAATTCAACTGGGGCCTCCTTGCTACTTGGCAATCCTTTAATTCACCTCATGATGATCCTCTCTTACATTCCCCACAAGTCAGCATGTCACACTGGGAAAAGAATTGGACCTAGAGCTATGGAAGACCTGGGTTTGGATCCTGCCTCTAATACTAACCAGCTTTGTGGGCACAGAAAATCTGTTCTCTGGGCCTCAGTTTCATTCCAAAATTCTCATCAACATTTGTTGCCTTCACCGTCTCACCTCCCATTTTCTTTCCAAACCTTTGAATTCTGGCTTCTGACCCAACCATTAATGAAACTGCTGTCCCCAACACCAACAGTCTCTTATCTGCTGAACCAAATGGGCTTTTCTAGCCTTCGTTTTTCTTGACCTCTCCCCTCTCTGCAGCTTTGCACACTCTTGACACTTTCCTTCTGAGTACTCTGACCTCCCAGGAATTTGGTTACACTTGCCTCCCCCGTTTCTCCTCCTACCTGTCTAACCACTCTGAATTTCTTTTGCTGATGTACCCCAGGATTCTTGTCTAAGGCTTCTCTGTGCGTGTCTTTCTGCATCTCTGTCTCTGTCTTTGTCTCTCTCTCTCTCCATCTCTCTCTCTCTCTCTCTCTCTCTCTCTCTCTCTCTCTCTCTCTCTCTCCCTCTGTCTGTCTCTCCATCTCTGTGTATGTCTCTCTGCTCTCTCTTTGCCCATCTGTGTGTCTGTCTCTGTATCTCTCTCCCTCCCTCCCTTTCCTCTCTCTGTCTCTGTCTCTCTCTGTCTCTTTCATTGTCTGTCTTTCTGTCTGTCTCTGTCTGTGAAACTCTCTCTTTTTCTGTCTCTGTGTCTGTCTCTGTCTCTCCCTCCCTTTCTTTCTGTCTCTGTCTCTCTCTGTCTCTGTCTCTCCCTCCCTTTCTTTCTGTCTCTGTCTCTGTCTGTCGCTGTCTCTCTTTGTCTTTGATTTTCTCACTCTGTCTTTCCATCTCTCTGTCTCTGTCTGTCTCTCTCTTTCTCTCTCTGTCTCTCTCTCTTCTCTGCTCTCATGGATTCAATTATCATTTCTAGGCAGATGACTCTCAAATTTGCCCATACAATACTCATCTCTCGTCTGAACTCTAATCCCTCATTGTTCATTAGACATTTTCACTCAAATCCCTATTGACAGCTCAAATTCAACATGTCCAAAAGAAAGTCATTATCTTACTGCCCATCCCTTGACCTAATTTCCCTAATTTCCCAAATATTCTCAGCTCTCCCAATCGAAAAAAAAAGAAAAAATAAACAACCTCTGCCCCATTACTCCCTCAACCTATTGTCACTTATCTTTCCTTCTTTTTTCAGACAAGAATATCAAAAGAGCTTCCTAGAATCTCTGCCTCCACTTTTCTAAGTTTCCATTCATCCCCACGACATGTTTTTATAGCCCATCCTCCAACTTCACCATTCTGACAAATCTGTTCTGCCAAAGGTCACCCCACCAGTGAAGCCCTAATTGCCAAATCCAATATCCTTAGCTCAATTCTTGCCTTCATTTAGCTCTCTGCAGTATTTGATGCTGCTGCCACTAGGAATTCTACCCTCCATGGGTTGTCATGGCTGTTCTCTGCTAGCTTTCCTCCTATCCCTCTGACTATTCCCCCTCTGTTTCTTTCTTTGCCTCCTCTTTCTAATTCTGAACCTTAAACATAGCTATTCTCTGAAATCCTTTTGGCCTTTCATTACATGCTCTTACAGATTCACAGAATTTCAAAGCTAGAAGAGTCCCTTAGAGGCCTTCTAGTCCACCCCATACCTGAATGACTATCACTTATCCAAAACACTGTCATCCAGTTTTTGCCAAAAAAAAAAAAAAAAAAGCCTTCAAGTAAGGAAGAAGCTGTTATATTCTTGTGACAGCTCATTCCTCTTTGCAAAAGCTCTAATGGTTAGAAGTTTGTTTGTTTTTCCCCTGACATAAGTCTAAATTTGTCTGTCTGCTGCGTCTATTGACACCTCTTAGTTCAACTTTGTGGGGCCAGTCAAAAGACATCTAATCCTTCTCCCATATGATAACCCTTCAAAAGCCTGAAGGCAGCTGTTCTGCCATGCTCCCTTCCCTGCCCCTTCCTGCCCAGCTTTTCTTTACTCTAAACCACACATCTCTGTCTCCAGAGATGTGCTGGAGCCATCTCCTACTGGCTTAGGAGAGCCAATTGTTAAATTTTCAGTGTGAATACTTGTACCTCAGAAATCAGCAAAAAGTTAAAAGTTAGGGCTTGATTTATTGTTTTGTTGATTTCTAGACTTAAGAAAGTGATAGACAAGATGTTAACAATAAAGATTGAACTTAAAAATGTGTCCTGTGTACATCATTCACCTCAGAGACCTGGTTGTTAAACAATGTATTGGCAGATTGCTGTTCCTTCCCCGGTCATCACTTCCTTACTAAAATAAGGTACCCAGGACTGAGCAAAATGTTTCAGAAAGGCTCTGACTGAGACAAATTGCAATCAGACTATCACCTACTTATGCCTGGATGCCAAGCTTTTCTTTATTCAGGTCAAGATCCCATTAATTTTTATGGCTGCCATAACTATCAGTTATATAGCTCTTTGAGGTTTACAAAGCCTTTAATATACATTATGTCATCTAATGCTGACAGTAACACTATATGATTGGTAGTTCATGTGTTCTTGTCATTTTACAGATAAGGCAACTGAGGCACACTGGGATTGTGACTCATTGATGGCCACACAGCTAGAAAGTGTTACACTCTGGATTCGAGCCCAGGTCTTCCTGATTCCAATGATCAACACCTTCTTTTTATTCTGTTCTTTCCAGTCCAAAGATTATTTACCTTGGTAGAAGAAACAGAAGCAAAATCAAAACTGGGCATCAATTTTTATGCCATCCGTTCTGAACATCCGTTCTTTGATCTCCCTCTTTTCATCATTATAGCTTTTTAAAAAGCCTTGTGGTTATTCTTAGCTTTTCTCACCAGCCTCAGCTCGTACTAAGCATTAGGACTGCTAACACCGTTCCTATAGCACAATGCCACTCTTTTGTATTCATCTTCAGTTGCCTACCCCTTCCTATCTTCTGTATGTCTTTTAAAGACCATAATTAGTTGTTGAGTTCTCTGTCCATAAACATTAGTCTCTTTAGGCAGCTACCTTTTTCCTCCTCTTATAACAATTACTTCTCTTTGCCTCTTCAAAATTTTATTCTTTACAATCTTCTTCCCTTCCCAAAATAAACTTTGTCTTGTAGAGATTTAAACCATGGGATTCTACCTATCCTTAAAGTGAATCCTTGGAAATCTGCTCCCCTAAGCTCTAAGGTACATATCTGACTCTCCTCTGATTTTCTTTCTTTCTCTATTAAAAATTCTAAGATGGAGCAGTCACTGACCCTTAGGGTTCCCATCATTTCCAACTCTACTGATAAGTTCATTGACTCTGAGAGACTCAGTTATCACCTCTATGTAGATAACTAGCTAATCACCATCCCTTGACTGACCTCTCTCCTGAACTTAGGTTAAGTATTTGCAAGTGACTGCTGGGATGTCCTCAACAGGATGTTCTGCCAGCACCACCAACTCAACCAAACTCATCAACTTCCCCATGAAATGCATTCACCTCCTGACTTTCTTATTTCTCTTAATAGCATTGCTAGCCACCCAAACTAAAAACCTTATAGTCCCCATTACATTTAATGTCTTTCTCTCCATAGCCCAGCTGTTGATTATATTCAGCACTTTGAGAAGCTTTAATTTTATGTAAATAGAACTGCCAATGAAGACTGCAATTCCTCCATGCCTTAGTAGGGTCCTTAAGAGGGCTGTAATGAGAAGAAAAAAAGGCGTTATGGTGGCCAACCTTCTGTTAATGAGCCTATGTAAGCTGAGCTATTGGTCTTCCAATGACACAATCTATTGCCAAGCCCATACTCAAAGGCTTGAACACCAGATGATGAAGTACCAAGAGAGATTAATCATAGAAATGATTTTTTTTAATCCCACAAAATGTCCTTTTGTACCATCGACTAAAGTAATTCTTATGTTATTGCTAGGGGCTACATGAAAACAGTGCTGATTTGAAAATACATGTACAACCACAAAAAGCTCCAAATGGATATTGGACCTTACTATAAAAAGGTCATATCATAAATAAATTAGAATAAAACAGAAGGTGGTACCTTTTACAATTGTTGTTAGAGGCAGAATTCTGAACTAAATAAGGGATAGATGTGATCATAAAATATAAAATCAGTAATTCTGATTACATCAAATTAAAAAGCAAATCAATGTGGTTAAATAAGAAGAGAAACTGTTAAATGGATAAATCTTTGCATGAACCACTTCTAATAAATGTCTAATATCCAAAATATATAGGGAATTGAGTCAAATGTATAAAGCCCAAGAGCCAGTAGGCAAAGATATGTTCGGGCTCTCAACAACCATGTTAAAAATGTCCCAAATCACTAAAAATAAGAGAAATACACATTATAACAACTCTCTGGTTCCCACCCATACCCTTAAAAGTGGTAAAAATTATAAAAGATGGAAATCACCAAGGGAGGTCAGGGAGGGTAACAGGAGGACGCTCTTGGCAGTGTTGTGAGTTCATCCAATTGTTCTGGAAGACAATTTGGAAATTTGTAATAAAAATGACTAAATTGTTCACATCCTTTGACTCGGCGATCCCACCACTGGATACACACCTCGAGAATTCAAAGATAAGGATAAAAAGCAAAACATATATAGCCACACTCTCTGTGGAAGCAAGGTTGTTGTTGTTGTCATTGTTTATTCTTTGTTCTTGAAGAGGACCAATGACATCGTGAGGGCGAAGTCTTAAAAACAGATTGGATGCTCAAAGACTGAGAAAGGGCTGAACAAATAACCCTGTGAGGTAGTAGCTATTATAATTATTTTTTATTTTTCATTTTGGAGGGGGGGAGGCAGGGCAACCGGGGTTAAGTGACTTGCCTAAGGTCACATGGTATTATTATTATTATTGTTATTTTACAGATGAGGAAATTAAGTCTAAGAGAGGTAAAATGATTTTCTCAGGGTTACCAAATGAGTAATTGTGAGAGGCAGCCTTTGAACTCAGGACTTCCTCACTCCCAAGTCCAGTTCTCTATCCACACTAATTCACCTAATTTCGGTGACCAATCTTGTTCCTGAAGAACAAATGATCTACTTCCTTCCCTTTGAGAGATAGATGGAGGACTGTGGGAATAGAATGACACATACACAGATGCAACTATTCTGTTGATTGGTTTTATTAAACTTTTTTTTCTTTCTTACAAATGTCAACACAAAACCAACAGAACTTGGGTGACTTATGTGTGATTGTGTCTGTAGGACATGTCACTAGAATGGAGGAGAGAATGTTCAGCAGAATGTAATGTTGCTATGCAAGAGACTTGTGGAGATGGGCCAAAATTTCCTCAGGGAAAACACGTATGGTCCCAGACACTCTTCAGGGAGAGGGAAATAGCAGATAGGTAGGGGAAGCTGGTTCCTTGACATGTCCCTGATTCCCCTATTGTCTCCCAAGAGACTGCTCAGATGGGCCTCCTTGGATGAAATCAGACACTCTTCTTCGGTTTGAGCTGAAATAGTATCACACTCCTAGCTCAAAAGCTCATTTACTCCTATGTATTCTTTGATAAATTCTACTCTATATAACTTCTCCAATTTCTCTTTGCTATTTTGCTTGCATGAACAGGTTTACTCTCTTTATTTGTGATGGGCTTTTAAGCCACCAGAATTTGGTGGGCAGGGGATAAGATGGTAACGACAAGCTAAAGGGCTACCCTTTCTCCCTTAAGAACAGAATAGTGGTTTTGGTTCTAAGCCTAACATGCCCATAGATAAGAGATATTGGAGGGGTGGCAAATAGACACAATTCTATCCTAATATTTACTCTCCATGACTGGAGAAAAGAGCACTGGCCTTGAGGTGTTTCTGGGTCCTGCCTGCCACTTCTACCCTTCCCCCCAGCCAGTGTATTGGCTCTACCCTTGGCTCTCCTTCTCTCTGCAGAGAAGAACCCTTTGTTACTGCCACCCATGAGCTGAGCTGCCTCTAGAGATATAGATCCCGTATGGACATACATACACAAGGTAGGGTTCAATGTAAGGTGAAGTGCAGTAAGCATCAGAAAATGATCACGATGTTTAAAAAAAATGAAACTTTAAAATATATGAATACAAACATCAGCATTTTTTTTTCAGATTCAGTTAATGACATGCTTGCTATCAGTGAACAAACATTTATTTAGCATTTACTACGCTAAATTGTTAAGCATAGAGGGTGCTTACATTCTAGAGGGGGAAGACTACACATAAAAGCAAATTGAAAAGCTTCATAGAGGAATGAGAGAAGGTGGGGAGGAGTGACTTCTGATGTATGAATTCCATGCTGAAGTGGTTTCTGGGGCAAGATAGAGTTAAATCAGGAGTGAAGCCTGGAAAGGAATGTCCCTAGGGGATTACTACAGATCTAATCTCACTTACTAATCTCACTTCACCAGTGTTGGATACAAGGATCCCCAAGAGGCCCACAGCAACATCCTAGAACCTCAGAATCCCTGAATCTCAAAATTTCTGAATTAGATGGGATCTCAGAAGCCACATGGTCCAACTTCCACCTAAGCAAGAATCTTTTCAATAATATTACCGACAAAATGGTTACTTAGTTTTTGCCTGATGAAGACCTTCAGTGATCAGGAGTCAGGTTACCTGAAGAAAACCCATTCCCTTCTTAGATAACTCTACATTCCTTACCCAGAGCCAAAAAAATAGGATGTCCTTGTGCCCTCAACTTTACCTTTCAGAAAATGGATGATCCCTCTTTTAGCATCACACCCATCAGAGAAATAATGAATCACCAAATGAATTCCACTAAGAGTAGAAAACCTGCAGTACAAATAAACCCAATGTGTCCAGAGGACTTCCTATAAAATTCCCAGAGGTGTCAATGCATAGGCCACTACTAGCGTCTGTAGCCAGGAATGTCCTTTCTTTCTAATACAGCGGTTCTCAACCTGTGGGTCGTGACCCCTTTGGAGGTCAAACAACTCTTTCACAGGGGTCACCTAAGACCATCAGAAAACACATATTTCCGATGGTCTTAGGAGCGGAGACATGGCTCCTCTATCCATCTCCAGCAGGGTCCGCCCACATGCAGACACACCCACATACAAGTATTAAAGGGTCCCTGCATTAGGAACATTGAGAACCACTGTTCTAATAAAATGGAATGTGAGAGAGTGGGTTCTTTTTTTTTTTCTTAACCAGAAGAGGCTATAAATATTATCATTGCACAGAGATAGTAGAATAGTAATCATGCAGATGGTTGTCCACAGAGTGGGGGGAAAAGGTCAAGTCATTAACTGTTTCAATGTCCATTGGCTCCATGGAGATGGCCAACACGTTTTTGTGAGGAGGATTATTTGAGAAAGAAATCTCACCCAACATTTCCTCTCAAGTCTAGCTCAAGTTATATCTCACCCCACCAGTGGTGCTGGGTCATGCCCCACCCCAAGCACCTTCTAAGAGCAATCTGTTGATTTCTGTCCAGGACTAGTATGACTGCCGACAAAGCACAGACATCCATGGGATGAGACACTTAGACGGGAGAGAAAGTATGCCCCACAATTTCTCCGGGTAGGACCCAGTGCCCAAAAATGTAATCATCTGTTTTCTAGAACAGGTAACCCACCCAACTCTTTTCAGTCATTAACACCTCTGCATAAATTAGCTTGTAAGATTTAGCAGAAGATTAGCACAAAAGAAGAACCTGGTGAAGTGGGACCACATTCAAGATAACAGCTCCCCATACATCAGACCAGGCTCCTTAAGAGCAGATAATGTCCCACTTTTGTTTTTAAATCTCAAGTGCCCTAGTATAGTAATATTTTTACATAGGGAACTCTCAGTGAGGAAACAAGTAACTAGTCTGAGATTTAGATTTATTCCTGAAGGAAGAGTCAATATAGGAATAGGAAACCCATCACCACCATTATCAAGGTTGCCTAGGACACTGAGAGGTTAAGTGACTTGTCCAGGCAACAAAAAGACAGGAATAGGTGATGCTGATGGAGAAGGTAGGCCTCAGTGAGCAGAGTCAGTCCCATGAGACTGAAATCAAGGAAGACTCAGCATTCGAGAGATGCCATGCTGGTATAGGAAATCAAAGCTACTGGCTACAATGTCTCAGGGAGGGCAGTGAACAAGCCACATCTATCCAGTGCTCTAAAATGATGTGAGATAATGGCAGGGGAATGGAGAGAGAGAGAGAGAGAGAGAGAGAGAGAGAGAAAGAGAGAGAGAAAGGATGGATGAATGTATGGATAGATAGATAATAGATGGTGAATAAGTGGATAAAGATGGATGGATAGATAGAAGGATAGATAGATAAATAGATGATAGATAAATGATGGATGATAAAAGATTGATAGATAGGTAATAGATAAATAGAGGTGGTGGACAGGAGTAATGTGGAAAGTGAAAGTTAACCTTTCAGGCTAATAGCTTCAGTCTTCTATGTGTAGAATGAATAGGAGGGGCAGCTGGGTGGATAGAGCAGTGGATAGAGCACCAGGTCTAGTGTCAGGAAGACCTGAGTTCAAATCTGACCTCAGACGCTTACTAGCATATGACCCTGGGCAAGTCACTTAACTTTGTTTGCCTTTGTTTCCTCATCTGTAAAATGAGCTGGAGAAGGAGATGGCAAAGCACCCCAATGTCTTTGCCAAGAAAACCCCACATGGCCTCATGAAGAGTCAGACACAAGTGAACTGACCAAACATCAAACAAAATAAACAGGAAGGATGACATGACCTCTAAAGATCCTTCAACTCTAAGTCTACAATTGTGTCAGAGGCACCATGTCATACATACACACACATATGCACATGTATGTGTATATGTGCATATATTGTTCATTTATATATACATGTGTATATGTATAGGTAAGTATGAGCACATATATGAATGCATGTGCTATCCTATAGAGCAGCGGTTCTCAACCTGTGGGTTATGTTCAGTTTGTAACAATGAAAATATCAGATAGATTCATAACAGTTCAGTTTGTAACAATGAAAATATCAGATAGATTCATAACAGTAGCAAAATTACAGTTATGAAGTAGCAACGAAAATAATTTTATGGTTGGGGGTCACCACAACATGAGGAACTGTATTAAAGGGTCGCTGCATTAGGAAGGTTGAGAACCACTGCTACAGAATGTGACACATAACAGAGGCTCAGAAAATATTTGTAGTCAGTTACTCATTTTGTCAAAGAGAAGACAGACCCAGAGAGGATAAGTGATTTAACTAGGAGCACACAGGTAACCAATGTCAGAGTCAAGATTTGAACTCAAGTCCTTCGACTCCAAATCCAGGACCCATTTCACTGCTCTATGCTGCTGGATATACTACTCTCTTCCTTTTCCCCATAAAGGATGCCTTTGATCATTTTAATAAGATCTCACTGGCATACAAATGGTGATTAGAAGACAGAGGCAGCAGGGGAGGCTAGGTGGCATGGTGAATAGAGCACCAGCCCTGGAGTCAGGAGGAACTGAGTTCAAATCTAGCCTCAAATACTAATACTTACTAGCCATGTGACCTTGGGCAAGTCATTTAATCTCAATTGCCCTGCCTTGGCCCCTCCAAAAAGTGAAGAAGAACGAGAAGGAGGAGGAGGAGGAGGGGGAAGGGGAGGAGGAGGAGGGGGAGGGGGAGGAGGAGGAAGAAGAGGGGGAGGAGGAGAAGGAGGAGGACAGGGGCAGAGTAGGGCAGGTGAGTGGAGTAAAAAGTGTCACAAGCTTGTTGGGGGGGAGATGAGTAGTATTAAAAAAGCAAGAAGTAGTGTCAGAAGGTAAATACGAATTTCACCTCCTTCACAGTCATATGTTCAGGGGAAATATACTTGACAAAATGGAGATCCACTAAGCAGCTTCCACCTGCTTCACACAAGCTCATATCATGGAATAGGTGGCAGGCCTTTCCATCCAGGTTAAGGAAGTGTAAGACTTGTACGGGAACAAGAAGTACAAAGGACACCTGCCATCTCCCAAGATTCAGGCTAGTAGCTCCATAACCAAGAATCTGCCATCAGAGAGATCTGGTCAAACCCCATGCTGGTACAAATGTTTGGGGAAGTTTATAAGCACCTTCGAGTTTATAATTCCAATTTATAGCCTATTAAGTACTTCAAAAATGCCTCCCTCATATAAACCAACGAGAAGCACCATTTTGTTAGCCAGGCTTCCTAAGAACTCCAAGAGACCACAGCCTTATGGAGCTCTATCCACTCATTTGAACAATGAGATGTGGGTATGTATTCCAGAATAAATTCCAAAGGAAGAAAAAGAATAAAAGATACAGGAAAAAAACATGCCTTAAAGGGTTGAACAAGTTTGCTAAAATGAGCAGATTATTTTCTCTCCAATTTTTTTTAAGAGAAAAAGTTAGAGAGAAAACTAAAGGAAGACACTGGATTCCTTTCATATAGAACTGACTTCACCTACCAGTAAACATGACTCAAAATAGTAATGGAACCAATATATGAAAGTCATAATTAAAAAAAAAAAACATAAGCACTTGGCCCAAGAAACCGTTCTAGAGGAAAAAGTAGAGTCAAGGAGAACAATATGTATCTCTTTCTTGGGAAGAAAAGAAACTAGAGAAACTTGGCAGGAAAAGACACTGGGATTAATTAACTGCAAATGAGGAAAAGGATTTCTCTTCTAAACCGATGACCCCAAACCTAATGCAAAGAAGAATAAAGGAGAATGAATGGATTGTAATTGTCTAGGAGGAAAAATGGTCCAAGAGGTAGAAGTCCAGGGCTGTTTGCATTGGGTTGTTAGTGGTGGGTTTCTTCTCTTTCATTTCTTCTCTCCACCCCCCAGCAAAAAGAAAATGGAAACCAGTGGAATTCAATGACTGCTGGTCTCAAATTAATTGGAAATCCCATTAAATTTTTGAACAAAAAGCTCATCTGGCCATTCATTCATAATCATAGGGTCACAGAACTAGAGGATAATAGATTTAAAGCTGGAAGGAAACTGAGAAGTCATTTAGTCAAATCCCCATACTTTACAGAGGAGGACATTGAGTTCACTATGCTATTTTAGGCCCTGAGGAGAGAGATCCTACTGAGATGAGGCTTGGTGCCTGACCCCATGCAGCTCATAGATCACGGACTTGAAGATTAGGCAAATGACCATCCAGATAGCCTTCAAACACAAACTATATAAAAGGAGTCTGGGAATGAAAAGCAGTTAGCCATGAAGTGCAATGACTTTTTTTTTTTTTTTTACCTTTCTCAAATCATCACCCTGTTGAAGCACTCAAGTGTTATAGCATTATATGCTGTGGAAATTTGACAGGTAGAGAGTCTGGCCCCAACTACTTGATTTGCTATCAAAACTTAAAGTCATTTTGGATTCCTTGGCTCCCACATGCCTCTCTGCTAACCAGCTTCAATTCTCATCATGGCCACCATCATTATCTCTCTTCTGGCCTCCCTATTGTCTCCTCTATCCCAAGCTCCCAGGAACCTCCAGCAAACCATGTGAGTTCTGAATTGAATTGCTCTTTGTCATTTCAACTCTGTACCCTCTCTGATACTGGTCTGTGATCTATCTTCAGTTCTGATTGACAATACAGCTGGGCTTATTTCAACTCTGGGGCTCTCCTGGAGAGACCTGCCTTATATGCTGTACATGGTGATTTTCAGAGATGGAAATAATATCTGTGGAATCCAACACAGTTCCTTTTCCCCCTAATATCTTAAACTGAGCTGGTAGCTCTCTCACTCAGCTAAGCACAAGGGTTAAGAAGCTCAAACTGTTAAACCTTATCCCTCAAACCCGCTGGAAACATTGCTATTAAAATATTGTTTGAATAGGTTGGAGGAGAGACAAGGTCATGAGAATACCACGTGGCTACAGATTTATTGCTATATGTGCACCCAAGCCTATAGAAAAGGAATTTCAGTAAACCCAGAGGGAGAAAAGGGGGAACTGAGGAAGGGGAAAAGAGAAGCAAGGAGGGAGGGAGGGAAAGAGAGAAGCAAGGTACCCTGGTGAAATGGATCAATTTCCCTATATCTTCAGGCTCTGTCTCACCTTGAGTACAGTAATATTGCCACCTAGAGGCTTGATAATGGCTTCGTGAAACTATATAATATTCCACAGATTTGACCTCCTTGTTGCTTTTGGGTCACTGGGCTTCTTTAAAGAAGAAGGACGAAAACTGGGGATGGGGAAGGTAATGCAAAAACAATCAGCAGCCCCCAGCTCCCTGGATAAGCCAAGGTGAGAGAGGTACCTGTAACCTAACTTTAGCTGGAAAACTTTTTTGCAGTTTCTGCCTTCTTAACAATCCATCAATCAGCAAGCATTTGTTAAGCACCTAACATACTAGGCATTGTGCTAAGCACTGGGAATGCAGACGCAATAGTGAAATAAGAAACTTACTCAAAAGATAAAAGGAATCTAAAGAGGTCATCCTAACTATGCTCTCTCCCCACTCCATCACCTTCCCACAAGACTGTAGGCAGCTAGATGGTACAGCCAATAGAACACTACATATGGAGTCAGGAAGACTTGAATTCAAATCCTAAGACATTTACTAGCTGTGTGACCCTGGGCAAGTCACTTAACCACTGTGTGCTTTAATTTCCCCATACATAATATAGGGATAATAATGACCCCTGCCTTCTTGGGGTGTTGTGAGATTAAAATGAAATAATATTTATAAAGCACTTTGTAAATGTTAAAATTCTATATAAATACTAAGTATTATCATTATTATTATTATTCATTATTACTACTGCACATAAGCCATACCAGACTGGCAAGTTGCTGTTACAGCTTTTTATTGTTTCTCCTATCCTCCACACCTGCCCCAGTAGGGAGTGTAATTCCACACATACTCCCTCAGTCATCAGTGTGCAGTGGATAAACCTGCCCTTAGTTAGTCCCTAGCTCATGAACCTTCAGTGTGTCCCTACTGCCTGTAGGATGAAAGGCAAGCTCCTTATCTTGGCATTCAAAGCCCTTAACATTCTGGTTTCAAGCATGCCTTTCCATGTTCCTTTCATATTACTCACTCTCAGACCCTTTACATTTCAACAAAAATAGTCTCAAAAATAGTTTCTCAAACTCAGTGTTTTATCTCCCACCTCTGTCCCTTTACGCAGACTATTCCCCTCATGCCTAGAATGTTACAGCTTCTCCCCTCTACCTCTTAGAATCTATTTTCTCCCTCAAAGCCCAGCTCCTGGGTCACCTTCCATGAGGAGCCTTTCTTTGTTTTTCCATTTGTTAATGTTCCCTTCCTCCCCAAATCATGCATACTTACATGATGCCATGCTGTATCCCTCTGGGTAGAATCTGAACTCCTTGGGAACAAGAATTGTTTTTTCATGATTTCTCCATACCCCTAGGGCAATGCTTTTCTCCACCCACCCAACCCCAAACCCCCCCCCACCACTCCCCCTCCCCCCGCCACTCTATGGTACTATTTTCTGTAATCTGGCACCCTACAGAAGAGTCAAGTCTCAGACATAGACATGTAATGGCGGCTTTTAAGTTCTATAAAATTCAGAGCACGCTGGGGAAATTGGAAGCATATACTTCAAGGACCAGTGCCTTAATGCCAAGCGCAGTGCTTTGTCCACAACAAGCACTTAACAGATGTTGTTAGGTTGGGATCCAAATTCTGCATCATTTCTAAGCCAAGTCTCTGCCCTGACCTGGCTATACCTCATTTCTCCTAGCTCCATCTTCAGCAGGGATGGAAACAGCTTTGGTATTTTCTGCTTTGTATTAGGAGAGAGCGAGACTTTGCTAAATCCCATCCCAGGCCATCTTTACTTTCAACATGGCTGGTCACATTTGTAGACCATGTCTGAGCTGGGAGTGAGGTGTGGGAGGGCAGGGGTTTGGCAAACCAATGGGGAATGGATGATCGCATATAGGGAATAGGAAAGGAAGTACAAAGCTGCAGAACGATATCAGGGTCTTTTTCTTCTGGGAAGTTACTTTATCTCCCTTTCAATTACTGTTATACACCACACACACACACACACACACACACACACACCCCCAAGATTTCCCTTCCCACAAAAACTTCCCCTAAAAAAGAGAGAAAAGAAAAACGAAGGCAGAGCGGCCTCTTTGTGCCTAGACTGGTGTTGAAAACAACTATAACTAGGTGGACATACAGGGGGGTTGGGTTTTCAATTGACTTCTACTAATGAAACCAGGAGGCTCCCAAATCTGGTCTAACAAAGCTACCCTAGGAGATCAAAGTGTTGTTTCAAAAATGGCAGAGAATGTCCGTGTTTCAAACCATAGAGAACTCCTGGCAAGATGAGGAAGATTATTCAGGATTCTGGATGGAGTCAATATAGATTGCAGGATATCAGTTTCTGTTCAGAAAAACACTTTCCAGCTAGGAAGTGTAAGAGAAGATTGGAAAGGAAAAAAGAAGGGAAGGAGAAGGGAAGGGAAAGGGAGGGGAAGGGAAAAGGAAAAGAGAAAGGAAAAGACAACTTTGGGATCTGGGTGCTATTATTATCCCCAGTTTTATAGATGAGGAAAATGAGACAGAGGCTAGGTGACTTATTCAAGGTCATAGAGCCAGAGAATGTCTGAGACTGTATTTGAACTTGGGTCTTGTTGGATTTAACTCACGTCTTGCTGACTCTAGGCCCAGAACTCTATCCACTGTGCTACCTAGCTGCATGCCTAAATAACTGGTCACCTGAAAAAGAGTTAAGGATTTTAGGGGACTTCAAGTATAATATAAATCAAGAGTGCATTAGGGCAGCCAAGAAAACGAATTCAATTAGGCTGTATTTAAAGAGTTGTCCAGGACTAGGAAGGTAGTTGTCCTATTGAATCCTTTCCTGGTCAGAACACATCTGGAATATTATGCTTAATTCTAGGCATTACATGTTATGAAAGACTTTGATAAGCTAAAGTATTGAGAGGAAGGTCAGTAAAGGGGATCAGGTTCATGCCTTGTGAGGACTGGTTGAAGGAACTAGGGATTTTTAACCTAGAGAAGGGAAGACTCAGGAAGGATGTAATAGCTGTATCAGGTGCTTAAAGGACCAATTCATGAAAGACTTGTTTCTAGAGGGTAGAAATAGAAGCAGGTAGGTAGAAACTGCCAAAAGGCTAATATAACTGTGAGGAAGGGAGAAAATCTTAATGACTCAAGCTATCTGAAAGTGGAATATGGGAACCCTAGAAGTCTTCAAGCAAAGATTGGAAGACCACCTTGAAATAACTTGTAGAAAGATTCTTTTGGAGGTATGGGTTGAACAAGATAGTCTCTGAGGCCCCTTAGAGACTAAGTGCTGAAATTCCATTGAAGAGCCTGAATTGCTGCTAATTATTAATACCAATCTCTAAATCACCAACAATCTAAACTATGGAGTCATCTTTTTTTCTTCATCACCCATATCAAATCACTTGTCAACGAGTCCTGATAATTCTGTGTCTGAAATGTCTCTCCCATCCAGCCCTTCCTTCTTCCTCTTTCAAGGATACTATCATAATATCCTATCAATCATACAGCTGTTATGGTGTTTCTTTGGACAATGCCACCCTCCACCCCTGCCACCATGAAGTAAACTTAGAGAGTGCAGGATCCATGAGAGATTGAGTTAAAAAGAATTTAAGTTGTGAAATGAGACAACTATATGGAGCAATAGACTATATAATTCCTCTCCACATACAGGTACTTGGTCAACTCCAGTCATCTTGATGAACATCAGGTCACTGGACCAGATGGCTCTGGAGGTGAAAGTGAGGCTGGTGACCTTACACAGCCTTCCCTCACTCAAATCAAAGTCAAGTGCAAGTATTGTCATCATTTCCCTGGTGCCATGGTCCTCTTCTAAAACAAAGGATAAACACAACAACAGGGGCTTACTGTTTCAGGACTTCATATAGCTAACTATAGTTGTTATATACATACATATATACATATATATATACATATATGTATATATGTAGCAATTATGTGTTTCAAAAGAGTTTGAACCCTAGAAGTAAAGAGTCCTTCTAGGACAAAAAACTGTCCACAGGTAAGATTCTGGGAAGTGACAGATCTTCATTTAGATTTTTTCCTAATATGATATATAGTATGCAATAATGAATGTTTGTTGAATTGTATTGGATTACATTGATGAAGCACCTGCCTCACCAAAAGAGCTAATGTTCAGGATCTAAACTCCAATCTAAAAGAGATGTCATAGAGTCCACTCTTCCATTTATGAGGAAGATGGAGCACCTAAGCTGAGGAATCCGTGGAATCCATAAGGTAAAAGCAAAGAGAAATTCTACAACCATGAAACCATTGAAGCACCATTTGACAGAAACCCCAAGACCAACAGACACTAAATAGAATACAACACCATTAAAAACTGGTGTCAGCTCTCTTTGTGGTGGCAAAAAATTGGAAATTAAAGGGATGCCCATCAATTGGGGAATGGCTAAACAAGTTATGGTATATGAATGTAATGGAATACTATTGTGCTATAAGAAATGAGGAGCAGGGGTAGCTAGGTGGCGCAGTGAATAGAGCACCAGCCCTGGAGTCAGGAGGATCTGAGTTCTAATCTGACCTCAGACACGTAACACTTCCTAGCCATGTGACCTTGGGCAAGTCACTTAACCCCAATTGCCCTCCAAAAAAAACAGCAAAAAAAAGAAAAAGAAAAAAAGAAATGAGGAGCAGATGGACTTCATATTTACCTGGAGAGGCTTATATAAACTGATGCTAAGTGAGAAGAGCAGAACCAGGAGAAATTTGTACACAATCACAGACATATCGTATATGTGACGACCAGCCTTGATAAACTGGACTCTTCTCAGCAACACACAGTTATGACAACTCCCCAAGTCTCAGGATGGAAGGAGATACCTACATTCAGAGAAAGATCTAGAAAGACCAGAGTTTAAATGGAGACTGAAGCAATCTACATGCTATTGCTCTTTTCCATGTTTGGTTTTGTTTCGTCTTTCCCATTGTTCATTCCATTAGTTACAACCCTTCTATACAACCAGACTAATGTCCAGTGTGAAAGTATTTGCAGATCCTATACTTGTTTGGAAAGCCACCATGGGGTGGGGGAGGATGAGGGAGGGGAGAAAATTTGAAATTCAAGGGATGGTGGAACTGAATCTTGTAAACTAAAAGCAAATAAACAAATCAATTTTTAAATAAATAAATGATTTAAAAACAAAACAAAAAAAAAGTGGTGTCAACAAAATCAGTTTGCTGACCTTACCCAAACATATCAGTGCCTAGGAACATCAGAGAGATAAGTCTTGCCTCCACTTGTGTGTTCTGGATAGATAGGGTCCTTAAATCTTTGTCTTCCATGCATGTGCCCTAGTTACATATGTTCCTTATATGTATCTCCATGAGAACTTCCCAAACATGTTCACTTTTCTCATTGATGATATGTAGTTTTGTGTGAAAGGGTTATCCTACTGTTATTTCATTCATTGTCTTAGTTTTGAACTCTAACTAGTAAGAATAAACACATTACTGGGATATCACAAAAATTTTTTGTTGTTTTGTTTTATTTTTAGTAGATGCAGACCCATGGAATACCTTAAACATGGAGTTACTCTTCTAGGACCTTAAATTATAGGAGATTCCTCAAGTGTTACAGGAACATTTATTAAGTAATTACTATATAGAAGACACTGGGAGTGTATAGATGAAAATGGAGAACAACTCTGTCCCCAATAATAAATATTTGTTGAATTGGTTTGTTAAATCATTGTCATCACTATCAAATTATATTTATGGAAGGTCACACTGTGGTGTAGTGAAAAGGGCATTGATTGATCTGAGTTCAAGTACTGACTCTGCAGACTATTAGTTATGTGGCCTTAGGCAAACGGTTTTACCTCTCTAGGTATCAGCTTATTCAGCTATAAAATGAAGATAGTGCATGTGCTATTTATCTCTTTGGATTGCTGGGAGGGTGAAATAAGACAATGTATGTTTAAAAAAGAACCTTATAATTAACAAAATGTGGAAAGTTGTTCAATCATTTGGAAGGGCAGAAAGGCAGCAGCTGTTGCCAGGGACTCTAAGAACGCCAGATTATCTCCCACTCTAAGGCTGCCCATAGGCAACAGGGAAAATTAGAGAGATCCTGGGCCTCAGAGCTGATATTTAGAACAACCCATTATACCCTGGTGGTTTATTGTTTGTTTTAGAAGGAGAAAGAAAAAGAATGTCAGATGGGTAAGATCTTTCATGGGTCAGATAGGTAGATGGATAGATAGATAGATAGATAGATAGATAGATAGATAGATAGATAGATGGATAGATAGAGACAGACATATAGATAGACAGATACACAAGCAGGCACACAGAGAGACAGGAGGGAGAGGGAGGAAGGGAGAAGGGAGAGAGAGAGAAGGAGAGAGGGGAGGAGAGATTCGTTAAGTCCTGACTAAATAAGCAGGTAAGTGGCATAGAAGTTAGAACACTGGGTTTGAAGTCAGGAAAACCTGACTTCAAAACCAGTCACAGATATTTACTAGCTGTATGAGCCTAGGGAAGTTAGTCAACCTTGGTCTGGCTCAGTTTCCTCATCTATAAAATGAGGGTGATAATAGGTCAAAATTTACAGGGTTGTTAGGAGGCATAAATGGGATAATATTAGTAAAGTGTTTCACAAATATTAAGGCTTTGTTTAATGAATGATGATTATCATTGTTGCTGCTGCTGCTGCTGCTGCTGTTGCTCTGTGCCAAGCACTGTGCTAATGACTGGAAATGCAAATATTAGCGAAAAAGAAAGGCAAGCCCTGCCCTCCAAGGCCTTACATTCTAGTGGGGGAGGAGAGATGATTTGTAAGAGGGAGCTGAAAAGCAGAGGGGAGAGAAGGGTGAGTGGAACAACAGGAAGCAAGGCAGAAAAGGAGGCTGGATAGATAGACATCAAGGCCATTGTGAAGTGAACATGGTTGACATGGGTACTTCCTCAAATGTAGGTTCTGGGAAGGAACTCACCAACCTAAAGTTATGGGTGGATTTATGCAGAATGAATAAAAGGATGGATAAAAAAGCATTTATTTATTAAGCCTTTACTATGTGTTGGGCACTGGGCTAAGTGTTGGGCATACAAAACCAAAGGTAGACTGTATCTACCTTCAAGGAGTTTATTTTCTAATAGGGAAAGATTACACAAAGAGGGAAGTAGTGGTCAGGCAAGAAAGTATCTTGGGAATGATGGGTCTGGTATGTTGATCCATAGGACAGACAACTGATAGACCCTTTCCATGAACAAAGGTAGCATGGCGACATAGATTGGATTATTGAGCTGAGAGTAAGAAGTGGAAAATGAGGACCTCTCATGCTGTGAGTTAAGTAAAACTTGCAAATCCTCTTCAAAGTACAAAGGAGAGGTCCGAATAAATTTCTAAGAGAGATCCGAGGAAGTACAAATCACTCTGACCTGAGGGTTCAGTTTCATGGCTTTCTTTAGCAACCTTCAGCAGCCCCAAGAGCAAGAAAGAAGAAAGTCAAAAGGTATATCATATAAACCTTAAAATAAATAATTATTTCAAAGAACTTTACTTTTATCCTTCCACTAATATAGCTCACAATCTCTCAGTGCCTTAGTTTATACTCTGAGTCTCTGTGGTCTAAAATCCTTATCTCAGTAACACCTGCAACGAAGAAAGCGTTTCTCAAGTGCTTCTTGGTGCTGGGAGTTGTGCTTAGTGCTTTGCAAATATTACTTTGTTTGATCCTCATAATAACCCTGGGATATAGGTGTTATTATAAGCTTTCATTTTGCAGCTGAGAAAACTGAGGCAGACAGTAATTAAGTGACTTGCCCAGGGTTACAGAACTGGGGTCAGATTTGAACTCTGATCTTCCTGACTCCAAACCCAGCACTTTACTGAGCCGCCTAACTACCTTAAGTATATTGATAATATATTGGATTTGTATAATTCTTGTCTATTCCAAATACTTTCATATGGAGCAGTGGTCTCCAAACTTTTTTGATCATGCCCCCTCATTAGTATAAATAAATAAAAATAAAAAATTAGAATGTACCACCAATATACTTCCAATATAAATATTTATTTAATCATACATATATATGTATATTTATTTAATCATACATATAAACACATATATATGTACTCCTATACTAATACTTAGGTACGTTACAAATCTTACACAAAAATTAAAAAATTTCAAAGATAAGATAGAGATGAAATAATATTTAATCTCAGGGTCAACAGAGAGACATTGGAGTTTACTGAGAAGGAGAGTCACATAAGCAGATCTGTGATCTAGGGATATTAGCTTGACAGATAGGTGAAAAAAGGATTGGAGAAGAGTAACAATAGAGTAATAGGAGACTAATTAGGAAACTGTTGTGATGGTCCAGCAGAGATGTGCTGGGGGCTTGAACTAGGATGGTGGCTTTGAGAATAGTGAGAAAGGGGATGAATGTGAGAGAGTTTATGGAGGTAGAAATGACAAGATTTGGCAAGTGATTGGACATGTGGAGTGAGAGAATATGACATCAAGGCTGATGCCAAGGTTTTGAAGCCACATGACTAGAAGGACTAGTCTAGACTTGACTGAAACAGAGAAGTTCAGAAGACAAGTAAGTTTGAAGGGAAAAATAACGGGATGAGATTGGTTATGCAAACTGCAATTCTTCCCCATATGTTCATCTTGTGTGATTCATGCTATCCCACTGGAAATGAAAGGTGAGGAGTGGGGAAGCCTGGGCTCATACCAGACTCTGTCCTGGAACACAGAACCCACTCCCCTCAAGAGTTCCGATCATGGTAATAAGACTTTGGGGGTGCTGGATGTGAGTACACACGTAAAAAGTCTGCTCAGCTGCTGGCAAGGGTGTCTGAGGTTGCATTTAGGTTATAACTACCCATTTCCAGTAGAGAAGAGGAGAGAACTTGGGACACCAGAATTAGGGAGAGGGAACAGTGGGAAAGTGCTGGTGATAACGGGTAAATGGGGTGGTCTACTTATGTTGGAAAAAGCTGAATGAAGTTGTGAGAGGGATGGTGGGATGTAACCCATCTTCCCAACCTCTCTGATGGAAAGTATGATAATTCCTAAAAAGACTCCAAGTTTTGTTTCATCTTCTTTGCCTATTCAGAAACCTAAGCATAGCGTGTGATATAATTAATGGCAGTCAGACTAGGTAAAGGCATTGACTGGTAAAGAGCAGAGCTACTTCTTTCTCTTAAGAAAGTAGAAAAGGGTGACTATGAGTCATATATTGAGGTATTTTGAGGGGAACAAGGATAGTAAACTTGAACTGGCTAGCCATAATTTCCTTGGCTTCCATTTTCCAGACTATAGTCACCAGTGTTGGGATGTTAAAAGCTAACCCCCTAAAACAAATATTCCAGGGAACCTACGTCCTAGTCAAAGCTATGTTGGCAGTTAGATCATAAAAGCTCAGCCATCACTTGGTTGCTGGGTTTCAGACAAAGAGAGGAAGCATTTAGGTGCTGAAAAAAAAACATTAAAAAATTTTTGAAGCTCTCTAGTGAACCTGGGGTGAAGGGCTTCTTGAATATGGGTAGGCCAAAATGAGCACAGTGATTTGTGGCCTGCAGACTGTGAATGAGTTTAGCTGACAACAAGATCACAAGTAGACACAAAGCCTAACTGGCAAGGTTGACAGCAGCAGGGAAGAGAGGTTACCCTCTCCCAACAAGGGTATAGTCCTTTCCTGAGCAAAGATAAAATAACATCAGCGAGTGAAACCTTGAGGACTGTAGGCAGACAACTCACTAAGAGAAGCCACATGTAGCATCTAAAATGATAACCAGTTACTTTTTTTTTTTAAGAGTAAAAATTTAGGGCCTATCACGTTTTAACCTTGTGGTATAAATTTCCAGATTTATATTTTCCAGTGTGGCCCTAACACAGGTAGCTAAGAGCCCAGTGCCTCTGTCCAAGAAACCCAAGAGCTGAGTCTGGACATACTCTCATAATGTAACCTAGATTGTAAATTCAGGGCCTGGTTTATTCTCATCTTTCTGTCCCAGTGTCTTGCATTGTATTATTTGGTTTGGTTTGTTTTTCTGCGGTTTTGACCAGTCCTGTGATTTCATGGAACTCCCAGTCAGGAAATCCCAGCTACCCAAGTAGATCCATACCTACTCTACCTCTTAGAAGAGTGCCTGGGGGCACTGAGAGGTTAAGTGATTTGCCCAAGGGTGACGTAGCCACTGGCAGAAATATACATAGCATGTGTTTAATAAATGTTTGCTGAATGAATGAATGAATGCCTACTGTGGGTGACTAGAATATTACTTTGAGAAGCACAGAAGAGCCCCTATTTAGAAAAAAGGGCCAAGATTGTGAGAATATACAGGAAAATAACCCCAGGCTGGGAGACAGGAGACAGGAGACCTTGCCTAGGCTCTGTCACTAAATAGCTTTGAGCATCATTTTACTAACTTATAAAATGAAGCCATTGAACTATTCTGTCTCCTGCCAGTTCTAAAACTTGGTCACCTGTTATCTAAGGCAGGGGTTTTTAAGCTTGTTTGCATCATGGACCCCTTTGGCAGTCTGGGGAAGCCTGTGGACCTCCTCTCAGAAAAAGGTTTTTAAATGCATAAAATATGGATAAAATATAGAAAGGAAACCAATTATATTGAAATATGGTTTTGGAAATATTTTAAGAAACCAAGTTCTTGAGAATGTAGCATCTTTACTCTATTTCACAAGTGGTATCTGAGTTCAACCCCTGCCCAGTGAATTTTAAAATGATCATGCCTTTGAGAATAACAGGGGTCTGTGAATATGGCCCAACCCATGACCAAAGGGAATTAATCACCACTATAACAAACTTATCAGGCAAGTGGTCATCTAATCTCTTTGCCCAAAGACTTGGTAAGGCCCTTCCAGGACTTCCACTTATTCAATCCCAGTGATCAGCTTCTGAAATGAATCCACTCTATGACCAGTTTCAAGCCTCCACAATAGCAATTTCGGGGACATTCCTGGGGATTGTTCTTTTTACTCTGGCAGGCCCCAAAGTCAGTCAGTTTTCCTGTGTCCTACTCAAGCCTCAGGCAAGAGACAAAACGTGCCCCAGGTAGAGCAAAGCAAACTCTTGAACAGCTTGGCAGCTGGAAGGTGGGGGGTGGAATTGGGGGAAAGAGGATATTTAAGCTTCCTAATTGAAAGTTAAAAACAGGGCGAGGACTGGAGAAAGCATCCTATTCAGTGACATTTCAGTATTTGAGGAAAAAAAAAGACTGAAATTCTGATGAGGAATTTCCTGATTTCATGCTAATTCTTTCAAGTCTCTGACTTTAAAAGGCTAAACTTCAAAAGATGGGTTTGCAGCCTCTGGCAGGACCTACTTCTGTTTTATAATAATGACAGAACTTAATGAAGATGGAGATTGATTCCCCCATTGAGTGTATTCATTCAGGTGATCGTATTTATCCAATTCAGTAAACATTTTTTAAGCCCCCTTTTATGCGTTAGGCACCAGAGACACAAAGATAGATTTGACACAGCCCCTGCCTTCAAGAAACCTTTGATTTTTGGGGGCAGGAGTTTTGGAGAGAGAGAGACAGAGACAGAGAGAGACAGAGACTGAGATAGAGAGTACGTGCTTGCCGTGGATCCCTTTGACAGTCTGGTGAAGCCTACATATGCCTTCTCAGAATAAAGTTTGTGAATGCATAAAGTGCATAATATGCAGGAATACAAAGAAAACCAATTATATTGAAATATAATTATCAAAATATGTTAAGAGAACAAGTCCTTGAAAATGTAGCATAGCTTTCCTCTTGAGGAAATGATCTATGAGCTCAGCCCCTGCACAGTGAAGTTAAGAATATTTCTAAATGGCAGGAAAAGAAGTAAGAAGGGCACTATCTTATTTTGTGTATTAGGAATAAAACTCACAGCTGAATAGTAAGTGTTGGTACTTTGGGATGGGGTCTAATTTAGCAACCTCACAGTTTGTCTAGGTGTCGATTCAGCTTCTGGAATATATAATTGGATTTTAACTTGTGTGGCTTTATTATAACTTCATAAATTTCAGGGGTGGGGGCTCTTTATCTGTGGTTTCCAATACCCTTTTTTCTTCTCTTTTTTATTACGAATCTGGCAAACAAATATTTGTATATACAAAGAAAGGGGGGAAGAATTCTGTAGAAAATGACACAGCTTGGTTTTATTTTCAAGTATATATTAAATGTAATACAATAGCATATCCTCCCCAAAATATAGATGCCCAGCTCAAAGACATACACACACCCTCCCCCACTTTAAGGGAATGTGACATGTATATAGGCAAGTACCAAGAAGAACATAAAAGTAGCAGGGGAGAACCACACAAAATGCATGAGGAAAATCTGAGAGGGACAAAACGACAGAATCACAGCCTTCAGAGCTGGAAGACACCTCCAAAACCCGAAAAGGCCCCACGTCTACATCTCTAGCCATTCTGCTTTTGCTTATGGGCTCTAGTGAGGGGACAATGACATAGTATAGTGTTGAGTGCTGGTGCTGACGTCAGAAGAGAACAGGGTTTAAATCTCATCCTCCAACACGCACTCTCTGAGTGACCCTGTGCCAGTCACTTAACCTCTCTGACTCTGAGCTTCCTCAAATGTCAAATGAGGGTGAAAATAGCTATAGTATTTACCCCAAAACACTCTTGTAAGCAAACCTTCAAGTCCTACATAAATGTAAGTTATTATTATATTATGGGAAAACCATTACTTCCCAAGGGAATTTACTTCACATTTTGGATAGCTCTTAAGTGTTAGGATATTTTTTCTCCTTAAATCGAGCTGAAAGGTGCTCCCATTGCTTCTATCTTTACCCTCTGCAGCCAAGTAGAACAAGTTTCATCTGTCTTCCATGACTGATAGCCCTTCAATTACTTGAAGATAGTTATCATCCGATCTCCACCACTCCCCATCACAGGATCACACAAGTAGCAAGTGCCTGAGGGGGAATTCAAACCAAGATCTTCTGTTCCTTCTCATGTAAAATTCTGCCACCTAATTACATACCAACCTCCAGAAGAAGGTGAAGTAACCTCTCCTGGACCAAATCCATGCCTAGGGTTAAACAAAAAGCATTCTCTCACTTCTTTTCTAATAAATATGAATAAAGAGAGGGTCCCCCCAAAAAGGACGGAAATATCCTTCCGGGCAGACAGCTGTAAGCAGAAGATTTTCCCTCTTCCTCTTTCAGATTCCCATTCCGGGGACCTCTCCTCCAACCTCCTGGGAACCCTGGAGTGGTTTGCTCCTAACTGGCCCTGTCTCCATCCTCCGTATTTCCATGGCAGCAGAGTCCAATTCCAACACCCAGATTTTCTCCACTTTGCCAACAGAGCCAACAAAAGGCTTGCAAAAACAAGAGAGAGAAAATAGTGTTAGGAGTAAATAAATCACTGAGGCATGAAAGGAATCTCTACAAGGCACACATAGAGACACAGACCAACATAGGGGAGGGCAGGGCAGGGCAAGACCAAGAAGAATAAGAACAAAGCTGTGTTCCTGCCATTCTCCACAGCACAGGCTTGGCAGAGCCTGAGGAAGAAACTGTTCTAAATTGCTAATCAATGTAGGTACTAACAGGTAGTAACAGCTAATAACAAAGAAAGGATCACCTCTCCCCAGTGGTAATTATTTCTGACATAGGTCTCCAGGAAGAGTGTCAATACTTAGGTTAGCAGCTCCGAGTGATAATAACCCAAGATTACCAAAAATGCATAATGTCTGAAGAAATGGAAGGTGGTGGGGGCAGGGGAGAGCGATTAGAAATCCTTGTCATTATGATTGCATTGTGAATTGCAGCAGTTTGGGTTGGATTTCAAGTGCTTGGCTTCAGCAAAACTTCTCCAGGGCAGATGAAGCAGGGGCAGAATACATCAAAATTTCAAAAATAACAGAGTGTGAAAAATACATGTCTTATAAAGGTGTCCAAATAACGGTGTGCTAGATAATAAAGGCTTTTCAAATCTGTAGGGCCAGGAGCAGTACTACTTTACCAGCCAGAAAAGTTGCCAGAAGCTGCAGGGGGGCTGAGGCCCTGATCTCCCAGTGTTGTCTTGGTGACACAGCAGCATTCTATGGTCTCCCTTACCCCCACTGCAAGCCAGGGGGGTAGCAGAGAGAGGTGGCCATGTCCCCGCCACTCAGGCTTTATTCTGCAATCAGTCACTTTGTCAAAGACAGCGTTTGCATCAAAAGCACCCCATGCTGAAGCTATAGGCTGATTATGTGCTTGTGGGCACTATGTCAGCAGAGGCTTCTTGGAGAGATGGGAGAAGGTGTATGCCATACAGCTTTGCCATTGCTCTTCCTGTGTTCCAGAATGGAAAATTACAATTTACAAGAAAAAATGATGAGGTTCGTTGGGGTCTCCAATGCTTCTTTCAAAGCAAGGCTCCAACTTTCCAATATTGCCACATGATATACCCTCCTTTGGGCTACAGAAGGGGAAAGTAGGGACATTTTTAACATGTGCTTACTTTATCATGGTTCCTGGGAGAATGTATTTGCTGCCCAGTTGATAAATTCCTTGATTTATCAGCCCACTGGGGTTTATTTAGCATAATTCCAGTGTCCCTTTGTTACTGCTCATATGTGGAAACGAGTCCATTGTTAGCAATAATTCAATCCTATAAAATTCTATACCTTTTTTCTTAATTTTAGCAAAGAATTAAAAAATAAAGTAGATACTATCAATTAGGGAATAGGTAAATAAGTTGTGGTGAAAGAATGGAATGTAAAAGTACTTTGCTATAAGAAGCAATGAAGACTGGGAGTGGTGTCATATGCCTATAGCCCCTGCTGCTAGAAAAAAGGAGGCCAATATACAGGGAATTAAGTAAAATCTATAAGAATACAAGTCATTCCCCAATTGATAAATGGTCAAAGGATATGAACAGGCAATTTTGAGAGGTAGAAATTAAAGATATCTATAAACATATGAAAAAATGCTCTAAATCACTATTGATTCAAGAAATGCAAATCAAAACAACTTTGAGGTACCACATCTCACCAGTCAGATTGGTTAAGATGACAAAACAGGAAAATGACAAATGCTGGAGAAGATGTTGAAAAATTGGAACACTAATGCATTGTTGGTGGAGCTGTGAACTGACACAACCACTCCAGAGAGCAATCTGGAACTATGCCCAAAGGGCTACAAATAATTACATACCCTTTGACCCAGTAATACTTCTGGGGTTGTATCCCAAAGAGATCATAGAAATGGGAGGAAGATCCACATGTACAAAAATATTTATTGCAGCTCTCTTTGTGGTGGCAAAAAAATGGAAATTGAGGGGATGCCCATCAATTGGGGAATGGCTAAACAAGTTGTGGTATATGAATGTAATGGAATACTATTGTGCTATAAGAAATGGGGAGGAGACGGTCTTCATATTCACCTGGTGAGCATCATTTATACAAAATGATGCTAAGTGAGAAGAGCAGAACCAGGAAAAATTTGTACACAATCACAGACACATCATATGTGTGAAAACCAATTGTGATAAACTGGACTCTTCTCAGCAATGCACAGTTATAAGACAACTCTACAAGTCTCAGGATGGAAGGAGATATCTACATTCAGAAAAGATCTAAAAAGAACAGAGTTTAAATGGAAACTGAAGCAATCTACATGCTATCATTCTTTTTCATGTTTGATTTTCTTTCTTTTTCCCGTTGTTCACTCCATTGGTTACAACCCTTCTATACAATCAGACTATTGTACAATGTGAAAATATTTGCAGATCCTGTACTTGATTGCGTGCCACCTTGGGGGTGGGGGGAAGGGAGGAGAGAAAATTTGAGACTCAAGGGATTGTGGAACTGAATCTTGTAAACTAAAAGTAAATAAACAAGTCAATAAAAAAGAAAAGAAAAGAGGAGGCCAGGGGATTGCTGGAATTCGGGAGTTTTGAGCTGCCCCAAACCTAACCAAAACTAATATGATGCGTTCCTGAGAGTGAAGAATCACTGGGTTAGCTAAGGTGAGGCACAATGACCCAGGACAGAAAATCAGAACAGAGTTAAAGCTTCCATACTGATCAGCATTGACCTCGGTAAGATAAGGAGGCCCTCTCTCAAAAAAAATAAAAATAAAAATGAAGAAGCAATGGATAAAATTAATGCAAAGAAACACAGGAAGATGTTAGAAAGTAATGCAAAGTAAAGTAAGCAGAACCAAGGAAATAATAAGCACAATGTCCATAACAAAAGGAAATGGAAGGAAAAACAACAAAACAAAACTGAATTCTATGAGATTATAATAACCAAGCTTGGGCACAAACAGAGAGACGTAAGAAACTATTTTGCTCCCTTCTTTTCAGAGGTGGTGGGCTATGGGTGTAGAGTTTTACAGATAATTTCAGATGTGGTTTTGTTGAACTATTTTTTTCCCTTCTTTATTGAAAAAAATATCCCTAGAAAGAGGAGAAAATACACATTTGGAAATATTGATAACATAAAAACATTTTTAATGCCACTTCCCCAAATAAAAATGTGTTCCTTTATTCTCTGCCAAACTATTGTCAACTCTGTTGTGGGAAGGGTTCAAGTGTCTCAAATGATTCCAATGACCAACTCTTAGAGATTCTTTAGCAAGTGATAAAATCTAGCATGACTGAATCTTACTCAAGAAAGCAGTTACTACTTGTCTAGGTGGCATGGGGCATGGGAGGGAGGACAGGGGAGAGAAATATAATGAGATCTAAAAAGCTGTAGACTTCTGAGAAAACTTTTCAGTTTGTAACAAATATGCAAATCCATAAAAAATTACTTCAACAAATTAGCGATATAATCATCAGGCCCTTCAAACAGCACGAAATTTGACTATCATTCCTGATACCCTCCAGCATCTGTCACAGAACAAGGAAGGGGTGGGGGACAAGGACTGGGTCTATGTTTCTTTACCAGTCAGGGAAACAGTAAGAAACAAAAAAAGGGAAACAGAAGTTCCCCATGTATCTCCTCAATTGGTTTACACCACCTTAGGTTTAACCAGGTATTTCTTGCTTCAGTTTTTCCAGTCTACTTCTCAATACCCCCTGGAGCAAAGACTCACCAGGAGTTCCAGTTTTATGCTGCATCTCCTTTTTAAGAGAAAAGTTGGTTTTGAACCAATGAGGTCCCACATGACCAGAAAATTTTCTCCTGCCTCCCAATAAAACTGTGCCACAATGGTTCTTTTTCTAAAACCTTCTGTTCTGGTAGGAGTGTGCATGTGTGTGTGTGTGTGTGTGTGTGTGACAGAGAGGGGGAGAGAGAGAGACATTAAAGGGGGAGGGCTAATGTGCTTAGGAAGACCCCCTAAGACCATTTATTAATAGGAAGCAGCCCCATTCCAAGTTTGGAGGTCAACTGACTTTTATTACGCATTTACCATGTGCCAGGTATACCTAAGTACCAGGAATACACATATAAACATAAAGAAAAATTGTCCCTGCCCTCAGGAAGTTCATAATCTAATTATGGGATAGTAAAGCCTTTCTGTAAACTAACAGATGTGTAGGTTTATAAATATAACATTCCACTATAGTTCTAGTGATATGAAATAATGAAAGTGCCCACTTGTTGGGCCTCCTAAGGTCATATTTAATAACATAAACATGATGAGTATGACTTGGCCCTAAAACGTACCTGGATTGGGGCATAATGAGGCTCTCTAAAAAGAGGTTTACATTCTCTATTACAGACAAGTTTCTGTATGTGTTTCAAGGGAAGGTCAGGAACTATCTTTTGCCTTTCCTTTTATCTCCATATTTTTTACAATAGCTGGCACATAATAGGCTCTTAATAAGTGATTGTTGACTAATTGACAAAGGAAAATCAATA